>CM068831.1:85074894-85672394 GCA_028554795.2 Sinohyriopsis cumingii
TTTTCATTTCAAACAGAACCTAATTATTTAATACGCATTATTGTTTAGTCCATTATGTCAATACACACTCTATTGTTTTTGAAACCCATTGTTTGCCAGGATTAGTATTGTCCCCTGAGGGGATTTTGTTTTGTTTCAATAAAAAGACAAGTCCGTGTCATACTGGATGCATTTGTTAATGTGGTAATAATGATAATCCATTTTCGTATCCTAAGTGTGATGTAGGTCTGACTTAGTATGATATAGTTTCGTATAGATCAAATCTGATAAAATTTTGTACAGCCTTATGGTAACTCGCGTATAGCTAAGAACAAATTCTGTATCAGTCAGAAATTGTTAATTCCAAACTCCGGTTTCGCATAGCTGATAAATTAGTATCCTGGGATCATATTGCAGTGCCGGCGTTTAGACACCTGATTCGCCATTTACAAAGACCTCCACGACTCTTTATATGTATACATATAATAAAACTCTAAACTTAGCACGTTAGTATGCATCGGTTACATCTATTTCATAGCTATAAGTCTGAAGCTTTAAGCAAAGGGGGGGGGGGGCCGAGAGGGTTATTTTAAATATATGTCTATATTGTCAAGTATGTAATCGGAAAATATTAAACACAAACTGAATTTCAACTATGATAATGAGATTAGTTACAATGTGCAATGTAACAGTTATGTATCCATCTATCAGTGTTTATATTTCTACGTATATTTAGTTTGTTTTGTGTGTTGGCTTGTATCCATATTTATACGTTATATATATAATTTGTAGTGTGTGATTGACCCTTGTCCATAATTGAGGGTAGGAATTTGGGCCTACCTGACTAATTTCATTTTTTGTAAACAAATTATTACGTAGCTAATTGTTGTCTATAATTTTTCATTTAAATAAGGTTATTATTATTTGTGGGTAATCCTTGACTTTAAATTTTATATAAAGTCTTTAATTCTGACCCTAGAAGATTCCAGAAACAAAATGGATTTTCTTTACAGTTTGAAGGAACTTTCTGTAAGATGACCCTCATACAGATTGTGTACGTTTTCCTATATTAACATCTGAAATTCAATCAGTCTTTTATTTTTGTTCATTTATTAATATGAGAGGATTTATTTAGTTGAAATTGTATTTGAATTACAAAATCCTCTTTGAATTTAAGACTGTCATTATTGCGAGACTATTGTGAAATCATTTAGAGACATTTTGGATTATATTATTGTAATGCTTCAAAATAGTTAGCAAATTAAAACTATTCCAGGTCATTGGCCCATCAGCACATTAAACATTAAAATTCTTTCGAAACATCATCGGAATTTTTTAGGAATTCTTTTGACTCTTTGATTTGTGCTTGTACTTGTATGACTATTTATAGATTTAATTCACGATTGATGTAAAATCTTTTTCAACTGTCATGTTGTACTCTAAATTATTTGTTGACTTTTTCAATAAACTTGTTGGTTTCCCTCTCTTTTTTGTTACTTAGGTTTATATCATAGAGTCTATTTCTTTATAAATTCGTCTATAGATGTTGGTCTGACTGACAGTCTTGCAAGTCTGAGACTATTGTTATACACCACTTTTTGTAGACATGCTTGCAAGATAATATTTATAATGTATACGTATTTAGCACTATTTCGAATGATTGCTTAAACTATATGATCCAATCTTCCATCAGTAGTCCAGTTATGTTTACATGCATGTTTTTCATTTCTAACTGTAGTTGTGCCTTCTCTATAACGTTTCATTCCAGCATTGGGTTTGGGTACAGCTTAAATCCCAGTATGGTCAGCGCGTCTCGTGTATCTTGTAGCATGCATTCGGTTACATCAATTCACAATCGGTTTATTTAGTGTTGACAGTTAATCTCTGTCTTTATGATTTCTTGTAAGTCACGCGAGAGTGCGTTTTGATCGTGAACGATCCCAGTTTAAATCTGGTTTCGACGAACCAGTTATCAACTATCCATCAACTATCTATTATCACAATAATATTATATACTATCCAGCATCCAGGGCCGGCGCCACCATATATGCAAAATAGGCAGCCGCCTAGGGCGCTGATTTCATGGGACGCATATTTTAAAAAAATATATTGTTTATAAATTTTGAAATTGATATTTTCCGGTGGGGGTGGGGTGGAGGGGGAGCCAGAATCTGCGCCAGAATCTAACTTTGCTTAGGGCGCCAGATAGTCTGGCCGGGTCTGGCGCCGGCCCCGCCAGCACCCAGGTTCTTTCTATCTGCAAACCAATCATATCATAACAACTCTCCCAGGATTCACCTTATAAAGTTAAAATCTCTAACCCTTTGTATAATATCCCCACCCAACATACATCCTTCTTAATTTAAAACAAAGCAATCAACCTTATAATCCTTATATGTCAACACCCACTCATCAACTGACCCACAACTTTACATATAAAACAAGCATGATAAAATAAAATTACTACATTATTATCCATGTGATAAAATAAAAAGTTGTACCCATATTTATATCTATCCTCACCTACTCTCAGGCATTTTGAACAAAGCTACCTTCCCATGTACACAGAGCTGGATTTTATAGAAAAGTATAAAACAAGTAGCTACACCCATTCAATTCAAAGCCCTTCATTACCCTTACAAGCCTTCGTATAACTTAAGTATAGATAGATTCACAGCTAGCCTCATCTATAATGAATATTTCTTACCTCCCTTTCTCATATTCCTATCACATTATATTTATTTCTTACCTCCCTTTCTAAAATTCCTAACGAATAGACCATTCCATTCACCTGTATTTTGTTGTTTCTATACATCTAGGAAAATATGAGTTTATACGCACTCTACATTGTTTCATAATATCAGTCAAAACCTGAGCTGGATTTTAATTATACTGAGTGGTGTGGTGATAATTAAAAAAGTGGGAGAATGCAATAAATAAGGGAGAGAACGCGTGTTACTCAGGTGCAGAGGTGGGGGACAATGCTGAGCGCAAAAAGTAAGAGCACTCGCAAAAAGGTAAGGGAACGCTGTTCCCACGCTTTCCCACAGTATTCCACTCCTGATCATGTTACTATTCAGCTAAAGTACTTGTATCAGATGGAAGCTGACATTTTTTAATCAAGACTCTCAGTAATTTACAAAAATGAAACATGCTGAAGTTAAGTTTTGGCTTCTCGTTGTTTAAAAGGATCAAAATAAAGCATGTGTATATGTGTGATAAACAAGATAAAGAAAAAAGAAAGTTCGAGTCATAATTATTATTATTATTATTATTATTATTATTATGTGTGCTAGTGGTGTAAACAATATATCTCCCGATATAGGTAGGTGTCAGAGAGTCATTATTATTATTATTATTATTATTATTAATTTTGCATGCATGAAAGGAACATAAACAATCTTTTTCTCTAGAGAGACAGACAGACAGACAGACAGAGAGACAGACAGAGTGTGTGTGGGTTTAGGGGCTGGGTGTTTGGGCGGTGGGGGTGGAATATCGTATTCTTACTTAAATAGCAAACCAAGACATTTACTTTTGTTTGTTTTGTTTTATTTTTTGTTATACATATTCCATTTTAAACGAAATTGCAAAGAAATTCCAAAGCACATCACAAACGTCGATTTCTTTTTCTTCTTTTACTTTCTTTCCTTTTGTTTTCACTGGCACGGGTCCTTCTGCTGTTTCTTTTTTGCATGTTGCTTTGAATCTCTTTGAGGGAATGGGATCTTGATGTGTTTCTGTTTCTTCTCTTTCTCCTGCTGCTGATGCGGTTGCTACTTCTGAAAAATGTCTGTATTTTCTCTTTGTTCATATTCGTGGGACTCTCTGTTGATCAATTTCATTTATCTTAACAAAGCTAACAGGTACTTTTACGTTTGTCTCTTCTTTCTCGTGTTTATCGACGTTGTGGACATTCTGGAGCCCATAGTCATTTCTCTTGACAGGTATAAGAAGTCTCTTGACTTTTGTTTCGTGAGGAGTAATCTCTTCGAATGACTATGCAAATCATGGACCAGAAGGGTCAAGTGTTGAGGCTTTTCAATCATCACATATTGGAATTGCGCACGTGTACTATGATATAATGAGTGAGATAGAATGGTGTCCTAGGCGAATCAAACACGACTGATCTTCCGCCATGAAACGATCATACCATTCCTAGGAAAACAGAAGCTACGCGATGACGTTCTATGCTGCAAAATTCGTTTAGCTAAGTAATGGTCGATGTTCATTCTAACGATTTTAAAGAAGGCATGTGTGATCCTGAGCTAAGGTCATCTTCATTTGCTGTAATGAGATCGAATTACAAGCAGACATATTAATATTTATGTTTTTTCAAAGCATACATCTAAAATTCTCACAAAATGATTTTTCAAACACTACCTTTTCACATAAATGCAGCATAATTGTCACTAACCTCAAATTGCACAATTGGTCGTGTTTCAGTTTCTTGCAAGGTGACTCACAGACATACGCAGAAAACTAGATCTAATTTTTCCCTGGGTAAATTTCAATGTCACGGAAACTAAGGCGGTACAAAAATATTTGTTAGTCAACGAAATCACAAATAGTGAGTAAAGATGTGATTTTGCTCTGCAATCAAACGGTATGAAGCTCTCCTTGCATATCAATTTACAAGGTATCGTAAATTTTAGGATCACTGGCAATCTCAGTGTTTTAACTTGCATATCAGTTTACAAGGTATCTACATTGTAGGATCATTGGCAATCTCAGTGTTATAACTTCAAATTAGTTTTCTGTATTTCGCTAATTTGTCCATTCTTACTTATTTAACAAATATGCTTACGGGGAAAATTCTTTCTTTAACGGCATTTAAAAATTTAATTCGATTGTTAATTCTCTGATTAATCTGTACTGTAATCTGTAATTTACTCTGTATTTCCCTCTCTCATGTCCATCTGTTTGCTAACAAGGAAAAAAATCACATTTCAGTTTCTCTATTGTTTGAATTGTACATTATCACCAATCTAAATTACATTTAACTTCTTTAGATATGGAGATTATAGCAGATCTACAATATGGTTGCTCATGTTGTTTTGCTTAAGGTTATAAATTTCACGTACTTCCTGAATTATTACTCTGATCACGTTTCTGAGATATGATCTTGATAATGTTAGTGTCATTCTTCCCGTCACGTGGTCTTCAAAAGATTCTGATTCATTATTTCCAATATATTTAAAACAATAGGGTTCCAGAAATTTTTAGATCTGCATAGTCATTGGTGGAAGATCACTAATATTGTGTTTGTCAATATACACAATGAAAATCTACTTGTACTAAAATTATTATACTAAAACGCTATACTCCCATTTCTTACATTCTAGTACAAAACCAATTTGTGACCATATACTATCAGATTAGACGCTCTTCGAGAGAGCTTAACGGCTTCTTGCAGATCTAGGTTCTCAGTTACGTGTAAAGATATGGAGCTTGTGACTGAGATAAGTGTCATTCTCATATTTCTTGGAATTGTTGATACCACAGGTAACGTGCAATGTATGTATGTATGTATTATGCATGCATGTCTGTCTCTGTGTATGTATGTATGTATGTATGTATGTACGTACGTACGTATGTATGTATATATGCATGCATGCATGTATGTATGTATGTATGTATGTGTGTGTGTGTACGTACGTACGAATGCACGCACGCACGCATATATATATATATATATATATATATATATATATATATATATATATATATATATATATATATATATATTCATTAGTCTGAGTTGTGAAATTAAATCTTTTATGCATTAAAGAAGGTTACCACGGAAAGCAGTACTGAATTCAATATATCACACTGAGTCTAATTTGTATTGCAGGAAGCATAATACCACGGATGGCATCAACATTATCAGATATGGCATCAAGTGTGGAGGTCTCAAAAGAGCTAGTGACAATAACAGCGAATAGAAGTGTAAGACCACGGCCAAGAACGATATTAACAACGTCCACTGTCGTGGCAAGACAAACGTTAGAACCAATAACCGGTATGGTGGCGCTCAACAGTTATTATCTACTTTTGTGAGAGAGTGATGGCATGCCTCTATGCTACTTTGATGAAATGTGGATGATATTTCTTTGGATTCTGTACGTATGGAAATTATTCATGATCTAAGCACACTCGTAACTAAAATGACTGCTTCCTTCTGCTAAAAAAGTCAGCCTGAATTAGTCTAAATTACACTATCTTTAGCACCTAAACAATACCAGCTTCTGAAAGTGCAATGGATGTATTACTATAGATATAAAGCATTTAACAAAAGTTATCGGTTCATGTTTTACAATTTACTTCTGAAATCCAGGAAATGAAAATAACCAAGCGGAGCCAGCAGTTTTAGAACGATGCATATCTGGAGTAAGACCAAAATGTATACTCTATAACCCATATTACACCCATCTATCATACTTAAAAATAAATAGAATTAAATGTTCTTTGAACAATACCTAAGATATAAAAGGTCTTTTTTAAATAGCCAGTATAACCAGTGAGGAAACGCGGGGAAATTCTTTCTTTTTAAAATTCTAACCATGCAAAATAGAAATTGTAGAGCGCCACCTTAATGTTTAATTGAATATCTTTTTGTTTGAGTCAGTGTTTGTGGCTTGATCATTTTGCGATGAATCTTTTCAAAACATGGGTATGAAAACGTTTATTTCTGCATTGAATACTTTATATTTTTTATCTTTTGCTGAGTGAAACAACATTAAACATATTCCTTTAAACAATCATCTATTTCATATGTGTCTTCTTTGAAGGAAGCAACACAATCAATTTCAATGTACATAATCGTTTTGCGTACTACGTTTGTTTCTCGTTATTAAACTGTAATTGGAATGCTTAATATGAATCTGTTAGTAAGTACAGATTTCTACGATTTTCATGCAATCCTATATACCAAAGTTTAATTTTGTCGTGTCAACAAATTGTTTTATTAGGACAATCTTTTCGTATGAAAGGCTGTAGATATTCATTAAATTGGTATTCAGATTGTTTGCATTTAGAAGCCCCTGCAGCACTCTCTGTACTGGTTACGGGATGCAAAATTAATTGATGTTTGTATACATAAACGAATGTAAGAATGCATCCTACTTATTCGTGTTATTAATATTATTGCGCTTTGCTATTCCTATATACAGTCTGTCTTAATCCTGCAGAATGCGATATGTTAACCTTAAATCATGCAAAACAATACACAAGCCTTACTTAAACACTTAGATACGAAACGTGTTTCCATTTTAAACCATATTATTATTCCAAGGTCATTTAAACCATAATATTGATCTTAACTCATTTAGACCGTATTATTGATCCAGGGTCATTTAAACCATATTATCGATCCAATGTCATTTAAACCATATAATTGATCAAATGTCATTTAAACCATATTAATGATCAAAGGTCATTTAAAACATATTATTGATCCAATCTCATTTAAACAATTATATTGATCCAAGGTCATTTAAACCATATTATTGATCCAAGGTCAGTCAGATCAATATAAGTCTGGTTATGGCTAAATCATCCAAAGGCAACGGCGTGAAGCTTTCGTTTTGTGTATACAACACTGCCTGCATTTATACATTTATCCCTTTATTTCACCGTTTGTTCTGCTTTAGTTACTGAAATAAAAGAAAAGAAAATGAACAAGGTAATGGTTTACAAGAACCAGATTGGTACTTATTCGTATGCTTGTTAAACAATAACTATACCAGATGCTTTCAATTTTATGCTTTTTAATTTGAAAATATCATTTCGTGACCGAAAACTAGGTGCTTGGAGACATTGATTTACATTAATTTAATTAGCACCTTAATTAGCCAAAATGCTATGATTTTTCTCCAAAACAGGTTCGGAAGGAATAGTTCAAAGTGTACGAAATTTACGGTCTATGCAAGCTGAAATGAACTCAGCTTCATGTGCTAGCAAACCTGTCTATTAGAATTATACACATGATTTATCATCATCAAATACATACCAAATAGAGACGAGGGCTATTAACTATATTATTTAGTTTAAACATCATAACCGAAAATAACACTTCGAACACAAGAATAAACAATTTCACGTTAGTATCTTTTTAAGGTGTCGGTTATATGTATTGTTATTTACATAGCCATGATGGATGAATGAATGATGGGTATCAAAACTTTTGATCTGGGCGGGCAGTTTGCTTGGGAAATTCAGAATTGCAAACATTAAAAGAGGTGACAATTAACAGAGATATAAATACACAGGTATCAGATTAAACTTTCCAATAAATTTTATAAAAGAAAACATTTTCATTTATATTGCAGCAGCAACAACCATGACATCATCATCACTAGACACGACAGTAAGTGTGGAGTGGTCGTCGCAAGAAATGCCAATGACATCAATAGGAATTGAAACAACATCAAGTGTGACAACAAATGAAAGAATAATATCAACGGCGGGTATATAAATTTAATTTAACACTTTCTTATTGGCGTCATAAACCTTGTTGTTTGTACATTATGATAAATTTTAATATCCTCTGCTTGAAGGTGAAAAATATATTCAGGGCCGGGGCTACCATATAGGCAAACTAGGCAGCCGCCTAGGGCGCTGATTTCAGGGGGCGCATATTTAATATTTTTTATTGTTTATAAATTTGATAATTGATATTTTCCTTGGGGGGGGGGGGGGGCGCCAGAATCTAACCTTGCCGAGGGCGCCAGATAATCTGGCCGGGTCTGGCGCCGGCCCTGAATATATTCCTAGTTCTGTCACTTTATGTTACATTTTCCAGAGTCAAAGGTACAATATACATATCCTAGAGAATTCAAATCGTAAATGAAGCAGTTCATATACTTTTAAGATAAGCGACTTTCAGTGTATTGGATTCGCTCATAAATTATAAGTCAGTAACTACATTGTTTAACTTGAATCTGTTATACGGAATGGACATACCCTCCTATGTAACAACAATAGAATTCATTTGTGAAAACAGATCAATTTAAAAACGTTTTATTTGAATTTCGAACGAACCTTCTTCTTGAGCTTCTTGAGAAGTTGTCATTTTAATGATCTATGCACTGAACTATATTGCGTAACACTAGGTACATCAGCACTAAATAATTGAAGGCATTTTAACGACAGTGTTGCATGTCCTAAATGAAAACGGTTTAAACAAAGTGTGACATTACATGATTGTGAACCAAGACCAGATCTTACTAAGCAGATCAAATTTTCTGACTTAAATTCAGATTTTTGAAAACCTTTATAGTCTTGTATGGCATTAAAGAGTTGTCCTTCAAAATATTGAGAAATGGTATTTAGTTTTCCACTATACGATTTCAAATGGAAAGAAATTATTGTATTTTGCAATTAGCTCTGAAGAAAATTGAGAGGATTGATCAACGCTTTAACTAAACGTAGATATTAAAAGAAAGTATACATAAGCCCCCACCATGTACAATGTAATTATTATTTTATATCATTTACCATATTAAAATGAGTTTCTCCAGTTATTTAAATTCCATGGTCTGCATCTGGCAGAGAAATGCAAATTGTCAAAACAATTTTCAAAATCGTCATTTGTAATATGAAATAATTGAATTAGTGTGGTCTTGACATATTTTGTTATAAAGTTCTGTGTTTATACATTGGTCACCTGTGCATGTTTTGACTATTGAGCCACTATACTAATACGCCGAAGACGGAAGGAACATTTTTATATTTGTAATGACTTGTAGCACAGAAGGTTCGATGCAAAAAGTGTAAGGATTACAAAAGGACTACAAGGGTTTTGAACGTACTGTTAGTTACACAGCTGTAAAGAGACAATAACAAATTTGGTTTTCAAAAGAATTCAAGATCTATTTGATCGGTTTTGATAAGTAACTACATTTACTCGCCTCATGACGACTGTTAATTATGATGCATGTGTATTAACTCTATGGTCACTCAGAAAGAAATGAGACCACTGTACAGTACCAGCATCCTAGCCAAATTTGGTTGTGTATTTGCCTGAATTGTGCACGCGATCAGTATTTTGCCGACACTACCGGGTAGTGAATATGCCATATCCTATATGTTTGCAGATAAAAAATATGGGATCAACATCACTAAGTATGACACAGCTTTTGTGTCGTCGACGAAGCAAATGCCAATGAATACACCAGATACGTGGCAAACAATGACGCGGACAGCGTCCAGTATCACAACAAATCAGAGATCGGAATATATATTACTATTTGAGTCAGGGTGTCTCTTGTTTGCAACTTATGTGCATTAGTAATGATTTAAATATCTTGTAAGGGAAGCACAAGCAACAAGAAGGTGCGGAAAACGCCTGGACGGCGTATTGCTTGAGTAGGAAACTGGCAGCAGAGAAGGTGAACTGAAAAGTTTGCTGGATCGTCATTTTTACAAAATAAAGCTTCCTAAGCAAAATAAAAATAAAAAGTCAATAACGCCAGACCGAAGCCTCTAACTTACTGAGAGTTTCTCTAATTAGGTTAGTTTATTTTGTTACTTTATTATTGTCGTTAGTGTTTTTTTAAAAAAGAATGCGCGTTTTGTTTACCCGCCAGACACAACATTTCTAGTGTGGTAAAATCTATGGGTAGACCTGCAATCTACAGATTAGATTCAAGTGCTCCTCAGCGTGGATTTGTACGCGAGCAATTACAAGTAATTCCTGAAGACACACAATTACCACCGCGTTCACTTTCGTAAACTAGCACCTCGACGTCGACTACATTTAAGACAGGTCAGCATTACATTTTCGCGTGTATGACCAAGACCACTATTCATTATATCTACAGTGAATTGTCTTGGGTTATTTTTTAAATACTGCCACAACATTACTGTGTTACAGCTCGCACAATGATTATTATGTCGTTCTTTTAATGTCATGATACATTCAGCATCGAGATCAAAGTCTCGCGTTTATTTTTTTTTGCCACATTGTTTATAAGTAATTTTTGTCTTACTATATCATTTTCATTGCTGGCAGTTTGATTATCATTTACTTTGAAGTCTATGACAATTCTCCGCAGCTGACATATTTTTCTGACTCGAGACACGGCGAGATAAACTAAGTTTGACCATTCGATACGATCATCAACAATCCAAACATTTGTATCAGAGATGGTTAATCGTTGTGATGAATGATTCGTCATTGCGTATCCTAGCGTCCATGGAGTTTTGTCCCTGACTCGGCGCTTAACATGCTCTCAACGACACAGACATGAACTAAAACGATATCATTTATCACGAGTTTTCGTTTCTCTGATGATCCTGAAATTTCGACGTCGATATTTTGTCGACGCGTATCTGCTGGTTGACAACACATTGGTACGGAAAGATCTGTAAATTTGTCTTTATGTAACATACATAATTGTTGTTGATGTGTATCACAAACTATCTTTATACTTGCAACTATCAAATCATTTGGTCTCCATAAATTCCAAAAATTATTAATAGGAGTTTCTGAGATTATTTCACGCATTAGTTCACACTGAATTTGATTGGTTATATTCTGATTCTCTTAACTCTGGATCAAGCGCTCTATGAGCATTAGTTTTTTCTTCATAAAAATCTACAAACTTGCTCAGCCATTCATGTGGAGACAATCAAACATAAGTTGGTGGTTGACCATGTTCGTATTTTTTGTCACTTTTCAATCAAGAAATATTTTTAACGTTTCTAATCAAACAGTACATATTTCATCCCAAACAATAATTCTTGGAATATTTCTCTCTCATTCGTTTAGGAGTCCATTTATCTCCCTTTCATCGAACGAATTTATGATAAGTGCATGATTTATTATTTCTTTCTCTCATTTTTCTTAAGAGACTGTGTGTAGGTGTTAATGTAACTATTTCTGAACAGCTGTTCAAGAATAATTCGATCACACGAGTTGTTTTATCATAACTCCAGGCCCATTAAGGTAAACTGTTTTATGTCTAGCTACAGGATCAAATATCAACCGTGCAGATCATAATTTTGATATTAGAGTTTTTGGCAATAAATACCCTTAATTTCAACGTCGGCAGATTCAGAATAATTAAGTATATTTTCTTGTTTTATTTTCCATTCACCCCATGAAGCACAAGTGCCGATATGTAGTTGTTTTAGCAATCCTGAATTCTTGTTGATATAAAGCGAATCCGTAGCGACTCTGATAGCGGAGTCAGAAACACTATTTATCATGATAATAGATTTATCGAAACATAAGCGAGCATTGAAGACCTTAAATGAGTAAACTGCGATGACTCACCAGCAATATAACTCACAATTGTACATAATTTAGGTCCATTTGGCAAGAAAACTGTTTCTCGACTAGTAAACGTATTTCTATTCGCTGTATCCGTAATTATAAAATCTAGTTCAGCATCGTCTATAACTAATCTTGTACAATGTCGTTTATGATCATATGATTCTCCTTGAGACCCCTCTCCCTGTTTCAATTTTTTGCCTGTTCCCTTTCCATAGACCCATCAGGTCGGGACCGTATTAAAATAGGGTCCAGACCCTGTTCCATTTCGCCTGGTCCCTAGACAGGCCCACACAGTATTCCCATGTTCCAATCTCCTTGTCCCTAGACAGGCCCAAACTCTATTCCCATGTTCAATTCCCCTTGTCCCTAGAACGCATATTTTTTTTCTCCCATGTTAAATTACATAGTCCCCAGAGTGGATATTTTTTTCTCCTATGTTAAATTTTACATAGTCCCCAGAGTGGATATACCCGTTTTAACATGGAAGTCCCCTAGTCCCTAGAGTATCCCTATTCAATTCTTCTGTAGCATAGAATCTACAACATGTATTCAACAATGCATTGACACTTTAGGTAATTGAACAATTCAAAATATGATTACATAGATCGTTAACCGTGGCGATATCTTTGTCGCTAACAGTATTGTTCTAAGGTACATATTTCTATATTTTAAATTATTTATTTATTTAAATGATAAATATTAAATAGGTTGTCTGGGTTACAAGTTTTGGGGCGACATCTACAATCAATTGGACGACTTCTCCAAACTATATTGGGGGCGAGTTCTCCCAGGACGAGTGATCTATGTACCCAAAAGGGTTTATTACTGTCGGACGTTTATCATTTACAGGTATACAAGTCAGTAGAATCAGTAATATATATATATATATATATATATATATATATATATATATATATATATATATATATAGTATTTACCGCATATATCGGTACACAATCAGATCATTATATTTTCCTGTCCTATAACTTATGGTGAAAAGTTTTTTCATCAAGACATATATATATATATATATATATATATATATATATATATATATATATATATATATATATATATATATCAAGACTTAAGAAACAAAGGAATTTTGTGTTGAATTGGCGCCCCCCCAACCCCCAACCCCCCAGTGCACGGTACAATAAAATAGTTACACAAAACACTTATTTGAAATAAAATGAAAGAATCTAACCATGTATTGTTATCATGTATTCCTTCTTTTTTCGTGATGCAAAATTTATTAAAGAAAGAAATATATCAGCGAATTCCGTATATATAGCTGATGCCTGCTGGATATGCAACATTGCTATAGTGTGGATCGCTTATGTCAGGTAAAAAAATTCGCAAAAGAGATGGGAATATTACCAGATCGCTTGAAAGCACAGCCATTGACGCATGATACGTTATAAGGTTCAAAACGGCCAAAATTATATTGTGTCCAGGTTAATTATACGACGGTATCTCTCAAATAAATTTCATTATTTGAAAATACATTCACTGTGAGTACAAATGATAATCTTTTCTCGAGCATGGATTATTAAAGTGTTATTAAAGCAAGTTATGCTGTGTATACTATTTACATTGCAATCATCATTGTCCGATTGTATCAATTATAATGAATATGGCATACAATAAGAAGCCCGGATGCTGAATAAACCCAACTGGCAGCGAGCAATAAACTCGTTGCTTGAACTTACCGACAGAATATCAAATACAAATGTTATTTTATTATGAGAAAGTAAACCCCGGAAACTGATGTTGGATTCTTTTAAGTGTGTCAATTATTTTTAATGAAGCCTGTCGTCATAAGAAAACAAACTTTGGTTCCTTCGAATTTTTTTAAGTGTGACGATTTCTTTCTGTTTACAAAGTCGACCGACATAGGGAAGCCAGCATTAATTACCTTTTACCTGTATGAACGGGAATTTTGACAATGAATTGAAAAAATGGAACATTTTGAGAAGCGAACACAATCTAGTGCGTCGTGCACGCACTTCAGTATAAGGCTGAACAGTAAATTGGTTTTCAATAGTTTCATCAAAATGTTTCCCTATCAAAAGTGTATAGTGTATTTCTTTTTCGACAACAAGAAGCATGTGCTGCGTCTTGTGTGGATAAATGTACGACATTTCTGGTTGGCGTCCTCTATAGGTGGGAAATCGTAGTTATGCGGAAATGACAACATTGTATACTGCTATTTCGTTTAATTCAGTTAGCATTATTTCTTCTTGTCACTTGATCATTTTTTAAAATTCTTTTTGTGCGATATAACTTCCTTTAATTATTTTAAATATCTGATATAAAAATAATAATGAGACAGTATGACCGGTGAATTATAACCGTCTTGTAATCTCACCAACAAATTAATGAAATAAAATATGGTAAAATATTTATAGTAAAACAAAAACTATATCTTTAAAACAAAATATTTAATTGGAATATAGGAAACCACGAAGCTATGCAAGTACTGAAGCTACCTGTATAAAAGATATATTCATACTAAAAATAAATCGACTGATTTCGCAATGAATTAACAAGGCATATAATTACAAGGGATATAATTAAAAGGGATATAATTTGTGCTTAGGTGATATACATTTCCCAGCATACCACGGCTAATCCGTATGATATAAAACACAAATTATTACGTTTAGAAGAGGACGTAAACTATGTGTAGCATATAAAATCGTTTTCATTTCAAACAGAACCTAATTATTTAATACGCATTATTGTTTAGCCCATTATGCCAATACACACTCTATTGTTTTTGAAACCCATTGTTTGCCAGGATTAGTATTGTCCCCTGAGGGGATTTTGTTTTGTTTCAATAAAAAGACAAGTCCGTGTCATACTGGATGTATTTGTTAATGTGGTAATAATGATAATCCATTTTCGTATCCTAAGTGTGATGTAGGTCTGACTTAGTATGATATAGTTTCGTATAGATCAAATCTGATAAAATTTTGTACAGCCTTATGGTAACTCGCGTATAGCTAAGAACAAATTCTGTATCAGTCAGAAATTGTTAATTCCAAACTCCGGTTTCGCATAGCTGATAAATTAGCATCCTGGGATCATATTGCAGTGCCGGCGTTTAGACACCTGATTCGCCATTTACAAAGACCTCCACGACTCTGTATATGTATACATATAATAAAACTCTAAACTTAGCACGTTAGTATGCATCGGTTACATCTATTTCATAGCTATAAGTCTGAAGCTTTAAGCAAAGGGGGGGGGGGGGGCCGAGAGGGTTATTTTAAATATATGTCTATATTGTCAAGTATGTAATCGGAAAATATTAAACACAAACTGAATTTCAACTATGATAATGAGATTAGTTACAATGTGCAATGTAACAGTTATGTATCCATCTATCAGTGTTTATATTTCTACGTATATTTAGTTTGTTTTGTGTGTTGGCTTGTATCCATATTTATACGTTATATATATAATTTGTAGTGTGTGATTGACCCTTGTCCATAATTGAGGGTAGGAATTTGGGCCTACCTGACTAATTTCATTTTTTGTAAACAAATTATTACGTAGCTAATTGTTGTCTATAATTTTTCATTTAAATAAGGTTATTATTATTTGTGGGTAATCCTTGACTTTAAATTTTATATAAAGTCTTTAATTCTGACCCTAGAAGATTCCAGAAACAAAATGGATTTTCTTTACAGTTTGAAGGAACTTTCTGTAAGATGACCCTCATACAGATTGTGTACGTTTTCCTATATTAACATCTGAAATTCAATCAGTCTTTTATTTTTGTTCATTTATTAATATGAGAGGATTTATTTAGTTGAAATTGTATTTGAATTACAAAATCCTCTTTGAATTTAAGACTGTCATTATTGCGAGACTATTGTGAAATCATTTAGAGACATTTTGGATTATATTATTGTAATGCTTCAAAATAGTTAGCAAATTAAAACTATTCCAGGTCATTGGCCCATCAGCACATTAAACATTAAAATTCTTTCGAAACATCATCGGAATTTTTTAGGAATTCTTTTGACTCTTTGATTTGTGCTTGTACTTGTATGACTATTTATAGATTTAATTCACGATTGATGTAAGATCTTTTTCAACTGTCATGTTGTACTCTAAATTATTTGTTGACTTTTTCAATAAACTTGTTGGTTTCCCTCTCTTTTTTGTTACTTAGGTTTATATCATAGAGTCTATTTCTTTATAAATTCGTCTATAGATGTTGGTCTGACTGACAGTCTTGCAAGTCTGAGACTATTGTTATACACCACTTTTTGTAGACATGCTTGCAAGATAATATTTATAATGTATAAGTATTTAGCACTATTTCGAATGATTGCTTAAACTATATGATCCAATCTTCCATCAGTAGTCCAGTTATGTTTACATGCATGTTTTTCATTTCTAACTGTAGTTGTGCCTTCTCTATAACGTTTCATTCCAGCATTGGGTTTGGGTACAGCTTAAAGCCCAGTATGGTCAGCGCGTCTCGTGTATCTTGTAGCATGCATTCGGTTACATCAATTCACAATCGGTTTATTTAGTGTTGACAGTTAATCTCTGTCTTTATGATTTCTTGTAAGTCACGCGAGAGTGCGTTTTGATCGTGAACGATCCCAGTTTAAATCTGGTTTCGACGAACCAGTTATCAACTATCCATCAACTATCTATTATCACAATAATATTATATACTATCCAGCATCCAGGGCCGGCGCCACCATATATGCAAAATAGGCAGCCGCCTAGGGCGCTGATTTCATGGGACGCATATTTTAAAAAAATATATTGTGTATAAATTTTGAAATTGATATTTTCCGGTGGGGGGGGGGGGTGGGTGGAGGGGGAGCCAGAATCTGCGCCAGAATCTAACTTTGCTTAGGGCGCCAGATAGTCTGGCCGGGTCTGGCGCCGGCCCCGCCAGCACCCAGGTTCTTTCTATCTGCAAACCAATCATATCATAACAACTCTCCCAGGATTCACCTTATAAAGTTAAAATCTCTAACCCTTTGTATAATATCCCCACCCAACATACATCCTTCTTAATTTAAAACAAAGCAATCAACCTTATAATCCTTATATGTCAACACCCACTCATCAACTGACCCACAACTTTACATATAAAACAAGCATGATAAAATAAAATTACTACATTATTTTCCATGTGATAAAATAAAAAGTTGTACCCATATTTATATCTATCCTCACCTACTCTCAGGCATTTTGAACAAAGCTACCTTCCCATGTACACAGAGCTGGATTTTATAGAAAAGTATAAAACAAGTAGCTACACCCATTCAATTCAAAGCCCTTCATTACCCTTACAAGCCTTCGTATAACTTAAGTATAGATAGATTCACAGCTAGCCTCATCTATAATGAATATTTCTTACCTCCCTTTCTCATATTCCTATCACATTATATTTATTTCTTACCTCCCTTTCTAAAATTCCTAACGAATAGACCATTCCATTCACCTGTATTTTGTTGTTTCTATACATCTAGGAAAATATGAGTTTATACGCACTCTACATTGTTTCATAATATCAGTCAAAACCTGAGCTGGATTTTAATTATACTGAGTGGTGTGGTGATAATTAAAAAAGTGGGAGAATGCAATAAATAAGGGAGAGAACGCGTGTTACTCAGGTGCAGAGGTGGGGGACAATGCTGAGCGCAAAAAGTAAGAGCACTCGCAAAAAGGTAAGGGAACGCTGTTCCCACGCTTTCCCACAGTATTCCACTCCTGATCATGTTACCATTCAGCTAAAGTACTTGTATCAGATGGAAGCTGACATTTTTTAATCAAGACTCTCAGTAATTTACAAAAATGAAACATGCTGAAGTTAAGTTTTGGCTTCTCGTTGTTTAAAAGGATCAAAATAAAGCATGTGTATATGTGCGATAAACAAGATAAAGAAAAAAGAAAGTTCGAGTCATAATTATTATTATTATTATTATTATTATTATGTGTGCTAGTGGTGTAAACAATATATCTCCCGATATAGGTAGGTGTCAGAGAGTCATTATTATTATTATTATTATTATTATTAATTTTGCATGCATGAAAGGAACATAAACAATCTTTTTCTCTAGAGAGACAGACAGACAGACAGACAGAGAGACAGACAGAGTGTGTGTGGGTTTAGGGGCTGGGTGTTTGGGCGGTGGGGGTGGAATATCGTATTCTTACTTAAATAGCAAACCAAGACATTTACTTTTGTTTGTTTTGTTTTATTTTTTGTTATACATATTCCATTTTAAACGAAATTGCAAAGAAATTCCAAAGCACATTACAAACGTCCATTTCTTTTTCTTCTTTTACTTTCTTTCCTTTTGTTTTCACTGGCACGGGTCCTTCTGCTGTTTCTTTTTTGCATGTTGCTTTGAATCTCTTTGAGGGAATGGGATCTTGATGTGTTTCTGTTTCTTCTCTTTCTCCTGCTGCTGATGCGGTTGCTACTTCTGAAAAATGTCTGTATTTTCTCTTTGTTCATATTCGTGGGACTCTCTGTTGATCAATTTCATTTATCTTAACAAAGCTAACAGGTACTTTTACGTTTGTCTCTTCTTTCTCGTGTTTATCGACGTTGTGGACATTCTGGAGCCCATAGTCATTTCTCTTGACAGGTATAAGAAGTCTCTTGACTTTTGTTTCGTGAGGAGTAATCTCTTCGAATGACTATGCAAATCACGGACCAGAAGGGTCAAGTGTTGAGGCTTTTCAATCATCACATATTGGAATTGCGCACGTGTACTATGATATAATGAGTGAGATAGAATGGTGTCCTAGGCGAATCAAACACGACTGATCTTCCGCCATGAAACGATCATACCATTCCTAGGAAAACAGAAGCTACGCGATGACGTTCTATGCTGCAAAATTCGTTTAGCTAAGTAATGGTCGATGTTCATTCTAACGATTTTAAAGAAGGCATGTGTGATCCTGAGCTAAGGTCATCTTCATTTGCTGTAATGAGATCGAATTACAAGCAGACATATTAATATTTATGTTTTTTCAAAGCATACATCTAAAATTCTCACAAAATGATTTTTCAAACACTACCTTTTCACATAAATGCAGCATAATTGTCACTAACCTCAAATTGCACAATTGGTCGTGTTTCAGTTTCTTGCAAGGTGACTCACAGACATACGCAGAAAACTAGATCTAATTTTTCCCTGGGTAAATTTCAATGTCACGGAAACTAAGGCGGTACAAAAATATTTGTTAGTCAACGAAATCACAAATAGTGAGTAAAGATGTGATTTTGCTCTGCAATCAAACGGTATGAAGCTCTCCTTGCATATCAATTTACAAGGTATCGTAAATTTTAGGATCACTGGCAATCTCAGTGTTTTAACTTGCATATCAGTTTACAAGGTATCTACATTGTAGGATCATTGGCAATCTCAGTGTTATAACTTCAAATTAGTTTTCTGTATTTCGCTAATTTGTCCATTCTTACTTATTTAACAAATATGCTTACGGGGAAAATTCTTTCTTTAACGGCATTTAAAAATTTAATTCGATTGTTAATTCTCTGATTAATCTGTACTGTAATCTGTAATTTACTCTGTATTTCCCTCTCTCATGTCCATCTGTTTGCTAACAAGGAAAAAAATCACATTTCAATTTCTCTATTGTTTGAATTGTACATTATCACCAATCTAAATTACATTTAACTTCTTTAGATATGGAGATTATAGCAGA
Source organism: Sinohyriopsis cumingii (assembly GCA_028554795.2). Classification (NCBI taxonomy): domain Eukaryota; kingdom Metazoa; phylum Mollusca; class Bivalvia; order Unionida; family Unionidae; genus Sinohyriopsis; species Sinohyriopsis cumingii. The sequence continues at coordinate 85,094,873 of CM068831.1, forward strand.
TCTACAATATGGTTGCTCATGTTGTTTTGCTTAAGGTTATAAATTTCATGTACTTCCTGAATTATTACTCTGATCACGTTTCTGAGATATGATCTTGATAATGTTAGTGTCATTCTTCCCGTCACGTGGTCTTCAAAAGATTCTGATTCATTATTTCCAATATATTTAAAACAATAGGGTTCCACAAATTTTTAGATCTGCATAGTCATTGGTGGAAGATCACTAATATTGTGTTTGTCAATATACACGGTGAAAATCTACTTGTACTAAAATTATTATACTAAAACGCTATACTCCCATTTCTTACATTCTAGTACAAAACCAATTTGTGACCATATACTATCAGATTAGATGCTCTTCGAGAGAGCTTAACGGCTTCTTGCATATCTAGGTTCTCAGTTACGTGTAAAGATATGGAGCTTGTGACTGAGATAAGTGTCATTCTCATATTTCTTGGAATTGTTGATACCACAGGTAACGTGCAATGTATGTATGTATGTATGTATGTATGTATGTATGTATGTATGTATGTATCTATGTATGTATGTATGTATGTATGTATTATGTATGTATGTATGTATGTCTCTGTGTATGTATGTATGTATGTATACATGTATGTATGTATGTATGTATGTATTATGTATGTATGTATGTATGTATGTATGTCTGTCTCTGTGTATGTATGTATGTATACATGTATGTATGTATGTATGTATGTATGTATGTATGTATGTATGTATGTCTCTGTGTATGTATGTATGTATGTATGTATGTATGTATGTATGCATGCATGCATGCATGCATGCATGTATGTATGTATGTATGTATGTATGTATGTGTGTACGTACGTATGTATGCACGCACGCAGGCATATATATATATATATATATATATATATATATATATATATATATATATATATATATATATATATATATTCATTAGTCTGAGTTGTGAAATTAAATCTTTTATGCATTAAAGGAGGTTACCACGGAAAGCAGTACTGAATTCAATATATCACACTGAGTCTAAGTTGTATTGCAGGAAGCATAATACCACGGATGGCATCAACATTATCAGATATGGCATCAAGTGTGGAGGTCTCAAAAGAGCTAGTGACAATAACAGCGAATATAAGTGTAACACCATACCCAAGAACGATATTAACAACGTCCACTGTCGTGGCAAGACAAACGTTAGAACCAATAACCGGTATGGTTGCGCTCAACAGTTATTATCTACTTTTGTGAGAGAGTGATGGCATGCCTCTATGCTACTTTGATGAAATGTGGATGATATTTCTTTGGATTCTGTACGTATGGAAATTATACATCTAAGCACACTCGTAACTAAAATGACTGCTTCCTTCTGCTAAAAACGTCAGCCTGAATTAGTCTAAATTACACTATCTTTAGCACCTAAACAATACCAGCTTCTGAAAGTGCAATGGATGTATTACTATAGATATAAAGCATTTAACAAAAGTTATCGGCTCATGTTTTACAATTTACTTCTGAAATCCAGGAAGTGAAAATGACCAAGCGGAGCTAGCAGTTTTAGAACGATGCATATCTGGAGTAAGACCAAAATGTATACTCTATAACCCATATTACACAGATCTATCAGACTTAAAAATAAATAGAATTAAATGTTCTTTGAACAATACCTAAGATATAAAAGGTCTTTTTTAAATAGCCTGTATAACCAGTGAGGAAACCCGGGGAAATTCTTTCTCTTTAAAATTCTAACCATGCAAAATCGAAATTGTAGAGCGCCACCTTAATGTTTAATTGAATATCTTTTTGTTTGAGTCAGTGTTTGTGGCTTGATCATTTTGCGATGAATCTTTTCAAAACGTGGGTATGAAAACGTTTATTTCTGCATTGAATACTTTATATTTTTTATCTTTTGCTGAGTGAAACAACATTAAACATATTCTTTTAAACAATCATCTATTTCATATGTGTCTTCTTTGAAGGAAGCAACACAATCAATTTCAATGTACATAATCGTTTTGCGTACTACGTTTGTTTCTCGTTATTAAACTGTAATTGGAATGCTTAATATGAATCTGTTAGTAAGTACAGATTTCTACGATTTTCATGCAATCCTATATACCAAAGTTTAATTTTGTCGTGTCAACAAATTGTTTTTTTAGGTCATTTAAACCATATTATTGATCCAAGGTCAGTCAGATCAATATAAGTCTGGTTATGGCTAAATCATCCAAAGGCAACGGCGTGAAGCTTTCGTTTTGTGTATACAACACTGCCTGCATTTGTACATTTATCCCTTTATTTCACCGTTTGTTCTGCTTTAGTTACTGAAATAAAAGAAAAGAAAATGAACAAGTTAATGGTTTACAAGAACCAGATTGGTACTTATTCGTATGCTTGTTTAAAAATAACTATAACAGATGCTTTCAATTTTATGCTTTTTAATTTGAAAATATCATTTCGTGACCGAAAACTAGGTGCTTGGAGACATTGACTTACAGTAATTTAATTAGCACCTTAATTAGACAAAATGCTATGATTTTTCCCAAAACAGGTTCGGAAGGAATAGTTCAATGTGCACGAAATTTACGGTCTATGCAAGCTGAAATGAATTCAGCTTCATGTGCTAGCAAACCTGTCTATTAGAATTATACATATGATTTATCATCATCACATACATACCAAATAGACACGAGAGCTATTAACTATATTATTTAGTTCAAACATCATGACCGAAAATAACACTTTGAACATAAGAATAAGCAATTTCACGTTAGTATCTTATTAAGGTGTCGGTTATATGTATTGTTATTTACATAGCCATGATGGATGAATGAATGAAGGGTATCAAAACTTTTGATCTGGGCGGGCAGTTTGCTTGGGAAATTCAGAATTGTATACATTAAAAGAGGTGACAATTAACAGAGATACAAATACACAGGTATCAGATTAAACTTTCCAATAAATTTTATAAAAGAAAACATTTTTATTTATATTACAGTAGCAACAACCATGACATCATCATCACTAGACACGACAGTAAGTGTGGAGTGGTCGTCGCAAGAAATGCCAATGACATCAATAGGAAATGAAACAACATCAAGTGTGACAACAAATGAAAGAATAATATCAACGGCGGGTATATAAATTTAATTTAACACTTTCTTATTGGCGTCATAAACCTTGTTGTTTGTACATTATGATAAATTTTAATATCCTCTGCTTGAAGGTGAAAAATATATTCAGGGCCGGGGCTACCATATAGGCAAACTAGGCAGCCGTCTAGGGCGCTGATTTCAGGGGGCGCATATTTAATTTTTTTTATTGTTTATAAATTTGATAATTGATATTTTACTTTGGGGGGGGGGGCGCCAGAATCTAACCTTGCCTAGGGCACCAGATAATCTGGCCGGGTCTGGCACCGGCCCTGAATATATTCCTAGTTCTGTCACTTTATGTTACATTTTCCAGAGTCAAAGGTACAATATACATATCCTAGAGAATTCAAATCGTAAATGAAGCGGTTCATATACTTTTAAGATAAGCGACTTTCAGTGTATTGGATTCGTTCATAAATTATAAGTCAGTAACTACATTGTTTAACTTGAATCTGTTATACGGAAAGCCTTATCCAATGGACATACCCTCCTATGTAACAACAATATAATTCATTTGTGAAAACAGATCAATGTAAAAACGTTTTATTTGAATTTCGAACCAACCTTCTTCTTGAGCTTCTTGAGAAGTTGTCATTTTAATGATCTATGCACTGAACTATATTGCGTAACACTAGGTACATGAGCAGTAAATAATTAATTGAAGGCATTTTAACGACAGTGTTGCATGTCCTAAATGAAAACGGTTGAAACAAAGTGTGACATTACATGATTGTAAACCAAGACCAGATCTTACTAAGCAGGTGAAATTTTCTGCCTTAAATTCAGATTTTTGAAAACCTTTATAATCTTGTATGGCATTAAAGAGTTGTCCTTCAAAATATTGAGAAATGGTATTTAGTTTTCCACTATACGATTTCAAATGGAAAGAAATTATTGTATTTTGCAACTAGCTCTGAAGAAAATTGAGAGGATTGATCAACGCTTTAAATAAACGTAGATATTAAAAGAAAGTATACATAAGCTCCCACCATGTACTATGTAATTATTATTTTATATCATTTACCATATCGAAATGAGTTTCTCCAGTTATTTAAATTCCATGGTCTGCAGCTGGCAGAGAAATGCAAATTGTCAAAACAATTTTCAAAATCGTCATTTGTAATATGAAATAATTGAATTAGTGTGGTCTTGACATATTTTGTTATAAAGTTCTGTGTTTATACATTGGTCACCTGTGCATGTTTTGACTATTGAGCCACTATACTAATACGCCGAAGACGGAAGGAACATTTTTATATTTGTAATGACTTGTAGCACAGAAGGTTCGATGCAAAAAGTGTAAGGATTACAAAAGGACTACAAGGGTTTTGAACGTACTGTTAGTTACACAGCTGTAAAGAGACAATAACAAATTTGGTTTTCAAAAGAATTCAAGATCTATTTGATCGGTTTTGATAAGTAACTACATTTACTCGCCTCATGACGACTGTTAATTATGATGCATGTGTATTAACTCTATGGTCACTCAGAAAGAAATGAGATCACTGTACAGTACCAGCATCCTAGCTAAATTTGGTTGCGTATTTGCCTGAATTGTGCACGCGATCAGTATTTTGCCGACACCGCCGGGTAGTGAATATGCCATATCCTATATGTTTGCAGATAAAAAATATGGGATCAACATCACTAAGCATGACACAGCTTTGGTGTCGTCGACGAAGCAAATGCCAATGAATACACCAGATACGTGGCAAACAATGACGCGGACAGCGTCCAGTATCACAACAAATCAGAGATCGGAATATATATTACTATTTGAGTCAGGGTGTCTCTTGTTTGCAACTTATGTGCATTAGTGATGATTTAAATGTCTTGCAAGGGAAGCACAAGCAACAAGAAGGTGCGGAAAACGCCTGGACGGCGTATTGCTTGAGTAGGAAACTGGCAGCAGAGAAGGTGAACTGAAAAGTTTGCTGGATCGTCATTTTTACAAAATAAAGCTTCCTAAGCAAAATAAAAATAAAAAGTCAATAACGCCAGACCGAAGCCTCTAACTTACCGAGAGTTTCTCTAATTAGGTTAGTTTATTTTGTTACTTTATTATTGTCGTTAGTGGGTTTTTTTAAAAAGAATGCGCGTTTTGTTTACCCGCCAGACACAACATTTCTAGTGTGGTAAGATCTATGGGTAGTCCTGCAATCTACAGATTAGATTCAAGTGCTCCTCAACGTGGATTTGTACGCGAGCAATTACAAGTAATTCCTGAAGACACATAATTACCACCGCGTTCACTTTCGTAAACTAGCACCTCGACGTCGACTACACTTAAGACAGGTCAGCATTACATTTTCGCGTGTATGACAAAGACCACTATTCATTATATCTACAGTGAATTGTCTTGGGTTATTTTTTAAATACTGCCACAACATTACTGTGTTACAGCTCGCACAATGATTATTATGTCGTTCTTTTAATGTCATGATACATTCGGCATCGAGATCAAAGTCTCGCGTTTATTTTTTGGCCACATTGTTTATAAGTAATTTTTGTCTTACTATATCATTTTCATTGCTGGCAGTTTGATTATCATTTACTTTGAAGTCTATGACAATTCTCCGCAGCTGACATATTTTTCTGACTCGAGACACGGCGAGATAAACTAAGTTTGACTATTCGATACGATCATCAACAATCCAAACATTTGTATCAGAGATGGTTAATCGTTGTGATGAATGATTCGTCATTGCGTATCCTAGCGTCCATGGAGTTTTGTCCCTGACTCGGTGCTTAACACGCTCTCAACGACATAGACATGAACTAAAACGATATCATTTAACACGAGTTTTCGTTTTTCTGATGATCCTGGAATTTCGACGTCGATATTTTGTCGACGCGTATCTGCTGGTTGATAACACATTGGTACGGAAAGATTTGTAAATTTGTCTTTATGTAACATACATAATTGTTGTTGATGTGTATCACAAACTATCTTTATACTTGCAACTATCAAATCATTTGGTCTCCATAAATTCCAAAATCTATTAATAGGAGTTTCTGAGATTATTTCACTTAACTCTGGATCAAGCGCTCTATGAGCATTAGTTCTTTCTTCAAAAAAATCTACAAACTTGCTCAGCCATTCATGTGGAGACAATCAAACATAAGTTGGTGGTTGACCATGTTCGTATTTTTTGTCACTTTTCAATCAAGAAATATTTTTAACGTTTCTAATCAAACAGTACATATTTCATCCCAAACAATAATTCTTGGAATATTTCTCTCCCATTCGTTTAGGAGTCCATTTATCTCCCTTTCATCGAACGAATTTATGATAAGTGCATGATTTATTATTTCTTTCTCTCATTTTTCTTAAGAGACTGTGTGTAGGTGTTAATGTAACTATTTCTGAACAGCTGTTCAAGAATAATTCGATCACACGAGTTGTTTTATCATAACTCCAGGCCCATTAAGGTAAACTGTTTTATGTCTAGCTACAGGATCAAATATCAACCGTGCAGATGATAATTTAGATATTAGATTTTTTGGCGATAAATACCCATAATTTCAACGTCGGCAGATTCAGAATAATTAAGTATATTTTCTTGTTTTATTTTCCATTCACCGCATGAAGCAGAAGTGCCGATATGTAGTTGTTTTAGCAATCCTGAATTCTTGTTGATATAAAGCGAATCCGTAGCGACTCTGATAGCGGAGTCAGAAACACTATTTATCATGATAATAGATTTATCGAAACATAAGCGAGCATTGAAGACCTTAAATGAGTAAACTGCGATGACTCACCAGCAATATAACTCACAATTGTACATAATTTAGGTCCATTTGGCAAGAAAACTGTTTCTCGACTAGTAAACGTATTTCTATTCGCTGTATCCGTAATTATAAAATCTAGTTCAGCATCGTCTATAACTAATCTTGTACAATGTCGTTTATGATCATATGATTCTCCTTGGGTGAATTTACCGAATATTTTCTGCCAAGATCGTTTCTGATTTTATTTTCAAAATCGGTTTTATGAGGATATTCATCATCAGAATATTTCTTTTCTTGTGGTAACCAAACTTGTTTCTGCAGATGATACAATATAATTGCTTCACATAAAAGCAACGATATCACTATTTTTACATCAAGCATATATCGTATTAATACTGTTGGTGCCCACATTTTTCTGAAAAATGTTTGCCAAACCAGACCTAGCAAAGCGGATAAAGATTTTTGGCAAACTTAAATGACTAGATACACGTGAATCCAGTCAAGTCAAAATCTAGAAATGGTCCGTTTATCGATACTCTGGTTATCTCGTTTGTTGGATGTCCAAATCGCTCAAAATACTTATAACACTCTCCCATACCAAGAAAACTTCCCGGATAATATACAACCATATCAATCAATATAACATCCCTATAATCGTATCTAGTATTCCTTAATCCATCGTGTCCATATTCGACACAACTCGATATCATATCATTCAGAAAATCAAACCTCGTTGGATTCCACAAATTGTTTTCTCTAGCAAAATGACCCGCGACTTATGGAATCGTAAAACAATTACTGAGTAACTTTTCATGTATGACATCGTCATGGGTATATTTTGACGCAAGATTTTTCATTTTTGTATTAAGAAATTCTGTTCGATAAATCTCACCATTAGGTCCTACAAACTGATCAAATCTTTTTTCTTCGATGCAGATACTGGCCTTTTCAGATCACTATCATCTTCAGAGCTTTGAAATAGCCACACGGATACAGGATCATTTTTACTAATCTGATTAATAAAATCAAATATATCACCGTTATAAAATTTAACAACTCATTTTTGTGGAAATATTGTTACTGAATTAGTCCATGCATGCGGATTATCATCAATATTTCAATGGAAGCTACTTTCGATTTATACTTCGATTTTTTATAAATCTCTCCGGTTATTATTCTTACTCTTATCGGGAATTGTAATTTCTTTCCTAGCTCAGCGACGGCTTTGTCAGATGATCAGGTATCATGAACTATTTCTCCCCACTCGTTTATTATTTTACGTCTTTTGTCCGTTAAACCGTTTCCACGTATCGCGTTTGTGAAATGTTCCGTTACTAGTTCGGCTACACAATTTATTTTTTGAAAATTTCATTGGTTTTAGATTATTAACTCTGGGTTTATCATTTATCGGATAAATTTCATAAATAACCGCGGTTGCAGGATACGCTCTTTCATAATACGGTTTGGCAATACCAGTCAACATTCTTGGTTTGGAAGTTTTACTTAATACGGCAATTTTTCCATTATGAAGGACAGGGTCACGTTTATCACTGATAATCCAAGTATTATTGTTAGTTTCTGCTAATACAATAAACTTCACTCTGAAAAAGTATCTTCGATTGTTGAGATAATTACTAATTGTTGCTGCTCGTTTTTCGTTCAGTGTAGTATCGATAACATCATCGGTGTTGCGTATGATTTTAAACGTCGACCACATATGAGATGCACCATCTTTACTCAATTCTTTCTTGGCGTCGTGAATAGTAGTAATCAAATTTGTATTAGTCGGATCAAACAGAGCTCTCATAGGTAACTCGGGGATATTCTGTCAAGACTATATTTATATTTGGAAGGGCTTATCTTAATCTCTGTTAATTCTTCCATATTATAATTAAGCCAAGTATATATTTAAATTGAAACATTGTATAAACATAATGATTCAAACAAAAAATAAAAGCAGGTACCTTATGATAGGTTATACAATTCCTTGTGACAGATCTGGTGTAAATGAATTCTGCGGATATTATTTACAAAGTGTACGAAGAGGTAGTTTAGGACCAAAACCATGTTTGAAGTGTGATGTTGGAGTTAGAGGAAAAAAGCAATCGTGTGTGCAATGTGGCTGTAAAAAAGACAGAGAGTTGAAACGATATACAATATAAAAAACACTGATAATAATGACAAATATAAGAAATAAGAAAGATTGTCTAGTTAGATATTAAATATAATAATTTAGACAATTATTATTTAAACAACTGATATTGTTATACAAATAAAGCGAAAGGAATTTGTGAGACATCCTATCATAACGAAATATGAAGCATCCCGTGATGGTATCTTCAGGAACTGTCGACTAAAATGACCAGTTGGTTTTGTTAATAATAATGGTTATCTCGTGATCAGTATCGGTGAGAAGAAAAATTATCTTTGTCATACATTTATTTACGAGTCTTTTCAATGGGTACTCGAAGATGGATCATATTGACTCAGATCCAAAAATAACTCTTTAGATAATTTACGAGTCATTACTCAGAGTCAAAATTGTGGATCTGGTAATACTGGTATACATAAACATAAAACAATTGCAAAAAAGGCGGTTAAATCCATAACCACAGAGACTGGTGAAGAAATAATATTTCAATCAATAAACGCAGATGGCAATTATTTAGATATTTGCACGCCTTCGGTTCAGTGCGTCGCAAATAATATTACCAGATCTGCTTTTTCGAAGGAATATAGACAAAAGAAATTTTTCATTACTGTTGAAGGAAGATGACTCTGTCAAGCTAAGATATCTCCGGTAGTGTTGCTACTAATACTATATTACTAATTTTTTTAATTTATTTTTTATTTATTTATTTGTCATTTTACTTATTGTCCGAAACATTATTTTATCATTCTGAGTCCTCTATCGTGATTGTGGAAACTCGCCTAATCTCTCTCTCTCTCTCTCTCTCTCTCTCTCTCTCTCTCTCTCTATATATATATATATATATATATATATATATATATATATATATATATATATATATATATATATATGCGAGTTTCACAGTCACAAACAATGTATGATAGAACATTTATTTATTAATCTAAAGCTTTTATCATTGGTGTGACAAGAAAATAAATTACTATAACATTTCACCATTGTTGATGGGAGATAACTCTGTATCTTTCAGACAGAGTAATTCAGTAGTTACCTCGCTAGTCACTGCGAATGTCCTAAAAGAAAGGATATAACTCTGTAGATTTCTTTCTCCGTTGAGCTTAATATTTTTTGTCATCCTAATTAATTAATTAACCATTTATGTAATAATTAATATCAGTGAAGTGCAAGAAATTGAAAGGCATATACAACCTCCTTAATATTCTAACAATTCGTTTCGTTTAGAAGATTCACGGGGGGGGGGTATGTCTGTGCGAGAATTTGTGGAGCCTCCAAAAATAAACGCGATGTGAGCTGTCAAGATTTGATTCTGCGCTGGAGTTCATCATTGATTTGTTCGTTTTGACAACTAGCTGTAGATACGCCGACAACTTGCCAATCGGGAGTTCCATCGGCGAGGTTTTTTTTTGTTGCAAATACATGCGAATTATTCGCCTGCAATTCACCGAATGATTTTGATCGGATATTTGGCCAACTATAGTATACTCGTAATTGAGCTAGCGCTATTTCTTTTACTGTAATTGCAGTTGGAAAGTTGACACTAATGTTTATAACTCTGACCATGATCGGTCCACGTTGAGCATTATGCATAATCATCTTATTTGTTATTCATTTATCAAATCACTGTAATAATCATCAGCAATTTCATCGATGAGAGATCGATAAACATTGCAGCCCATAATACCGCCTGTAAATAATCGTCGACAAATATAAGAGATTTCATTAATGATTTCTGGAGAATTATTTCCAGCACGTTTTCCTCTAATCAGAATAATAAGAATTCATAATATATCTGCGTCTGCAAGAACATTGTTAGGACAAGCAATAAAACCACTTCCTCCTGGCGTAGTCATTGAAGGAAAACCACTTCCAGTAGCGCCGGGAGGATCATCAGTAAAAATGTATTTAGGTTCTTGTTGAGAAGGTTGTGGTTTTTGTTGTGGCTGAGAAATTCATGAAGGAGATTGTGGTTTGTTCTGCTGTCGTTCTATCTGTTGCTGCGATGGAGGAAGTTGATATGAAGGCTCCTGCTCAGGAAGTTGCGGTGAATCTTGATGGCTTTATTCCTTGTTTTTCTAACATTTCTAAATAATGTTCTATTCTAGCGCGATAAATCTGATACATCGGATCACTCGTAACCACTTGATTAATTCCTTGGTTTATACAACAACGAAAAAACATTTGTACCACGCTTCAAGACTTTTGCCCTCAATGTATTCTTGTTTGAAAAAGTCACGCCTTCAAGAAAAACTTTCAGTAGCAAACTCACCTAAATCATTTATACTGTATTTTTTTATTACTTGTATACCATTTTTAGTAATTTTTTCCTTAAAATCGAACTGTTTTACTACCCTTCTTTGACGTTATTATTTTTTCTTCTTCCTCGTCAACATCTTCATCATCGAGGCGTGGTTGTGCGGCAGCTATCTGAGTTGGAAGTAAAATCTTTTTTGTTTGTTTAGTTCTTCTCGCTTTTTTTCAGTTTGCTCAGCGGTTTGTCTGGTGGAGGAAAACCTTCAGTAGCTGCTGAAACTCCTTTAGTAACGTTTGTAATTGGTTTAAATAACTGTTCTGTACCCTCTGCCTATTCAGTTTGTGCTTCCTGACGTTCTAGTAGTTTTTGTTTAAGTGAATCACGGACAGGAAGAAATTTTTTATCGCCTCAAGTCGCTCTTGAGCTAATCTCGCTGAATAAGAATCCATAGCTGGTGCCATTGTTTTATCAGTGATGATTTAATTACCAGCACGGACTTATAACAATAAATTTATATAATCATCGATCGCGATATCGTATAGGACTTGATAAAATCTTCGGATGAAAGACTGATCTAATTTCATCAGCACGGATGGTGCGACCTTAATAAAACGTCCGATGGGTAAACAAAAAAAAAAAAAAAAAAGACAAAAATAAAGTAACAAAAGAAACTAACAAAATTAGAGAAACTCTCAATAAGTTAGAGGCTTCGGTTTGGCGTTATTGACCTTTTGTTTTTAATTTTCCTAGGAATCTTTAATTTTTAAATAAATGTCGTTCTTGCAATGATCATGGTTCACCCTCTCTGCTGCTGAAATACAAGACCGTTTTGAAACAAAAACCGTACAGCCTTGGACGGAAGGATTGAAAACCTGGAAAGGTGGATCTGAGTAAATATGTTCATCTCAAAAGGAAACAGCCCCAGATAAAAATAATTATATTTTGTGTACTCAGATTTGTTTTAGACACATACTCACAATAACAGAATGTCCCAACAGACATATATAAAATCCATTTAGTTTTGAATAATGGGAAATTTTCACCTCACACGCCTGCTAGTCTCTCAGTAGTCTTAGGTCTCGAGGTGTTCTCACAGATAATAACAACAAACAATTATAATATAACTATTTCTGTTTCTGATACCTACATTAAAAGCTTTTCAGGAATTCGTCTAATCCTTTCTTATGCTCATATGTAGGACATCCATTCACCTCAGATAAACAAGCCAAAATTACCGACAGTATTTTTCCACGTGAAGTCACAGATAAAGGTAAAAGCTTAAAAGGAATTGTTATGGATATGTTAATTTGTTTGTCATGTGTACTCTGTAGTTTGCAGAGAAACGTGAATTGTTAATTATCTGTGAACCAAATGAATCCGTGTTTAGGAAATATTTTGCAACCAAGATAAATATTGATATCCTGGTCTTTTTGTGCATATTTGTTCCCATTTTTGTTTTTTTTACGGACAATCAAGGATGTCGAGACTATTTATTTATTTCCAATGAATTGTGATACACAAAGTTAAATGGAATAAAACGTGTTAAATTTTGATTGATCAGAAACGTTATGACAGTTAACTCGGACAACTATCATAACAAAGAATTGTATTTATACAACAAAATATTTTCCTCTATGTGACCGAGAAAAGGTAATCTACATTTTCCTTGTCTATAATATAAATGTTGGGCAAACGTATTAGCTCGTTGCTCACTCGGATGTTCAAGCGTATTACCTCATTGATGATTATGAAAGAAATGTACAGGACCGTTATTCATCCCTGGAGCCTTAAAATTATCTGAGTTGTCCACTGTACTGTACAAAGTACGCGACACGTATATTGTCTGAACTGACAGGCAGTACAGATGTTCTGTACAACTGTGGTTCAATATCTATGGAAAATAACTCTTCGAAGTAATACTGTCCAGAATTTAGTTAAACTATTGTATCGTTTGTGTTCTGAATATATGAGATAGGTTTTTATTTTCTTCTTTCATTTTGATTACTCCAAGAGAACCACATATGCAATAGCATTTGCATTCAGCAAAAATTAGATTGAAGTTTTCTTTTCTTTAGATTAGAATTTTTGGTACAAATATTTTATAATTATGTAATTAACACAAAGTTAATAAAATATATTGAAAAATATGTCGTCTTATATCGGTCTCAGTATGCCAGAATTCAATACAAATAAAGTAATGAACCCCTTTGAAAGAATACTAGATTGAACTAATGCACACATCCACCCTTAGAAACTAAAGTAAACAACTTTGAGTTTTCATTTCTAATATAACATGAGTAATTGATGCATCTTGTATAGATGGGCGGATGATGGATGAATGGATGAATGCATGGATGGATGGATGGTTGGATGATGGATGGATGGATGGACGAACGATCGATGGATAGATGGATGCAGGGATGGATGGACGAACGATCGATCGATAGATGGATGTAAGGATGGATGTATAGATGGATGTATGATCGATCGATTGATGGATGTACAACTGGATGGATGATCGATTGATCGATTGTGAAAGTATGCATGGATGGATATGTTCAATAACAACGCTAATTATAGGATTGACCGTATCATGTATAACATCATCTTCGACGTCATCGACACATCTAATGACAAATAGATGAGACATTGTAACATCATGGCACACAATAAAAAATTCAACAACCTCCAATGTCACAAAGAATTAAAACGTAGTATCATCAACCGGTATAAACTGAACTTTTTTAAATTGAAGGTGATTATTGTTTGCGTATTATCAATAACTTTACCGCTCCGTTGGCCTAGTGGTTAGAGCGTCTGCCTCGGATGCGGGAGGCCGTAGGTTCGATCCATGGTCGAGTCATACCAAAGATTTACAAAAATGATACTAACAGCTGCCTCGCTTTGTTCTCAGCATTAATAGGTTAGTGTTAGGACTGGTTGGCCTTGTGTCAGGATAATGTGACTGGGTGGGACATCATGTTACATGTCTGCGTCATGATGCCCCAGTGCTAGACATCACTTTAAACTGCCACACTGCAGACATCGTAGCGATATGACTGAATTGTTTTTAAAGCTGCGTTAAAAATCTAAATCACACACACACACACACACACACACACTCTATTATTATTTGGAAGACAAAGAAAAACACAGACAGTGGAGACTACTTGATTGAAAAGTTCAAGACAGTAACACCGTTTGATAAAAGGTCAGTCCATTTTTTCTGCCTATACCGCCCTCCTCCTGGTAGAAAAAACAAGCTGGCTGACTCTCTCTTTTTGGAGCAGTTTCCGAACCTCCTGGATCTCTTTTTGGAGCAGTTTCCGAACCTCCTGGACTATGGAAATTCGATAGGTGGCAACCTGATTATTCTTGGAGATTTCAACTTTCACTTTGACTGTCCCGGAAACTCAAATACATCAAAACTCATAGATTCCATTAATGTTTTCAACCTCAAACAGTCAGTTAACCAACCCACCCATAAACATGGTCACATTTTAGACTGGATTCTTCATAGACCTGATGATGACATTCTACGGTCCTCCTTGGTATCCCATGACCTTGCATCAGATCACCTCTGCATTATATGCCATCTTGACGCATCAGTCCCTAACCCTCCACCTTTATCTGCTACTAAGAGAAACCTCCGTATGATAAAATAGAACCAAATTAATGCACGACATCCAAGCTAACCTAATAATTTGCTTACCTCCTACCGCAGAACAATTCGATAACTGTCTGCGTTCATTACTTGACAAACATACCCCAGCTACCAAGTGCAGAATATCAATTCAAAAGTGTTCTCCATGGTATAGCAGTGTTAGGGACCAGATTCGCACTGCTAAAAGAGACCGCCGTAAAGCTGAGGCTCTGGCTTTCCACCAGACTCACTATTCATAAGCAAATCTATGAAGTCGCTTAGAAGAATGTCACAAATATAGTCCATGCAGCGAAATCAGCCCACTACACTACTAAGATCATGGAAAGTTCCAGCTGCAAAGTGCTCTTCGAGATTACTAACAAGCTAATGTCAAGGAACAAATCAACACCACTTCCAACTACCGTCTCTTCAGTCGACCTTCCCGACATGTTTGCAAATTTCTTCCGTGAAAAAGTACAAACCATTAGAAATAAGCTTGACACCACAATTTGAATTGACTCGTCGTCACCATACAGTTGGGATGCAGAATGTGAGTGGCAACCATTAGCAGCATTTGAACCTGTCTCTATGGATTTCGTACGTACAGTCGTGATGAAGAGTGCACCAAAGTCATGTGAACTTGATCCAATTCCAACATCACTGCTGCTTGAGTGCTTAGATCCAGTATTGCCTTCACTAACTGATGTTATTAATACCTCTCTCTCATCTGGGGAATTCCCATCATTTTTCAAAACTGCCATTGTAAAACCTCTGCTGAAGAAACCAACACTAGACCATAACGATTTAAGGAACTACCGCCCAGTTTCTTATCTCCCATTCATTTCAAAAATCTTAGAAAAGGTTGTTCTATCCCAGCTTGTATCTCATCTAAATTCAAATAGTCTTTTTAGCAATGTACAATCTGCATATCACCCTTGCCACAGTACTGAAACAACTCTTCTAAAAGTAGTTAATGACATTCTCTCTGTGTTGGATAGCGGAAAGATTACAGTCCTCACCCTCCTTGATTTATCTGCAGCATTTGACACAATAGACCATGATATATTACTTTACTGTCTCCAGCATGTATTTGGCATTCATGAAACAGCCTTACTGTGGTTCAAGTCCTACTTGGTCAACAGGACACAAATTGAATCTGCAAATGGAATACACTCCAGCCCAGTTGATCTATGTTGTGGTGTTCCACAGGAGTCTGTTCTTGGACCTGTTCTGTTCATTGTGTACACTCAGTCGCTCTCAAGTGTCATAGATCATCATCCAGTGTCTCACCAATTGTACGCTGATGACACCCAAATATACAAATCTAGCTACCCAACTGAAGTTGATGCTACCATCCAAGGTGTAGAGAGGTGCATTTCTGATGCTAAATCATGGATGACTTGTAACAAGCTGCAGATGAATGATGATAAAACTTCATTCTGATCACAACACAAAGACTTTCTCATTCACATCCTTTACCTCAAACAATAAATATCAGCAACGCCAACATTAAATTCACACAATCAGTACGAAACCTATGTGTTACTCTGGACAGTACTCTCACATTGCACCAACATGTCATGAACATATGCAAGGCTGCATATCTTGACCTGAGACACATCAGCTCAATTCGCAAATATCTTTCAGTTGATGCCACTAAAACACTTGTGTGTTCATTAGTACTTTCAAGACTGGACTATTGTAACTCAATTCTGTCTGGTTCATCTCAATATCTACTCCAGAAACTTCAAAAAGTTCAAAACACATCTGCTCGGATCATACTTAGAGTACCACGATCAGAGCACACCTCCCCGCTGCTCTGTGCCCTACACTGGCTATCCATTCGATCCAGAATCAAACACAAAATTTGTTTTCTGTGCTACATTTCACTGTGCGACTCCAGTCCAACATACCTATCTGACCTCACCCATGTGTAGACACCAGCTAGATACTTACGCTCCTCTTCTGACAATCGTATACTCATTATTCCCACTATGAAAACAAAGTCATATGGACAGCGTTCTTTTGCATACCAGGGCCCAGCAACGTGGAATGAATTGTCCACTGAACTTAGACACAAAGACACAGTGATCACATTCAAGAGGGCTCTCAAAACTCACTTGTTTCGACTGCAAGAACAAACTTAAAGACCTAATAATGTTTCCTACCTGAAATATTCTCAGTATGTTTTTTATTTTTTAATGTTTTTTTTTTTTAAATTTCCTGTTGTTTGTTTTTGTAATATTATGATTATGTTTCTTATCTTAATGGTGTTGTCTAATGTTGTAAAGCGCTTAGAGCTTCTAAAGATTAGGCGTTATACAAAGTCATTATTATTATTATTATTATTATAAAGATTCAGTGTAGTGCGCATGTTTAATCCACTTTGGTATTTTATACTTAGGTACTCAGTTTAAGAAAATAAATTAAAATTAGAGACTGATATAGTTTTGACATGGCACTGCAATTATGACATGGATTTGACCCTTGTATAATAGCCTAACATTGTTCCGCTTAAATAAGAAATGTAGAGAAAACATTTTGTTTTTTTTAAATTATTGGTCTGCAAATTAAGTTGCAAAAGAAATATACATGGAAATTTAAATAAATCTGCTTTCCATTTGTATAATCTCCATTCTCAGAAACACAAGCTCAAAATACCGAGAGCATTTTTTAAGGCGAAGACAAAGGTAAATGTAAATGCTTAATAATAACTGTAATGGATTTAATAACGTAGTTAATCGACTCTTAACAAAGGCATTCTTTGGAAATCACACACAAGGTATATGTTAAACGTTAAACCTTTTGTTTAGAGTTATTCGCTGAATCGTCCGCATCTTAAAACCCGATAGTCCATATTTTCTTTAAACTTTTATTACATAGATTGCATACTGTTATCTTTCAAAGAGTTATCCTCTCTAAGAATGACCATTTATCTTATGCAGTATTTTCTATTATTATGGACCGCTCCGGTGGCCTAGTGATTAGAGCGTCCGCCCCGGATGCGGGAGGGTGTGGGTTCGAACCCCGGCCGAGTCAAACCAAAGACTTACAAAAATGGTACTAACAGCTGCCTCGCTAGGTGCTCAGCATTAAGAGGTTAGTGTTAGGACTGGTCGGCCTGGTGTCAGGATAATGTGACAGGGTGGGTCATGATGCTACATGTCTGCGTCATGATGCCCCAGTGCTAGACATCACTTTAAACTGCCACACTGCAGACATGGTAGTGATATGACTGGAAAATTGTTAAAGCTACGTTAAAAATCTAAATCACACACACACACACACACACACACACACACACACACACACTATTATTATGTGGAAGACAAAGAAAAACACAGACAGTGGAGACTACTTGATTGAAAAGTTCAAGACAGTAACACCGTTTGGTCTTAATATATTAAACGATTCAGAAAAGCAGTATTCCTTGCGACATAACTTATAACACGATAACAAAATATGTTAAATAAATTTATTGAAAAGAGTCACACAAACATCCAGCAAGAACTTCCAGACAGTTTTCAGAATAAATTTGCTGAAAGAATTAGGTGATATTCTAGTTAGGAATATATCAATGAGCACGAGCATATTTCCATAGCCAGATGCATACCGAAGTTCCCTTAGCTCTAATCTTAACACAAAAATACTATATTAAATAGAAGATAAACAACAACAATTAAATTCAGTGACCTTTTTGTCCCTCGCCTATTGTGGTGGAGTCAAGACAGATCAGACTTGGTAATTATGAAAGTTTCATGGCTCTATCTGAAAAGCATTAGAGATCAGAACAGACGGTAACGCGAATAATGTCAGCTTTTGCATGAAAAGGCGAGAAACGAAAGAAAGCATGATAACAAATAGTATCAAAATAACGGAGTAATGACGAGCAGCATGCATGTGTAAATATACATTCCCTCTCTAGTATCTCAGTCCAACCTCCAACCTCTAATGGAAATGAGACGATAGTCTAAAGCGCTGTTTAGCACAATTATATGTCGACATTCATACCTTCTGATGAGGAATGGATGACCACAACATGTACTAAGTTCCCAACAATCAGGTGACAACCATGACATATACAAATTGTCATGGTGATCCATCAAAAAGTGTGATAATAGGTGAGTTCACGAAATATTTTCACATGCATTTCTTACAGCTGCACAATAAAACCGGCAATAACTCAAGCACAAACTGGAAAAGACAAAAAATATTTCGGTATGTCTATTTTCAAATAATGAGCATAACATGTACAACGTTGAATAGCAATAAACCAAAACTGTGAGACTAGCTGTACCCACAAAATTCTAGCATCTACTCTATCAGGTTTAATGTCCAAAAGAACATGAGCTCTCACACAAATCGCTTGAAGACACCGATTTATTGATAGGCAGATCTTGACATCATTTCTACGGTATGTGCAAAGTTTCTGATTAATCAATCAAAATCTCTCAAACTAATCACATTTACGCTATTATGTCGTACAATGCATTTAGCTGGAAGGCAAAAGTGAGCATAACTTACAAACATAGCGGGAACGAGATGATTTATTGATATGCACATATTTTTTTAATTTTATCTAGTTTCACTGCGATCGATTGAAAACTGTCTCGTAAAGGAAAATAGTTCTTTAAAAAAATGCAGGAATCAAGTGACTTCTTCAAATGCACATTTTAACCACAATCCCAGAAAAGTGCAAGACAATATACTTGCACATTAATGGAAAGAAGAACGAGAGGAGACGAGCATTAACCTTTTCCCCGCATATACAGAGATTTAAATAACAAAAGATACATATATGTTACGCCCTCTTACATATACTTCATGCCCTCATACATATAATGCATGCCCACTTAATTATACTTCATGCTAAATGACATAATTGATGCCCTCTTATATATACATCGTGCCTTTTGATGTATGCTTTATGCCCTATTACAGATAATGCATGCCCTCTTATATATATTCCATGCCCTCTTACACATAATGCATGCCAACTTAAGTATACTTAATGCCCACTGAACTATAATTGATGCCCTCTTATATATACCTCATGCCTTTTTATGTATGATTCATGCCCTATTACATATACTGACATCATTAATTATACTTCATACCCACTGAAATATAATTGATGCCCTCTTATTTATACCTCATGCCCTTTTACTTATACTTCATGGCCTCTTGCATATACTGCCTGCCCACTTAAGTATACTTCATGCTAAATGACATAATTGATGCCCCCTTATATATACTTCATGCCCTTTTACGTATGATTCATGCCCTATTACAGATACTTCATGCCCTCATAAACATACTGCATGCCCACTTAAGTATGCTTCATGCCCAAAGAAATATAATTGATACCCTCTTCTATATACCTCATAGCCTCTTACGCATACTGCATGCCCAATGATACATAAGAAATGCCCTCCTATATATAATTAATGTCTTCGTACATATACTGCATGCCCTCTTAAATATATTTCATGCCCAATGATATATAATTAATGCCCTCTTCCATATACTTCATGCCTTCTTACATTTGCAGCATGCCCTCTTCCATATACTTCATGCCACCTTACATATACTTCATGCCCTCTTACTTATACTGCATGCCCTCTTCCATATACTTCATGCCCTCTTACTTATACTGCATGCCCTCTTCCATATACTTCATGCCCTCTTACATATACTGCATGCCCTATTCCATATACTTCATATCATTTTACGTATACTTCATGTGCAATGACATATGCTTCATGCCCTCTTACATATAATTCATGCCCTCTTACATATACTTCATGCCCTTGCATATACTGCATGACCTCTTACATATATTACATTTCCTCTTATATATGCTACATGCCGTGTTAAATATAATTCATGCGTTTTGTAATTACACTTCATGCGTTCTTATATATGCTTCATGGCCTTTTCCATATACTTAGTACCCTCATGCATACACTTCGTTTGGGTTTACATATACTTGATGAAGTCTTATATACACTTCTTGTCCTCTTCTATATACTTCATGATTCGTACATATACTACATTCCCTCTTTCATATACTACATGCTTTGTTAAATATAATTCATGCCCTCTTACATATACTTCATGCCCTCTTATATGTAGTTCATGGTTCGTTCATATTATATATTCCCTCTTATATATACTACATACCTTGTTAAATATACTTCAGGCGTTCTTATATGTACACAATTCCCTATTGAATATATATACTTCGTGCGTTCTTGTATATACTTCATGTGTTCTTGTATATACTTCATGCGTTCTTCTTTATACTTCATGCGTTCTTGTATATGCTTCATGCGTTCTTGTATATACTTCATGCGTTCTTCTATATAATTCATGCGTTCTTCTATATACTTCATGCGTTCTTATATGTACTTCATGGCCTCTTAAATAAACTTCGTACCCTCTTACGCATACTTCATTCCCTCTTGCGTAGTCTTCATACCCTCTTACGTATAATAAATACCTTGTTAAATATACTTTATGCGTTTTTACATACTTCACGATATTAAAGGATATTGCATGTAACCTGTGCAGCCTGAGGTGTTCTACCCGTTCTGTTATCAGCCTCTTTACAAACAGAAACTTAGAAAAATTATCGAATTATTTTATATTTCTCTTTTTCTCACAAACCTCAACATCAGCTCAATCCAAAAAGGCTAACTTTAGAATGAGGATAATCATGTCTTACTTATATGTTAAGAAATTGTACGTGGTCTAGACACATGGAGAAAGTAAGTTATATGTTAGATTGAAATATATGATTTTTAAAGAAATATTTGCGATATTTGTATAATTTTGATTCTCAAATGTACTTCTGCAACATTTGAACCTTAAAAGTTAAAAACAGTTTAAAATATAACTTTAAAGCATATCAAAGCATTTTGATAAAATAACTAGCGCAAACAATTACTTAAAATTTGGATTTTTAGATTATATAACTTCATTCCAGGAGAAATAAAAAGAAAACATTATAACTTGAATGCTAAACTATAGTTTAATTGATATTCTTTTATGTTCTCATATCGATGAGATTATTGACTAGTACGACAGTATCATTGCCACACTTTGTCAAAATAGAATAACAACTTACAAATTCGCAGAAGTGTCGCCTTTCATAGTGCCAAGAAATTTTTGCTCTGTTCTATAACTAGGTAAAATTTATTAGTTTAACTTTACCCATTATTATTCAAAGAGCAATTGTCTTTTCGAAGCAATAGAATATTTGACTCAAGCAACATAGTTTTTCAACGCAGAATGGATATGCAAGTTCAGTATGATGTCATATAAAGAAATGTTTAACAGCGACAGTGTGTTACCACAAATTTCACTACCTAGCATTCAGAATGTGAATGGATGATTACTGGATACAGATATTCCGGACTTACCATATTGTAGGTGTGATCGGAAACATTCATTATTCGAGTTGGAACAGTAGACTAATATATACATTGACAAAGTCGGAATTACATCACATGGTAAGGGCTATTTTACGGCGTAAACATGTTGTGGTTAAATAATGTTATTTCAGTTTGGAGACCGGTTTACGCTCACATTGTTCTGTAAACAGAGGTGATTTTATTTATTCCTATAAGTTAACATTTAATCCGCCATTGTATATAGAATGAATTCCATGCTTACTGCCTACCCAACCCCTTTCCACTCGCACGCTATCAGTTGACCTATTCCCAAGTTTTAATGTTATTATTATTATTATTATTATTATTATTATTATTATTATTGTTGTTTTTGTTTATTTTTTAACATCATTTTCATCGCATGCTAATCTATACATGGCGTAACGAGCCCATGCCGTGGTAAATAATCCATATTCAGACAGACGTGACTTTCCACAACTCCCTTTATGTAGTTGCTATGAAAAAAAATGGAAATTAAATTTTCTAAGGATCGCAGTCAATCAATAAAGAGAATATTGCGCAAGACTTTCATCGGCTTATTTGGCTCAATCAGAATCACATGTAGTGATATGTTAACATCTTGTAATACAACAAATATTAAACTGCACACACTATAGGTACAGTGAACCAACTACGTCATAACGTGAATTACTGACCGACTCTGTCATGGTGCTACTCGGTATCTCAATATGATATACAACTATTGTTTCTATGTCAAAGTACTATTCGCCCGTTGCGTATGGAAACGATATAATTATGGTTTAAAAATTAACTCTTGGTTATAAATTTTAAGTTAGCAGTTAATAATAAAACCAGAAATTAACGAGAAAAAATACCCATATCCACTGTTTCATCAATATTTTATACATCAATTAAACACGTTAGACAATTGAGTAGAAATCTCCTGATCTACCTGTTCTCTCTCTCTCTCTCTCTCTCTCTCTCTCTCTCTCTTTCTCTCTCTCTCTCTCTCTCTCTCTCGTGTGTGTATTCACTTTGCCTATTTCCCACTCATTTCGACGTATTTCAATCAATATAACATAACCTCCCTTTCACAATCAGACCTCCAACCATACCATGATTGTATTTTCTTCACTTTAACCAGTTTACACTTTTGAATTTATTTAATTAATATAAATGGAAATACAGGTTATACCATCTCGCAAATTATCAAGTTCCAGTAAAATGTAGCATATGTGCAGTAGTGCATAATGTAGCGGACACACTCCGTATGTATGCGAATGAAAAGTTAACTTCTTCGGACGATGTCCAGCGCTAGGTTTAGTCAATCTTAGCTCAGCTGGAAATTGAACTCATTAACCCCTGGAGATTCTTTTCAGTTTCTCGGGAAATAGAGGTAGGAAAGGCATGGGGGAGGGGTTACTTCTAAATACATCCAAATTCATATGCTTGCAAGAGATTTTCATTAAGCCAGATATCTAGGTGAAACACTGTTTACGATTGATTATTTCACTCGCGCGTGTGCAGAAATGTAAATCTAGACATGATTTTCGTGTCCCTGTTACTTTTAATTCCAAATCTCAAATGTATCCTACGTTTTGCAAAGATTCTTCGGTTCGTGTGCAGTTCAAACCTGTCTTAGATATAAGGCCAAAAGGTCTAAAATCCGGACATAAATTCAGGTTTCGAAAACCGGTCATTTTTGTTTCTCAACATTTAGGTTTCTCCAGCTGTATTTTGCGGGGGAAAGTCACCATTTTTTTATTGTAGAGCTACTTCCTTCTAACACCACCCACAGTATTGCATTGCAAATGACTTTTACGATGATTTTATGCATCTCGTGGCATATTAAAGATATGGCTTATGATCTGTACACATAGATACATACATACATACCCCCCCCCATTGTACAACGATATCATTTAGAATTTAAAGTCTCCCTGTATATACCTAATCTTATATATATATGCTTATTAATCTTGAAATTAATGGTCATGGTTATTTGAAGAACAGATGGAACTATATTCCATGAGTTTGTAAAATTCTGCCTACATTATATTTCAGGAATCTGGAAGATTGAATGGCCAGATGTACATGCGGGACTATTTATCAGTGGCATGACTATTCCGCTCACAGTTGTAATAACTTTACTTGTTATATGGAAAAGAGGGGGTTCCTTGTATAGCTGTATGAGATTGGGTGCGTGTATTCTTTAACTCATGCTCTACCATACAATGACTACGACTATAAAGATAAGGGCGGGCTATAGCTTAATTTAAATGTGATGACATATTGAGAAAGAAAATCTCTTTATTTTTTTTTCCGGCATGTGTTTTAAAAATAAAATACTTGTTCAATGCTAAATATATTGATATCGAGATATTTTCTTACAGTCTTATAATTGAAAGATAAATAATATAAAAAAAATCACATAATTGAAATGATACTGTGCTATAATACATGTTTGCTTCCTTCACGAAAACGTGTTTGCTTGTGTTCAAAAAATGTATTTACTAATATCACAAATAAATATTTACTTACATCACCAATACGTGTTTGCTTACATCACCTAAACGTATTTACTTTTATCACAGTAAACGTAATAAAAGCTGAATTCGCTGAACGAAGTTTGATATGAACAAATTCGCTGAACAAAGTAACCCCCTCACATAATTAATGCCTATAAGAATAAAATCTTCCTTTATGTTACACACACACACACACAGAGACAGATATATATATATATATATATATATATATATATATATATATATATATATATATATATATATACAACGTAGTCGGTGTGATTTACCGTAACTAAAATAAACTAAGATAAAGTGTAGGTTAGAAATATTTAAAGATTATATTTAAAACCGTGTTGAGTTACAATCACTTAACAAGGTTTCTATGGATTTGTCTTCACTGTATATTTAATTTATATTGCAGGACGTCGTCCGAAAAAAGAAGAAACAACTGACTTAGAACAATTAAAAATAGCTTGGAATAAATCACACTGGTAAGCGCACATGTACAATCGCCTTACTTTTAAAACTAGAAGGCTCCCTTGAATCCAAACTTTGTCTTTTCTAAATTGGATTTAGTAGTTACAACACATACACAATAATTAGCAACTGTGATATATGTACGTGTGTGTGATGTATTTATATCCACACGTGCAACATCAGAACCATGACCTGGCTTATAATACGTTAGAAGGCAAAACCTGGCCAACTGACGGATTTCGAATTTTATTCGCTGGCAAACTGTATCCGTTTCATTTCTTCTTTGCTGCTTGGAGCTGAATATTCAAGCTATAACCTGTAGAAAGATAGGAATGCAATGGCTTTGCACAACAGTGACATCAGAGTATCATGTTGTACATACTATGTGGCACGGTATGCACTAACTCAACTATTATTAACATAACTAGGGGTGAAATATTTGTTGCTATCATGTTGCAGCAGGTTTACTGGGTTTACTGTGGAAAGCATTCACCTTTCAACTAAACCACGCTAAGTATAACAATAGGAAAATGATTTAGTGCTTCTAAACAGTAGCAAAACGTACAGCTTAATCACCTTGGCATTCCCATTTACCTGGCATTCCCTTTTCTCTTTGATATGCATAATTCTTAGACGCCATTCCACATCTGAGCTGTCGATATGGTATGGCATAACCTGTTTCTACCTTCCTTTCCTGTCAAGACGGAATTCCAGTGTCATGTTTGGTGGAGAAAAATTATTGCTTTCATACAATATACAATCAGAATATGCAAAGGTATAAAAAATAGGTACCGAAAACTGGATAGCTTTATTGTTCTCGGATTGACAGTATCATAAAATATTGTACGCGGTTCTTCTGGACTTTAAGACATTTCATTCTATCCATACCATTTAGTCAAACTCTGATCCATGTGCAAGATGTCTGTCCACGAAGAAAAGCACAGGAGAATGTCATGAAATATTAATCTAAAACGAGACAAAAAGCATTCACCCCGCAGTAGCAATATCTTCGGTACTTTACATTTTATTTCATATCTGCCTCGTGTCTGAAAGCATCTAAATATCGTGTACATCTCGCAAGTGAGCATATGTAGATTTTCCAACAACAAAAAAATAAATGGAAACTGTATCTTTATTAGGTGTCAAATACTCATAATGTATTCTCTTCTACTACAAATTCCTAGTCATTACGATAATTGCAAAACGGAGTCAAAACCTGTTCAGTACTAACTCAAGCAATGTATATATACTTTCAAGATATAAATCTAGGTTGAAAGTTGGAAGTAATGCGTATCGCTAAATTTAAAACGTTTATCTCTTGTTTGCATGAAAAGTAAAAATGAAACCTGAAAACTAGTGAATCTGAAAACTCATCTAGAATGCGTTCCTTTAACATTTCGATTTTTGGTGATGTATATCCATGAATGTGTTGACATGCCTTTAAACCGTGCAGTAAATATATATATATATATATATATATATATATATATATATATATATATATATATATATATATATATATATATTTCTATCTTTGTTCGGCATTAGCTCTGCACGTGACCTCGTAATCGGCTTAGCTACAAATAACACTTTCCAAAGTAGTGATGACGATGAATGGGAATATGATGGATATTTACATCCTATTGGTATATATCTCTCTCCTTCCCTTCCACTCTCTCTCTCTCTTTCTCTCATACAATCTCTCTCTCCCACCCTCCCATCCTCACAAACTCTATCTAACTCTCTCGTTCTCTCTCTCTTTCCCTCTAAATAAATAAATAAATAAATAAATAAATAAATAAATAAATAAATCCAATTCAAAGAATAATCTATAATCCAGTGCCGGATTACTCACATTAAACACGTGCTTAGGGCTCCAGCCCAACAACAGCACCAGAACAAAACAATTAATTGTTGATGATAAAACTGAATGAATTATATATGACAATATCGATCTGCATTTGTAAATATTTTGATTTGGAATGATGGCAACACCGGTAATTCCCCACCCTTTAAGCTTTTAATATTGTTTTTAATTTTGAGCTTTACTGGGGGTGGGGTGGGGTGGGGGTGGAGGGCACCATATTATTTTCAGTGCTTCGGGCTCTGGAAGGCCTTAATCAGGCACTGATAATCAGATGTGTGATTTTGTCCATTTTACATATAATCCTCAAAAAATGCTAAACAAAATTTCTCGTGGCATTTTCCATAGTCGTATCTCAACATGACGTCAGAATCATTTCTGAAAAATTATTTATTGAAGTACACTTTTTAAAAGATTTCCAAAATTCATAATGCAATCCTTTACTTGTTCTCTCTATTGCGATCATAGACAAGCCTATTTGTGCATCCCTACAACAAGATAAGTATTCCTACCTTTATATCACTGGTGTCTATTGAATTTTTGCAATTGTGTCTTGAAACGAATTTCAAATATGAATATCTTCCTTAATCTAGCACAAATTTTGTTTCCTTTCATCTCTCGAAAGAACCAAATTGCTTATCAATGTCTGGAATATTCGTACATTCCATTTATCTCTATAACAGAAAAAAGAAAGAAAAAACACAACAGATAACGCCACTGCATAGTGCATAGTAAGCTCATGATGTTCCTGTCATGAACTTATACTACATGACTGATAATGTTATAAATAATTACCAGAATCATGAACTTCCCATTGCTTAACGTGACAATGATCCTCTTCAACAAAACATGCTGCTCGCTTATGTTTGTGAATGACGTGTAACTCCTCCCACACAGTTCAGTAGAGATAATGAAAGAATTGTTTGTTGTTGTAGGGTTTAACGCCATTGTTCAGCACACGATAGGCTATACATGGCGGCCAGTATTAATGGTGGAGGAAGAACTCGGGAAAACCCCGGAAAGAACCACCGACCCTAGAGAAGCTACTGGCAAGCTTTCTCACATACCCACATTAGCCGAATCCGAGACTCGAACCTACGCAGACAGAGGTGAGATGGCAGTGATCCGTAACGGACAGCGCTTTAGACCACTCGGCCACTCGGGGCCCCATTGATTGTCTGTAATGTTCAACAGTTTTTGCATTTTGATTTAGCCAACGGACGTTCTTGGCTTCTTTTTTCTTTCTATATATTTGCAACAACTCCCAAGTTATAAGTCTAACAGGTCTGAGAATACGTATCTGTCATCACTGATGCAAGTGTCAACGAATTTCGGTGGGTTGGGGGTGAAAACCCCTTGGTCATGTCCAGGGGGCATATAGTTGTGACACTGTGTTTTCACTTATAAACTATGGAGATCCCGATCACGTAACTACACATACACTTCGATGAATTCAGAATTATGTGGTGGATGGAAAAGAAATGTGGTAACGTTGGAAAGTGTTAAAGAAACATTGTTGTTATTATTATTAGTAGTAGTAGTAGTAGGAGGGGGAGGAGGAGGAGGAGGAGTAATAATAGTAGTAGTAGTGTCATTTTTTAAAAATATTATTATTTTTGTTATAATTATTGTTGTTGTTATTGATAGGTACTGAAGTGGACAACGCAGAACGTATTTACCGGTAATTATGGATAAAGAAAAAAATCAGAAAGATGAATGGATGGATGAATGGATGGAAAGATAGGTACATACAGACAGAGATATACGTTTTATGAGTGAGGTGAAATGAGAGAGACTCTGCTAAAACGTTATACTCAGTCATCCATTTGATGTAGAAAACTGAGTGACAAATCCAAATGTTAAACCTTAAAGACAATTAGGACCATGTAACCATTCTATTATAAGTAGGTCATATTGGACTATTATTTACTTGTGGTTTCAATGTCCTCACCTTTCGGGAATATTAAGACAGAAATTGAGATAAATCTGTATGTGAACTTACGTGAACGATCGCCCTTGTCTCAAACAATTGGGGAAGCATTAATGCAATAAAGAACTAAATGATACGTCTGTTGTGTCTTCCAAACAGGTCTATTGCTATTGCTCGTGTCTGAAGATACAGCCATTAACCAAACGAGATGCTATTGATATTGCTCGTGTTTGAAACTATAGTCATTGCACAAACGAGATGCTATTGGTCGTGTCGGAAGAAATGACAGTTACACGAAGGAGATGTTATTGCTATTGCTCGTATTGGAAGATATAGCCATTACACAAATTAGCTGTTGTTGCTATTGCTCGTGTCGGAAAATATGGCCATTATACAAACGAGATGTTGTTATAAGGACATTATTGTATAAACGTTCTGAGTTGTTATATGGTTACATGTAACGCACTAGGATGGATAAGAACTTGGTAAATATACAATGGCAGAATGGGCATTTTAAGCTTAAATGGCTTATCATTTCGTTCAATCTTCTGTCACGTGATTCAAATAGTAGAGTATGTACATAGCTATACAGTAATAAAAATCATCCATTCGTAATATAAATATAGGTGTGATGATATATATCAATACACAAATTGTTTCGTATGTGTATGTGTGCAGGTAACAGTATGAATGGTTTCATATGCGCATGCGTTCTGGCAACATTATAAATGGTTTCCTATGGGAGCTCGAGTCTCTTCAACATACAAATTCACTACGTCGTTATCTGAAGCATGGTATCAGTTCTTACAACTTGTTGTCCAATGGACATTACATAAATATAATTTAACAGGTTTGTTTGAATTAAACGTTGTCAAAGCATAAACGTTAGCATAAAACAGTCTTTATGTTATGGCTCATATTTTTTTATTTAATATCAAGCCCGATATAATCGATTAATTTTGTTCCTTTATTTTCTCCAATCAGCCAAAAATTCCATTGTCCTGATTTGTAGATAATACACTGAATGAAACGTAACTTGCCAGTATATAGAGCATGCAACGGAATGATACATTAGTAATGATAGACCTGACAAGTTTTATTGTTTTTGAGTGGTGGAATAAACACTGAAATTTTGTATGCAGCTCTTCTGTGTCATGTCTTGAAGCTTCCAGGTTTCCACATAGTCAATACAGTTTTGCTTAATTATTATCAACTAGCAATGTATGTGTCCACAATGGTGAGGCATCGAAGAATTTTACACACAACTGAATTTAACAGTATACAAAAAACAATGCGCTCCTCCCAGTGCTGATATTTTTGTCTCTTCCTATATTTGGTTATTTATCTACCTTGTATCTTATCACATCAAGAAGAGATAATGCTAGGCTTTCAAGCTGGCATATACGAATGTAAATAAAATGAAGAGTGGGAGGGATGACTATAGCAATCAAACGTTTATAATATATTTGTTTTTATACAAACCACCTAACGTTTAGTTTGTAATTCCAAGTCGTAGTTTAATATTCTTGTTTGTAGTGATACAAGCGGCTGTTCTGGCTTACAGCTTCAGAGTTTTCGTCCAAATTTGAGATCAACTCTCATCCAAACATTTAATTTCTTGACACGACAAGTATGACTGTTCAAGAATTAGTATGCCACGTAAATCTAAAAACTCACGTAGAATGATTTCCTCTTTTCTGATTGATATCAGCTCTGCAACATACCCCAGGAGGAACTCAACTACAAACAAAAATTTCCGAAGTAACGACAGTGTTGAAAGTGAATATGACGAACCGCATTGGAATAGGCATGAAGTGAATGTACATTCAATGCATACTGGTAACTCTCTCTCTCTCTCTCTCTCTCTCTCTCTCTCTCTCTCTCTCTCTCTCTCTCTCTCAGTAAATCGATTTCTAAGAAAGCATATATTGTACATATATTCCTATTAAAAAGAAAAGAAGAAAGCAAACACAGTCTTTCGTGGGATTGCAAGTGTCGTAGCTAAAAAGATTTGTGACTAATTTTTGAAGAAATTATATAAGTATACTTTAAAGTGACCTCTAGAAGCATGACGTGCACTTTAATCGTTTACTCCTTACGGTCAATGACAACCATATTTGTTTATTCCTACCGCAAAATAAGCGTTCTTGCATTGTCAACAATGCTGTCAACCGAATTTGTGTAACTGTTTGTTGAAACGAATTCCAAATTATTGAATATTTTCTTTAATCTAGCCAAAGATTTTGTGTCTTTTCATTTCTAGTAAAAACATAATAATGATTATGAACATTACATATCAGCACATTCTACTTATCGAAAGAACATACAAAGTAGATAACGTAGATAACCGTGTTGTGTTGTACAGAATGTAGCTCATATTACTACCGCCATGAGTGAATAGTATATGACTGATAATTTAAAAATAATCACGATAATCATCCACTTACAAGTGTTAAAATCATCATTATCGTCATCATTATCATCATGATGCCCGTCTGTGCGTGAATTCTGAATATCGTGCGGCTCCTCATACACCGTTCAAAAGAGATACTTCAAAATACGGGATATGATTATGGATGGTCTAAAAATATGAAACGGTTTCATAGTTTTGATTTTTGACAAAGGCACTGGTCGTTTATTTGGGATCTTTTGTTTGCTTCTTTGTTGTTGTTGTTGTTATTATTATTATTGCTGTGTTTCGTATGTAAATTAACAACAACTCACAAATTATGAGACTGACATGTCTAAAAAGTCTTATCTGTTATCGCGATCCAAGAGTAAAACAATGTCCGGGGAGGATTACATTACACCCCTTGGTAATGTCCTGGAGTCATATAGGTGTGACCATGTGTTTTCACAAACTACTAAGACTCCCATGTAACTAGATATGCGTTAAGACGAATTCAGTAATACAACATATGCCGATAGGTCGTTTCAAATTCCAGGAACTTAACCCTGGATGAAATGAGTTAAGTGTGGTTAGGAAAAAATGAGGGTTCGCGGGTATGTGTTTTTCAAATATACTACTACTACTTATTATTATTATTATTATTATTAGGTATCGAAGCGGAGAGAACAGAATACGACAATGCCAGGTAAGTATGGATACGGAAGAAAATCATATAGATTGAAAGTAGAGAGATGAATGAAGTGATTTGGATTTGGATTTTTTTACGTAGCTTTAACATTTTTTCAGTGAAATTGCTACGATCTCTGTAATGTGACAGTTGATAGTAATGTCTAGCACTGGGGCCCCATGCCGCAGACATTTAGCATGATGTCCCACCCAGTCACATTATCCTGACACCAGGCCGACCAGTCCTAACACTAACCTCTTAATGCTAAACGCACAGCGAGGCAGCTGTTAGTACCAATTTTGTAAGTCTTTGGAATGACTCGGCCGGGGATCGAACCCAAGACCTCCCGCATCCGAGACGTACGCTCTAACCACTAGACCACCAGAGCGGTCAAGAGATGGATGAAGTAATAGACAGAAATACATATAGGCAATGAGAACGGTGAATGAGTGAGTAGGTGAAATATGATGTCCTCTGCAAAAGTTTATAAATTCAGTCACCCCATTTGGCGCAGATTTCTGAACAACTAATTCTGATAACAGTTATATTAAAGACAGTTAGCGCCACGTGATCAGTCTGTTTATCACCATAATATGCTAGTCTAGTCCTCACCATGAATATTAAGCCAGGAATTAAAATGCATAAAAAAATAAATTTGTATATGATATTAAGTGCACAACCACCATTGCTTGCATTAATGCGGGAAATAACGAGTTGTTGCAAGAAATAAAAAAAAATGTTATTAGTGGTGGGTCTTTAAAACAGGTGAATTGCCACTGTCAGATATTCCACCACTAAATAAAGGCCAGGCGATGATATAAGAACATGACTATAAAAGTTCTCAACCAGAATTTGCTGAAGCTAATTCTTTAGAATAAGAAGTTGGTGTGTGTGTGTGCGTGTGTGTGTGTGTGTGCGTGTGTGTGTGTGTGTGTGTGTGTGTGTGTGTGTGTGATTTGGATTTGTAACGTTGCTTTATTAATTTTTTTAGTCATATCGCTACTATGTCTGCAGTTTACAGTGATATCTAACACTGTGGTATCATGCCGCAGATATGTAGCATGATGTCCTACCCAGTCACATTATCCTGACACCAGGCCAACCAGTCCTAACACTAACATCTTAATGCTGAGTGCCTATCAAGGCAGCTGTTAAGTCTTTGGCATGACTCGGCTGGGGTTCTAACCCACGACCTCCCGCATCCGAGGTGGACGCTCTACCGTTAGGCCTCTGAAGCGGTCGTATTTGTTCGTAATACATGTGTATGTGTGATACTAGCTATATTAATGGTTTCTCACACGAGCGTTTCCTGATAACAATATGAATAGTTTCATATGCATATGTATGCTGATAACTATGAATGATTTCCTATGCGTAAGTGTGTTGATAACTATGAATGGTTTCCTATGCGTATGTATGTTGATAACTATGAATGGCTTCCAATGCGTAAGTGTGCTGATAACTATGAATAGTTTCCTATGCGTATGTATGCTGATAACTATGAATGGTTTCCTATGCGTATGCGTGCTGATAACTATATGAACTGCTTTCTATGCGTGTGTGATAACGACAATATCAATGGTTGTTTCCAATACATGTGTGTGCTGATAACAGGATGAATAGTTTCATATGCGTAGGTGTGATGATAACAATATAAATTGTTTCCGATACTTGCGTTCTGATAACTATGTGAATGGTTTCCTGAAAGATCTTTAGTTTCCGCCACACCATAGACGTTACTACGCCGATATCTGAGTCGTCGATAACTCATGGCACCAGTTGCGAAACCTTGCATAATTAACACGACATAACAAATTTTCAAATAGATTTGATTGAATAGTAAACGTTATCCAGACCTCAATGTTAATTAATCTTTTCTGTTATGGCTCATATCTTTAATTACATTTCAAGCCAAACTTAACGGAACAATTTTCTTACCTTTTCTAACCAACTAGGACTGACATTGTCATGATTTGTCGATGAAACTGTACATAGAATGTATCTTACCAATACCTGCAACATCCAAATGCATTATGAGTTTGTAATAAAGAACGTGGATAGGTTTGATTGTTTTGGTGTGATTGATTAAACATGGAAACAAAAATTAAAAATTATCTTTAAATGAAAAGTATGATTTTTTAAAATGAACAAAGCTTAATAAATCCGAAAACTCATAAAGACTGATTTCATCTTCCTTACTTAAATATTAGCTCTACACCAAGCCTAACTACAGACTACACTGTCCAAAGTGACAATGCTAAGGAAAGTGAATACGATGAACCTCATTCACAACATACTGGTAAATCTCTCTCTCTCTCTCTCTCTCTCTCTCTCTCTCTCTCTCTCTCTCTCTCTCTCTCTCAGTAAATCCACTTAACAGAATCAAGCTACCATCTGAGGTGTGACTTTGAATATTTTGATAGTATTCCGTACAAAACCCAAAGAAAAACATCAAGGAAAAAACAATATTCCACGTTGGATGTTTATAGTCGTACCCTAACATGACGTTAAACAATGTTTAGAAAAATGATTACGTACGCACACTGTTTAAAGGGTCTCCAAAAGGTGACGCATCTTTTAATCGCTCACTACTTTCGGTCATATTCAATCGTATTTGTTTATCCATATCTCAGACATAAGTATTCATGTATTTAAAGCCTATGCTATATATTGTATTTTGTAACCGTTTGTTGATATGGATTGCAATATCTTCCTTAGCCTAGCAAAAGAGTTTGTGTCTCTTGACTTGCTTACAGCTCAAACTGTTTATGAATATCTGAACATCCGAAAATTCCGCTTGTCTCTTTTAAACAGGAAAAGCAGATAACTGTGTTGCATAGTACATATTAGGCCTCATAGTTCTACTGCTAGCAGAGTATATTATATGA
The DNA here is from genome assembly GCA_028554795.2 of Sinohyriopsis cumingii. Taxonomy (NCBI): domain Eukaryota; kingdom Metazoa; phylum Mollusca; class Bivalvia; order Unionida; family Unionidae; genus Sinohyriopsis; species Sinohyriopsis cumingii. The sequence goes on from CM068831.1 coordinate 85,130,002, forward strand.
CTAATAATGCTACTGCCATGAGAGTATAGTTTATGACTAATAATGCTACTGCCATGAGAGGGTAGTATATGACTAATAATGCTACTGCCATGAGAGTATAGTATATAACTAATAATGCTACTGCCATGAGAGTACAGTATATGACTAATAATGCTACTGCCATGAGAGGGTAGTATATGACTAATAATGCTACTGCCATGAGAGTACAGTATATGACTAATAATGCTACTGCCATGAGAGTACAGTATATGACTAATAATGCTACTGCCATGAGAGTATAGTTTATGACTAATAATGCTACTGCCATGAGAGTATAGTATATGATTAATAATGCAACTGCCATGAGAGTATAGTATATGACATATACTGTTACTGCCATGAGAGTATAGTATATGACTAATAATGCTACTGCCATGAGAGTATAGTATATAACTAATAATGCTACTGCCATGACAGTATATTATATGACTAATAATGCTACTGCCATGAGAGTATAGTATATGATTAATGATGCTACTGCCATGAGAGTATAGTATATGACATATACTGTTACTGCCATGAGAGTACAGTATATGACTAATAATGCTACTGCCATGAGAGTACAGTATATGACTAATAATGCTACTGCCATGAGAGTATAGTATATGATTAATAATGCAACTGCCATGAGAGTATAGTATATGACATATACTGTTACTGCCATGAGAGGGTAGTATATGACTAATAATGCTACTGCCATGAGAGTACAGTATATGACTAATAATGCTACTGCCATGAGAGTACAGTATATGACTAATAATGCTACTGCCATGAGAGTATAGTTTATGACTAATAATGCTACTGCCATGAGAGTATAGTATATGATTAATAATGCAACTGCCATGAGAGTATAGTATATGACATATACTGTTACTGCCATGAGAGTATAGTATATGACTAATAATGCTACTGCCATGAGAGTATAGTATATAACTAATAATGCTACTGCCATGAGAGTATAGTATATAACTAATAATGCTACTGCCATGACAGTATATTATATGACTAATAATGCTACTGCCATGAGAGTATAGTATATGATTAATGATGCTACTGCCATGAGAGTATAGTATATGACATATACTGTTACTGCCATGAGAGTACAGTATATGACTAATAATGCTACTGCCATGAGAGTATAGTATATGATTAATGATGCTACTGCCATGAGAGTATAGTATATGACTAATAATGCTACTGCCATGAGAGTACAGTATATGACTAATAATGCTACTGCCATGAGAGTACAGTATATGACTAATAATGCTACTTCCATGAGAGGGTAGTATATGACTAATAATGCTACTGCCATGAGAGTATAGTTTATGACTAATAATGTTACTGCCATGAGAGTATAGTATACGACTGATAATGTTACTGCCATGAGAGGGTAGTATATGACTAATAATGCTACTGCCATGAGAGTATAGCATATGACTAATAATGTTACTGCCATGAGAGTACAGTATATGACTAATAATGCTACTGCCATGAGAGGGTAGTATATGACTAATAATGCTACTGCCATGAGAGTATATTTTATGATTAATAATGTTACTGCCATGAGAGTATAGTATACGACTGATAATGCTACTGCCATGAGAGTATAGTATATGATTAATAATGCTACTGCCATGAGAGTATAGTATATGACATATACTGTTACTGCCATGAGAGTATAGTATATGACTAAGAGTGTTTGCTCGTTTTTAATTTACAAAAACTCTCAATTATGAAATTTGCAAGTCTGCAAATTTCTGTCTGTGATCACTGATCCAAGTGTCAACGAATATGGGGGTGGGGGTTTCTAGTTAGGACCCTTGTTGATGTCCTGGGGACATAAAGTTTTGATCCTTTATCTTCACTTTCAAACTGCTGAGATTCCAACTTAAACGATTTCGGTTGTACAACTTATACAAAAGAGTCGTTTCTTGTTCAAGAGACTTGGCCCAAGAGGGACATATTGTGGGGTGGGCAGGACAGAGTGGGGTTGCCCGGTATGTGCTTTACCAACATTCTGGTTATCATCATCATCATCATCATCATCGCCACCGTCGTCGTTATTATTACTATTATTATTATTATTATTATTATTATTATTATTATTATTGATAGGCACCGAAGCGGACAATACAGATTACAACATTCCCGGGTAATTTTGGATAAAGAGGGAAAAAAGATAAATACACCGATAGATGAATGTTTGGGTGAATAGATAAAGAAAAATGAACATAGATTTGGTTCATTTGTAAAGGCTATCAGGACCTCAACGTTAGCATAAATCATCGTTTTCTGTTATGTATCATATCTGTTCTTAAATTTCAAGCCATATGTAGCTGAATAATTTCCTTCCTTTTTCTAACCAACCAAACATTCCGTTGTCATGATTAATTACATAGATTGTAATTCGCAATATCTGGAATATACTTTAGGCAGCTCTTCACTATCATGCCTTGAAACTTGCAAATCTCCAAACAAGCTGTACCATATAGCCTAATTATTAACCACACACACTGTATCATTCAACCTAATTATTATCTACACACACTGTATCATTCAGCCTAATTATTATCCGCACACATTGTATCATTCAACCTAATTATTATCCACACACTGTACCATTCAGCCTAATTATTATCCACATACACTGTACCATTCAGCCTAATTATTAACCACACGCTGTACCATTCAGCCTAATTATTATCCACACAGCGTACCATCACTGTACCATTCAACCTAATTATCCACACACACTGTACCATTCAGCCTAATTATTAACGACACACACTGACCATTTAGACTAATTAGTATCCACACATCATCCAGCCTAATTATTATCCACACACACTGTACCGTTTAGCCTAATTATTATCCACACATTGTACCATCACTGTACCATTCAGTCTAATTTTTATCAACACACACTGTACCATTCAGTCAAATTATTATCCACACACTGTACCATTCAGCCTAATTATTAACCACACACACTGTACATTAAACCTAATTATTATCCACATGCTGTACCATTCAGCCTAATTATTAACCACACATACTGTACAATTAGCCTAATTATGAACCACATACACTGTACCTTTATCCTAATTATTATCAAAACACTGTACCTTTAACCTAATTATTATCCACACACTGTAACATTCCGCCTAATCATTATCCACACACACTGTACAATTGAACCTAATTATTATCTACTCGCAATGTATCTTGCCACGATGGTAGGTAATAGAAGAATGAAAATCAAACACGAGCTTAACATTATAAAAGTGTGTGTGTGTGTGTGTGTGTGTGTGTGTGTGATTTGGATTTTTAACGTAGCTTTAACAATTTTTCAGACATATCGTTACGATGTCTGCAGTGTGGCAGTTTATAGTGATGTTTAGCGCTGACGCATCATGCCGCAAACATGTAGCATGATGTCCCACCCAGTCACTTTATTCTGACACCAGGCCGACCAGTCATAAAAATAACCTCTTAATGCTGAGCTCCAAGCGATGCATCTGTTAGTACATTTTTTCAATAAATCATTGGTATGATTTTGCATGGATTAAAACGCGCGACCTCCGGCAACCGGGGCAGACGCTCAAACCACTAGGTCGCGGAGTGGTCTCCATGATAAAAGTAACGCGGAGCTCGCAATATTATTAATTGTATTTCGTCATATTAAATTACCTATCTTTCTTATAATAGCATTAAGAAGCAATACTGCTAGACTTCAAGCTATAATAATAATAATAATAATAATAATAATAATGATAATAATAATAATAATAAAATAGAGTGTGTATTAGTACGCAAACACTTATATTCTACATAAACCATCAATGTTAGCCCTACACCAAAGCCAAAGTGGAGCCCAACTTCAAACAAAAGTGTCCGAAGTGGCGATGCTAATGAAAGCGAATATGATGAACCGCATTGGAATAGGCAAGAAGTGAATGCACATTCAGTTCATACTGGTAAATCTCTCTCTCTCTCTCTCTCTCTCTCTCTCTCTCTTAGGAAATTTTACAGTTTTCTATCAAAGCTGTAGGATGCAAAGTTTTTCATCTGAGCACAACATCAAACTAAATAAAAATACCATATGTATACGTTTAAATGGTTAGCATAACTTCTCGTGTATGCTAATCTTTTTGTTACTTTGCAATCATATATAAGCTTTCTTCGTTATACCATACTGTACGATCTATGTTCTTGCATAATTAGCAATAGTATTGTTATATATGGAATATTTATCCGTTTCTTCAAACTTATTTCAAAAAATCAAATATCTTAGTTAATCTAACAAACGATTTTGTATTGTTTGATGTCTATCGAAAAATATTGAGATAAGTATCAATTTGAGAATATCAGTCCATAATACTGCTCTTTCTTAAAAATAACCAAACTCTATATGGCTTGTAATAAAACTGATATATAAGAATATGGCATTTCTATCCAATGATTCTGAAACTCTTGAATTTCCCCATACAAAAGAGTGAAATAATTATCATCATTATCATCGTCATCATTTATATTTGATATTATTATTATTATTATTATTATTATTATTATTATTATTATTATTATTTCTGGGTTTAAATGAGACAGTAAGAGTTTTATGTTATCTGCTCCTTCATGTGTATATGTGTTTGTAATATCAGGCAACTTCTTCTACATAATTCCAGAAAGAGACTTCAGATTGTGGAAATGATAAAAGGTGGTTTGTAAATGTGCACAAATGTTTTCGAATTTTCTATTTATTTCCTATCATTTGACTTTTTTTTATAAATTGAAAATGACTCGCAAATTATGAGATTTATATCTCTGAAAATGGATAATAGCTTATCCCAATGTCAGTAAATGTTAGATGGAGGCTGATGTTGTCGAATTAGACTCCATGGTAATGCACTGGGGGCATACATGTGTACGCCAGTGTTTTAACGTAGACATTATTCGGATTCCACCCAACACCCCATAACTACTACTTATACAGCTATTGAGCGTGAAAGGATAAACTCAGACATATATCATAGGACCATGGGTATATTTTACTCCAGGGATTTGACCCAAACATTGGGAAGGGTTGAACAAGGTGGAAAGTGCTAGGATATGTGTTTTACCAATGCGTTATTATTATTATTATTATTATTATTATTATTATTATTTACAGTCATCGAAATGGAAAACATGGACTACTACAATTGCAGGTAGCTGTGGATAGTGAGAAAAAATAAAAGATAGATACATTGTTATGTACAGACAGACATACCGATAAATGTGTGAATCGATGGATCAATTTATAAATATCTAATCGATGAGTTTACGAGCAGACAAATAAATGACGTGATAAATCATGTGTGGATATTTCTATACACTTTTTGCCATCTATGTTTGCAGGAAGCAGTTGGAAAAGACTAACGGAGTAGTTAAACTGAAATTCACCAGCATCACTCAAGATGTTTGGATAGTTACACCCCCACCCCCACCCCCGTCCAAAAAAAACCCCATTAACTTCACTTTTATTCATTTTGATAACAAATATATACATATTTGTATAGAAAAATATGTTGATACATGCAGAAAGAATATGTTGATACATGTAGAAAGATAGGTAGATTAACGGACGGGAGGATGGCTGGATTGAAGGATGGATAGATATGTATATACATACATACATGCATGCATGCATGCATGCATGCATGCATACATACATACATACGTACGTACGTACATACATACATACATACATACATACATACATACATACATACATACATACATACATACATACATACATACATACATACATACTGAGTGGGTGAATGAGAGATACTTTCATAAATATCTACTTTTTATTCACTCCGCGCTGGATATTTAAGCGAAAAATGTAATTATACAGTTAATATTTCAGCGTCAGTTCTAAAGTAAATTAGAGCTCAGGGAGCCATCATCGGACCATGTTTGTCTGTCAGTGAGCTGCATTTTAACCACCATCATCTTTCCGGACTTTCCAGACCGTTTTCTAGAATATTGATCAAAGAATTCAAATTGGATCAGCAATTAAATTTGGCTGTGATCTATATTGAAAAGCAAAAGTGTAAACACTATTTGGAACAAATAAAAAGAAGAAAAAATGTTATATGTGGCGTGTTTTCCAAACACGGGAATTGCTATTTTATGGGAAGTCATAGTCAGAACAATAAAAGTCGATGATGACATAATGACGTTATTGTAGTTCACAACCCGAGTTGGGGTACATCTTTAGGTACTTAGCTATATTGAGATTAGATAAAAATCAAAACTATTTTAAAAAATGTCATAAATATAAATGTCAAATGGGAACTTTTAGCACAGCTAGCCTCTTATTCATCCAATAGACCGTCGTTTTGCATCTTTAAGTCAATTTATATCTTACCACATTTTTTGTTATATTATTTATCTTTGGCCTGTACTCTAATGGAATGTAACGTATTCATACACCTAAACAACACTATCTAGATCATTTAAATCTAACAGTATCGATTTACTGACATTCATTCCAAAATCACAGTTTTTGGAAGACGGCAAAATGTTAGGTTTACTATATATTGAAGATGGACAAAAACAAATATACGGACAATACAGATAGATTTTTTGATAGAATAATAACATTTGGCAATTTCATTTTAGAAAATTTGGCAGAAACGAAGGAGAGAAAAATCCATATGCAAATGAATGAATGAATATATACAGTTAACAAGGTAAGCAATAGAGCGATCGTATTTATGAATTGGTCAACTAACATGTAAAACATATATTATTTACGTTTTATCTTACAATAACGATTTTATGAGGGTCCTTCATTCCGTCAACAGTGTATAAAATACGAGTACAGTAATTTGTTCCAGCCATATTTCCGATCACCTCATAATTTTATGATGTTAATCGTGCCTTACACGTACAAGCTGATGCCATAACTGAGGCGAAGGCGAACAGTGTTACACTGAAATGAGCAACGTCATTATGTGACTGTTTTATGATATGTTATGTTACCAATAGTAATTAATATACCTACTGCTTGAACAAGCATCTACATCATTTCAATAAAGACTATTTATTCAGACTTTTCTGTCAATTAATCAATTTCTTGCCTCTAAGAAAAAATGATCGCCTGAAGAGACTATTTTAATACATGGGTTTTGTGCGATCGAGTGGAACTCTATATGCAAAGTCATATTTTATTCATCTTAAACTCACTCATATATTACTTCACATTTGTTTTCATCATAAAACAATGTCAGTTTAAACCGTCTTGAAAATTAAATGAATGAATCGAGAACGGTGTGTCAGAATTAATTCGCTACAAGTTCTTAACTTTGGACAACAAATGGTTTGTACCTGGGATGGATGAGGTTGTGCATCTTACACACTAATTTATCATTCTCCGATGTACTTTCTTCTACATTTGATTTTTAAAGTACTTCCTTGTTCCAGGAACTGGATTTATAAACATCATTCAAATGCTTTAGTGACTGTATTTTCTTGTTGTGAATATAAACTTCTAGAATGAATCATAATTTCTTCTCTTTTCGGACAGAAACAGACGAAAGCAGGGTATAATTTCAATTCTATGAGGGAGACCCTGATCGTATTACAGACAAGTTCCAGCACACAATTGATCTCGACACTGCACTGAAGGGACACTATACCTATATATATATATGGGTTGCGTGTGTGTGCGTGTGTGTCTGCACCACGATTGCAATGGAACTATATATTGTTTAGATTTCAGATGCTCCAAAGTTCTAATGAGATTTATCTTTTTTCATTGCTTCAAAAGAAAATTTACGTTACTCAATAGCTTGATAGCTTACCTAGATTAGGATACCTCAATATTAACGACGCACTTATGTTATGAATAATTGCACATATACTTGTCTACGGAACAGTAGTTTGAACATGTGGTCTTTGATGACTTGATGATTTTAAAAGAAGTTTACGTGCACAGCGTAAAGCTAGGACTATTCTAGAAACCAGTTATATTAATACAATGTTTCTAATTGGGCACCTGTAATTTCTTCGGTCAGCTTTATTTTTTGAGGATTCCAATATGTTTTACTCTGGCTTGTTACACTCAACGTGTAACTAATGTGGACTGGAAGACAAAAATATTACAAACATTTGCAATTTCTTCAGTGGGTGACTCTTTTCTTAGAACGTCTTCCTCACGCTCTTTGCATATACACAGTTTAATAAACAATAATAATGACAAAAGAACCTACTGTATGAACAAAATACTTTTCACTTTGAAGACTAAGATTTTATTAATTACATATAGACAAATTAATTTATCCTTTTTGAAGTTCTCTTTTGAAAGTACATATTTCATTCCTGTTAAAAGTTAATTACATCTAGGACAAAAGAAAACTTATTATGCTAAATGGGTTAATCAGATTATAAGATTATTGACTGTGCATTTAAATAGTATTTATTGTTGCCCGCAGCAATATATACTTATTTTGTTTCCTTTGAATTATTATTAGTATTTTCATGAGTAATTGTGACCTAGTTTTCAGATGAATTTTATGTAAAATGACTGTATTTTTTATATTATGCGTCTTTTCGAAAGGACCTAAATAAATGTGTTAATTTGTAAAGAAACAACCAAAGTTTTAATTAAACGACTATAAAACAAACCAAATGTACGTACAATGAGCTCTCTTTTTATATACTAGAGGTTTGAACTTGATATATTAATTTCTTGCCGATATTGTAATTTCTTGAAGGAATAATGTTTGGTTTTTGTTTTGTTTTTTGATGATAGAGCGATTTATTGATGATATAGTGGTTCCTTGATGATATATTGATTCGATGATGATATATTGATTCGATGATGATATATTGATTTATTGATGATATAGTGATGCCACGACGATATACTGATGACTTGACGATATATTGCTACCAGGACAATATAATGATTCCTTTATATTACGTACTTTTTGTCAAATAAAATGAAAGCCACCCGAGAGAAACGATGTACCTCAGACAGTACATTTTGTTATATATATTTATTTTTCATGTTTTGCTCGTTTGTTGCATTTATCACATGATTTAGATAATTGTATTTAGGACTTCACCTTGTCAAGAATAAAGTTCATTTTCTATCTGACTGGAATCAATGATTTTGGTTTCGTAAACAACACGTTTATATCAACCTGGGTCCAAAACATGAGAAATTCCCCATGCAATGCCGGATCTACCTCTTGTTTACCACATTTTATATTATGATTTTAGTAATAGAAAATCCAATTTTAACTAAGATTTTAAATGTTTTAAATATTGGAAAACGTCCAGAATGAAATTTTTTCATTTGGCCATAGGTCTGTGTTAATGCTAATTGTAATTAGAGGTCAAATAGAAGACTTTGTAATCTTGGTTAACTATATATAATATTGATTTGTGATCTGAGTAGAAACAGTTGTAGCATTAATGTGTCCAGTATTCATTTGGGTTGGAATTTTCTTATTCAAATTATTTAATTCAAGTTATTCTTCTCTGAAAGTACAAAGTGCTCATAAAACATTATTGGACATTGAGATTTTAATTTATACTGAAAACATTCAAATAAGGATATAATCTTGTAGTTTATTATTGTGATTGAACAAACGAATTTTGGCATATCACTAATATACAGGCCATAAAAGGCACATCAACACTTCCATTTGGATTTATTTTAGAATACCACTAAAGTTTAATCAAAACTTTAATAGTAGAGAGTTGTGTTCGAAATTCTATGATTATTTGAAATTTAATTTGCATTATGGTAAGTTCATTTTGCATTTTTCATATTGTATTCTAAGGAAATAAACTGTTTGTTGAATATTACAAACCTTGATGGTTTTTTTCCTTTTCTATCGCTTAGACTAAGACCACAGAGTCGTAATAGCAAATCGGAGGCTCGTCCTTGGGATACGAATTTCTCTAACATATTTCAGAAAATTTTGTTTTTGACATTGAAATTCAAGTTTTTGTAATTTTCTAAGCCCGATGTATTATATAACATTTTAGAAATCTTTAGTGAAATTACAAGCCTTTAAAATTTCATCTAAAGTGAACTTTATTTCAAATCCTACCCAGAAAAGATTAGACTTATTGAAAAATGGACGAAATGATTCTACTTGCCAAACTTCTTTAACGAAGCAGGAAGTAAAAAATAGTTTTGTCCAGTATTTGGAATAAAATAATATTTTGGATGAAAGTGCTTTGCATTTGATTATTAAGTTTCAATCTCGCACTAAGTTATTTAATTGAAATTAAAATACAAGAATGAAAGGGGGTTTATAGAGATTGAGCTTCCGAAAGGGAAAGGAGAGAAGCAAATGCAATTGCACAGAGAGAGACACATAGAAAGTCACAGATAGACAGACAGACAGAGACACTGAGAGACAGACAAACAGAAAGAGAGAAGATAGATTAATGCAATTAAAGAAGCAATGCGAATAAGAAGAGAGAGAATTGCAGAGACAAATGGAAGAAAGAGACTTTCAATTTAGATTAAAGGAATTGGAGCCGTCACCACCTTATAACACATATGCAAATTTTGATGTTACGAAAAATATTAAGTTATTATACCCTCTTAAAGAAAAGAACTAGATAAATATTTTTCCTTAGTTTAAAAAACAATTGCTGAAAACTTAAAATAGCCAAGAGAGCATATGTTTATGTTATTACGAAGTGCACTTTTTGGAGACGCTAGTGCCATCTAAACTTCTCTGTCAGTATAGCAATGTGACGATTATGATCTGGTTAATGGACGTATTTTGAATGGTTACCAGATGGTCCCTGAAGCTTATCGACAAAAGTTTTAGGACTATGAAAGCAGAACTGAACAAACGCATGTCGAATTTGCAAGAGTAAAAGAGCATTTGTTTGATAGGTGGTACGTAGCAAAGAAAGTTGTTAAGATTACGAAAATTTCGGGCAACTCATATTATTGAAAAAGTTTCGTCGATATTGACGATGATTTGTGTGATTTGGATTTTTAAGGTAGCTTTATCAATTATTCTGTTATATCGCTAGGATGTCTGCAGTGTGACAGTTTATAGTAATGTCTAGCACTGGGGCATCATCCCGCAGACTTGTAGCATCATGTCCCACCCAGACACATTATCCAGACACCAGGCCAAGCATTCCTAACACTAATCTGCTAATGCTGAGCGCCTAGCGAGGCAACTGCTAGTAACATTTGTATAAATCTTTGGAGTGACTTGGCCAGGGTGCGAACTCACAAACCTCCGTCATTCGATGCGGACTCTCTAACTACTAGGCCACCGGTGCCACCGGTGCGGTTCATAGTGACGGTAAGACTACCGTGACGAGCACATGGTCGAAACAACAGGAAATGCTGCTTGTACAGCTGACGAGTATTCCTTAGCTCATAAAGTTTCTTTCGTCTGTTTGGGGCCCCGAGTGGCCGAGTGGTCTAAAGCGCTCTCCGTTACGGATCACTGCCATCTCACCTCTGTCTGCGTGGGTATGTGAGAAAGCTTGCCAGTAGCTTCTCGTGGGTCGGTGGTTCTTTCTGGGGTTTTCCCGGGTTCTTCTTCCACCATTAATGCTGGCCCCATGCATAGCCTATCGTGTGCTGAAAAAGGCCGTTAAACACTACAACAACAACAACAACTTTCGTGTGTAAGTCTTCCACGCGAAAATATTATGATTAAAAAATAAATTCAGTCTAATAGAAGCATTTCCAAAACTTAATCTGTCAGAACTTTTAGAGATCAAGTTTCTGACAAAAATTGATCAGAAATCCCTATCTCTTCCTACGTACACCTAGTGAGGGTAGAAAGGCCACGTTATTTCCGATTCCTACAAATCTGAAAAAATAAGCAACACAATCAAGACAGACCTGTTCCACGTGTTATTATTTCTAAGATGTCATTTTCATTGTCACAGCCATCTATTGAAATCAGTACATTTGTTGAGTCAAACAAACCCTAGTCTCATTTCATTATGGAGATTTATGAACTGTTCTTGTTGGACAGTTCTATTTATTCATGAGAGATTCAATAATACTATCCCTACTAAATGTTTAAGGGACAAAAGCGCTTCTCAGACTCTATTATTATCAGTTACTTTGCCATTGTTTAGAAGTATGGTTCTAATGAGGGATTTTATTCAGGTAATAGAGTGCGGTTTCGTTTATATTCCTCTCCGTTGTCTGAATTTATCATCAAACGTTGTCTCTGGAGCCGTGACAGTTTGAGTAGTTTCATCTTTACCCATCAAGGGTATTCATTTATAACTAGGCAATGACCTAACTGGAGATAAGGTAGAAGTTATTCCACTTGTAATTGATAAGTCTTATTTGGATTAGAAGGTCGATCCTATTAAGAAATCCCTGATTAATATCCTGCTTGTGCAGCTACTAAAGTTATGATAATGAAAGCTCTATTAGACAAGGTTTTGATGATGTCACTTTTGCTCCTCCTATTGATCAATCAAATGGTACTGATAACGATGATCCTCTTTAAAAACGTCTCATTCTCTTTGTTCTAATCAGGTTGACAACGACACATCATGTTTCGGAGGGCTATTAACAAAACTGATTCTGTAAAAAGTACCTGTTATTGTTATGCTAAAAATGTGGTTCTTATGATAAAATGGATGCTACTTGAGGTATAGGTTGGTGACGAGTGGCAAGTGAGCAATCAAATTGTGGTTACAAAGTCGTATAGAAGGAAATTCTTAGCTTAGCCCATGAAACTCCGGGGATCAGTAAGACTTACCACATTATCTTGAGTCATTTATCTTGAATATAACTTGAAACGTTATGTTTGTAAATATTGCAGATCTTGTCACACTTGTCAAATAGTAGGGATACCCAATCAGAAGATAGATTTGCTCCACTAAATCAAGAGTAAACACTTTGATAAAGTTCTTGTACTCAATTTGGCCCTAACAAATCTGTCCAACCGTCAAATCATATGTCTATAATTTTCCAGCAAGTTATGCATGAATTAGGCATCCAGCAATTCAAGGCTTCTGCTTATCACCCTGAAAGCCATGGGTCTTTATAAATATTTCATCAAACTTTGAAAAATTTGATTCGGTAATATTGTTTTGATATTGTTAAAGATTGGGACGAAGGCGTTCATTTGCTGTTGTTTGCTGCTAGGCAATCATTTCAAGAATATTTAGAATTTAATCCCTTTGAACTAGTTTTTGGGGGGACTGTCCATGGACCATAGCAGTTGTTGAACGAGAAACGTCTTTCAGTGAAGATACAGAAATTTTTCTTCTCGACAATGTTTCTAATTTTAAAATTACGTTATCAAAGACCTGTGAAGTTGCAAGAAATAATCTGCACTCTATTCAGTCAAAAATGAAATTAAGGTATGACAAAGATACAAAGGAAATGAGTTTTTAGCTTGGTTATAGGGTTCTTGCTCGCGTACTCATACCTCAAACACCTCTTTAGGCTAAGTAGAGTCATCCTTGCATGGTTGGATTTATAGTGAAATTCAAATAAGGATACGTTCTTCGATTGTATTATTGTGATTTAGCAAAATATTGTCAGCACATCAGTACGACACATGATATCACAGACACATCAACACACCCAGCGGCAGATTTATTTTGGAATACCACTAAAGTTTATTCAGAACTTAAGTCTTAGGACTTGTATTTGAAAGTATATGATTCTCTGGAATTTAATTCGCAATGCTGTAACTTAGTTTAAGACCAGAGAGTCATGCAGATTAGATAATTTTAATTCGGTCTCTATAGAGATTCGAACCTGGGTCCGCAGGTATATGGTAATCAAAGTCTTGCCTGTAAGCACCAACGCATATACTATCTCGACTATGTGCATATCACCAAATAAATGATGTTATAGGCATCCGTGCGTACCAGACACACCCACATGTCAGCCTAGTCATTATTTCTCATATGTATACAGTCATCCAGATTCCTAAGATATAATTCAAGGTTTATATTTTCAGTCATCAATTTTATAATTACAGACCTGAATGTCTAATGGTGGCCCCTAATATTGTCATCTTGTTAAAGTTTGAAACTAAACGGACGCTGTCGTTGTAAACAATCAGACGGACTGCTCACTATCTTTTTTCAGTTTCTAGATCAACCTATTTTCTGTAAAAATTGTCATCTGCATCCAATATACGCTTTCATATTTCTTAAAGGAAATCGTCAGAATAATAAAGTCTTCTAAGGGATGCAGCTACCAAAGTTACGGGAATTGAAGGACTCATTCAGAAATTATCGACGCCGGAAGACTGCATCACATCTGTTATCTGAAAAACTAGACTGGCCCATGTAAATATGTGAAAAGGCATGTATATCAATGAGATGCTGTGGCTAATATGGTTCTCTCTGCCCGAGGATGGGTCTATATTAAGAAATATAGGTTTCGTCATGAAAATTCAGACATTATTGATTCGAGGTGTACAATCATGTTGTTTCCGTGCCTTTGCTCTTTATTGATACAATGAATATTGTACAGAACAACTGCCTTATAGAGAGTCCACATATTCATGTTTAGTTAGGTTTAATTTAGATGCCAAATTTTGCTTCTATTTGTGGATAACAATCAAATGAATAGTGTGCCTACCTCAGAATGATATTCAGTCAAACATTAAGCACGCTTTCAGATTTAGTAATTTTTATCATAAAAGGACGGTGTATAGAGATCATTATGCATGGTGGGTTGGTTTGAGCATTGGCTAATATTTATGGAATCAAATATGAAATGTTTAGGCAATTTACCATTTAACAGGTAATAATGGTCAGCATTTTCAGGTTTCCTAGCTTTGTTTTAAAACATAATGCATCAGGTCTCTACCAACATGCTTAATGATTTAGTGTCACGCCAGATTCGCTTCAATGGATGTTTTTGAACATCATATTTTGAATTTTTACTAGCTTATGTTTACCTTAGTTTTGTTTAAGCTATAATGGTAATGAAAATATTTTAAGTAATTTATGTCATTTAAAATAGATTTTTTTCTGAAGATAGACAAGCACATAAATGGTCATATTAACCTTTAATCCATTTCTGGCATAATATGACAAGACTGATAAGATATTTCAATTTTTAGATTGAAGAGACAGAAATACTAATAGAAAAAAAACTCTTGATGAATTAAGATTTCACAAATATTTTCTCTGCTTTTCTAAATGATGCCCAAATTCTTCAATGTTGCTTGAAATGCACTATTTCTTTATTTGGTATACGTAATGTTCAGTAATATAATCTTAGCCAAGCGAAACTATGCACACCGTGTACCTCTATACATTCCACTAATATACATATGTCTGTCAAGTAAATCAAGGCTGAATATAGGACTTACGATACTAATTATATTGAAGAATGGAAACCAGTCTAGAAATGGGTGAAGATAAAACACAGTAGCATTGCTGACCATGGCCGGTTATCCTTTTGTAACTGAGAAAAACAGAAACAATGTCTTATTGGTGGAATTACAGTCCTTTTGCAGACTTGACTTTGGAAAACCCATTGCTGAAATTAGCAAGTGTTTTTTAGATGCATATTTGAAAGCACATCATTCAAACACATGTAGAGCAAACAAATGCCACAGCTCCTATGGACCAGTTTCACACTCCAGGTCCAAACGCGAAATAGAACAAAAAGTTTCTGAAATGTACTACATCGTACATCTGAAGGTACAACATCAAGTTCATCTTCCAATCAGTACAACAACATACACTATACAGAAATATATCAAACAATTTAGATATATAAGCTCCTTGTTGATAATGACTTATAGGCGCTTAATCTTTCAAAGGTCTGAGCGCTATAAAAAAATTAATAAGCACTAATATCTAGGCAAGTTTACAAAATAATAAGGAATTAATAAAGCATGTGAAAATAAGTAAGGGTGCAGAAATATTAAGTTGTCTTATGTCTGCTCGTTTAGCTGACGGAGGAGAGCTGTTAGAGCACTCTTTTGCGAGATCAGTATGTCGTTGTATCTAAGTGCAAGAGGCAGTTGATTCAAAGTAGTCAGACTTAGTGTCTGACTACTTGGAATGAATTGCCTCTTTGCACTTAGTCATGCAAAAGAAGCAAGAAAATGGTCCACAAGAATTGGTCATAGCGCTGGAAATAACTAGAATACATATACCAGTAGCAGAGCGTTGATTTTAAGAACAGATCGACACACTCGTGATGTCAGATAGATATTTCGGACTTTTGACATTCAACAAAATGTAGCGAAGAGAAGAAATTTTGTGCTTGTTTCTTGAGCGAATGGGTACCCAGTGGAGTGTACGGGGGATTATGTGAATCTGCGCTCGGTTCTTTCTATTCTAACAACGATCCGAGCAGCATTTTTTTTTTGTTGGAGGGGGGCACATTAGTGTTTTAGTAGCACCAACAGAAAGATTCTAAAGATACAGACTAACGAAAAATATTCGAAAGGTTTTGAAATAGAGCTTATTCAAAATAGCTTCAGATATCCAGTCTTGCATGTGTTCATGTTGTGTTCGTTCAAAGAGAGGGAACACTCGAGTGACACAATGTTTCTGTGCTGATTCTTCGAATTTAATGCTGACGTTTCTGATACTTACTGTTTGAGACAAAGGACAGAAACGAAAAGGTCTTTGTAAGATGACTAAAATGACTTCGGTTTTATTATCATTCATCTGCAGCATTTTACACGTCATACTCAACGTCAGATCAGATATGGTAGCATCGATTTCATTTGGGTGACTAAATTTCTATAACTGGGTGTCACTAGTATACTGATGGTGAGAATCACAAATGGCGATTTATGAAATTTAAAAAGAAACGCAGAAAGTGCTGAATGAAGAAAATCGAACCCAATGCAACGCCAAAAACAACGAAGAACTAGACTGGAATACCTCCCATTTACTGACATAATCTGAGTCATTAAAGTATAATTTGAACCATAGTCGGATGTATCATAAATGTTGTAACAATATCGTATGGTCTACTGTAGCAAATGTTCTGCAGATACGTCAAGCTGGATGAGAACTAAATTGTTCCATCATCAAAAACGGGGTGAAAGGATGAACTACTTTCACAAGAGAAATTTCAGTGCTGTAACACTGTCAGTATGCGGAAGGGATTGATAAATGGGTGTGTGGTGGGTGGATAGAGGTAAACGATGTCATCGTATTAAGTCGGATGAGTATAATCCGGGCAAAAGCATTAAATGTCAGAGTGAAAGATGGGAAAGAAAGTGTCAACCATTAACTTGGAACGGTTGAACAGCCGATGTAGAAGACAATCAAGTCCTCCCATGACACCTGTCATGTTGAATCCAATTTCTTTCTGGTATTCTAAAAGTATATTTTTCCCCAAATATGTATATGGTCTTCAAATCAAATGATTTCCATGACATTGTCTCAAACTACGTTCATCACAGAAACTAGCACGATCGTTCATCGAGAGATTAATGTTTCTTGCTACAAGTAAAGATAAATACCCTTATGACTTAAATAGAACCATTCTACTTGTAGTTAGATATTGTAAAAAGTATCACATCCTTATAAATTAATTTATCCTACCAACTGATAATTTCCGATGTATACATTCGATGTTAATTTGAGGTTCATTCTAGTGCATGGCCTAGGAAATGCTTCTGTAATGGCTCCAAGAAAAGGTTCCAAGTATACTTCTCAAAGCCAAATCCAATGATTCCCATCTCTCTCTCTCTCTCTGTCTCTCTCTCTCTCTCTCTCTCTCTCTCTCTCCATTTCTGGGGCACGTCTTTAAATTTGATAAGTACTTATTTTAAAGCGGGAAAATAATTTGATTGTGAAGGATTCCCAGCAATGTAAAAGACCAGGAAATGGTTGGTGTTTAGGTAAGAAAGAAACAAAACACCTGTTTAGTCTTGCTCTCTGCTTCAAATAAAATGAATGAATACTTAAAAAGTAGCATACACATCAGTGTGCCAGCAGAGGAACACGGAGTTGTTATTTCAAAGTCACTTGGTGCGTTCTTAGAGACCGCAACTGATGGAGAGGTTTTGACATTTTTAAAATAAAGACTACATAATTCAATTACTCTATGAAAAAGAAACATAATTCTATCACTCTAAAAACTTGAACGGTTTGTACTAATGTCATATGTGAGTAGTGAATGGGTGCGATATAGCGTCAATGGGAAAATACATTACAAACCACCCTGGGCCTATATAGCATCAAGAGTTCTAACGTCAGTGGGCATTAGCATTACAAGACCCCCTTGGGACGATATGGCGTCAAGACTTTTAAGTACATCCTGGGCCACTATAGCGTCAATGGGAATTTAACATCAGAATATATCGTGGGACTGTATAGCGTCAATGGGAATTGAACATGGGGGAATACAGGACTGGCACTTTGGGGACAATGGGAATTGAACATCGTGGGCCTGTCTAGGGACAATGGGAATTGAACATGGAATATTTATATAACACAGACAACAGACAAGAGACAAACACTGATACAACATTTTTATATAAACAAAATTACAGGCAAGAAAGTCATTTCTTTTCTAGGTCTATGAGGCGCCCTGAAAAGGGCCTTTGGGTTTATGTTAGCATCATTTCGTTAACATAGAGGGCATATCATTGGTCTTCATCTCTTCCTTAAACTTTGTCTGACTTCTGGTCCGTAGATCATAGCTCTCTTTAAACAGCCTTGTCTCTCCACATAAATTCTTCTTTTCCAAACGCTTGTATCCGTCCTCCTGACAATGGTCCACGATGATCTGACATACATGGGTAAGTCCTTACGGAGCAGCATTGACGATACGAGAATAGAGGATTCTACGTCAGTCCACATGTTGGTGACGAAAACAGGTGAAGGAATGCAACGAACTGCGGTTATTTATAGGGGAAGGGAGGATCGAAACAGATTGAGTTGGTGAACCAATCCAAACACGCATTACAAAATTCAGTCACCATACGGAGTCATTCGTCCAATCAGAAGAGAGCAGTCTGCGACGTCACATCCCCTATATAGAGGCGCTAGCATCTGTGCGCAGTCAGTCCATGCAACAAAGTTTTCAATCATGACGGAAACTAAGAAGACGATGAATTGGGATGCACCGATCGTGGAGACGAGAAGCGATGAAATATCAGCGACTACCAAAGTGAACATGGACCTACTTCCAGAAGAGTCTACTTTGAACTGGGATTTTGTGGATTTTCTTACCTCGGAAGAATTTGTTCCGGTACCAGTACCTTTGCCAGGACCTTCTTCTTCTTTACCACTCGCTGATCATTTCAAACAGAGACAGAAAGAAGAATTGGAGAAATTTATGCAGCAGAAAAAGGAAGCAGAACAAGCTTTTCTTCTTCAACATCAGCGAGAAGAAGAGGCAAGAAGGAAATGACAGGAAGAAGAAGCAGCGAAGAAACAAGGGTGTAAACGTCAAACGGTCACGGTACTTTTAGACATTTTGCAGAGTTAAGAAGTCTGAAACAAATGTATCAGACTTTATTACGACCAAAGAGAATAAGGCTTTCCCGAGCTAAACAACCCAATCCTGCGACTATACCTGTCTTACCACCCTTAGTGATTTCTACCCAATCATCATCGACAGGAGGCAAACCAGAACTAGGCCTTCGCCGTGGCAAAGGCTTAAGGCAGTTAAAGTTGATTTAAACAAACAAATACCCAAAGGCCATTTTCAGGGCCATCCATTTCTCTCGAAAAGAGATAGTATTTCAATTGCCAATATCAATTAAAACTAAAAAAGCCCTTTTTAACCCATCATTTAAGTGATTGCGTGCGTGAGTGTAGGTTTTTTTTTTCTATCAAAACCAAGAGATATTTACATTTTTTTCCTGGTCTATTCTCATCCAATTTGTACAATGCAATTCACATCACAACATAACACTTTAAAAAGTTCATAAGCTGCTTTGTGTCTGTCTTCCTTCTCTCTTTTTTTAAATTTCTTTACTGTCACAGTTATTTCCTCCACTTTTTCCTCACTTTCTCCATGTCTTCCTTGGGGGAGGGTACCTCTTCTTCTTCCTGTCCATAACCCCTCTCTTCTTTTTCTTCTTGCTTCTGTTGTTTCGTAGGGCAATCTGAAGACCAATGTCCTTTTTCTTGACAATGATAACAGGTATCTTGACTTTTGTCTCTTCTAGCCCCTGTTTTGCTTTTTTGATGGTCGGGACACTCTGAAGACCAATGTCCTTTCTTCTTACAGATATAGCAAGTATCTTGACTTTATCTCGAAAGGAGGGTGAGTAGTCCGTTGAAGAAATGTTTATGATGACCCTCGCAAAGCTCTGATCAAACGTTCGATCTGTGTCGGCTCTTCCATCGTTCTGCTCGGTTTGAGAGTGAAATGAATAGTGAAAGGGCAAGACACACACCCTTTATATATACGCTAGTCTGTCGTGGATATAAAGCGACCCATGGTGTTTAACAAGTAGTCATCTGACTTTTTGCAAGTCAAGATGAAACGATCGCATCAATTCGTGAAGAAAGTAGAAGAAAGTAAGAGGCAGAAACGTGATGTATCGCCTCGTACAATAGCTGAAGTCTTGGCACAGATTCATGCCAGTGATTTTGAAGATGACATGAGTGAACCAGAATCCAGACCCAGAGAGTCTTCACCTAACCAAAGTTCACCAGTAAACCCTGAAAAATATTACCACATTCGAGGGACAGAAAAGCGCTCCTCTAGAACATTTAGAACCACGGATTACACTTATACGGTGAACTTTAAAAATTTCAAGTCCGACGTATCATTGGTGAAAGCAGAAGGGTTCATCACCGAGATGTGGGATTCTTTGTTTACCACACTAAAGCGACAATGTCAAGCCAAAAAAGACCATCGCTTGAAACTATCCATACATCACGACAGCTTGAAATCCCGTTTGGGTCGAGTTTAGCAGCCCTGCAGAATTGACACCTTGGACAAGATTCAACACGTGCAACAATCCAATGACCAGTTTCACATCACTGATGGAAAAGCGACACTGCTTATGACCCACGTCTCTCCTCCTCAAGCGACCGGACAACCCTACCAATTAATAACAACATTTGAAGACACAAGGTTCACAGCAGCAAAGTGCTTGTCAACTGCTGAGATTGTGCCCCACTTGTGGACAAGACATACGTACCAATAGTGCCAAGGCACACGTATCTTCAGGAAAGAAAACAATGTCACATTTGTTACCAAATCGTGGACTTGGAGCACCAATGTTATATTAAAAAATACCTACTCCAGGAGCAAGATGATGAGAACAATTCGAAAGGCAATTTCATCTTTTTCGATTTTGAATGCATGCAAGAGACTGGCATTCACATTCCTAATTTCTGCGTGTCTCATCTAGAGTGCGTGAGGTTCATTCAAGAGCAAGATTCCTGGAGGACGTGAAAAAATATTTCGAGGACCAAACACACTGGCCAATTTCGCTCAACGGGTCTTAGACCCCATCGACGAGACGTGGAGCCAAGAGGACATCAAACGTTACGGAGATTGTCATCGCCATGCCACAGTGATGGTCCACAATTTCTCGGGATACGACGGACAGTTTATTCTCAGATACTATACGGAACAAGGCACCGCACGTCCTAAAGTGACTTTGAACGGAGCCAAAATCATTTCCATGCAAGTGGGACAAGTACAGTTTAAAGATTCGATGAGTTACGTGGCCATGCCTTTAAGCCGAATGCCTAAAATGTTTGGAATGGCAGAAATGGCCAAAGGTTAATTTCCTCACTTCCAATCAACATGCTGTTCTATCCCATTTGCCTGAGGCTAAAGACTACGACCCCGACAACATGCGTACCGAACAACGAGAAGCTTTCTACGCTTGGTACCAGGCTCACGCTTCGGACCCTTTCGACTTTCAAGAAGAAATGTTAAAGTATTGTCGTTCCGACGTGGACATTTAACGGCGTTACTGTGGAACATTTCGAGAACTGTTCATGGAACACGGGGGGTCGATCCTTTGAAAGAAGCCTGCACCATTGCCAAAGCGTGTTCCTTAGTGTACCGCCAACGATTCATGCCCAAAACACCCTGGCTGTCATCAGCCCTCAGACGACCAACTTTGTCAAACGTCAATACTCGGTCAAAGCCCTACGCTGGTTACATTACTTGTGCAACAAGAAAGACAATGGATTCAGCACGCCCGCAACGAAGGGGGTGAAAAGACCATCGGAACGTATTCGGTAGATGGCTGGGACTTAGAAAACCCCAAGATAGTGTATGAGTTTAACGGTTGCTTATTTCACGAATGTCCCGTCTGTTACCTTGAACGTGGCACTAAAAATCAATATTTTTTACAACGAACCATGGAATACTTGTACCAGGCCACTTGTCAGCGACGCTTGAAGTTAGAACAGCAAGAACACCAAGTGGTGGAAATGTGGGAACACGAGTACGATCACCGTTTGAAAACTGATCCCGAGTTTGAACCCGAAGGACAGTTTGTACGGAGGAAGGACAAATGCCACCTGTTTGCTGTACCAAGCGGACGAGGAGAACGGAGAAGAAATCAAATACTTGTACGTGTGTTCGTTGTATCCTTAAGTGTGCAAATAGTGTCGCTTTCCTACAGGGCACCCACAACTGTTGACGGAACACATTGACCTGGACAACATTCGACAATACGAAGGCTTGATCAAGTGCAAAGGTTTGCCTCCCACAGACTTGTACCATCCCGTGTTACCTCACCATTGCCAAGGCAAACTGATGTTTCCCTTGTGCCGTACTTGTTCCGAAACGTGCAACCAAGGCCAACCTTGTCAGCACACCCAGGAAGAACGCGCCTTGACGGGAACGTGGGTCAGCGTGGAATTGTTTAAAGCTTTGGACATGGGATGCCAACTGTTAGAAGTGTACGAAATTTACCACTTTCCCAAGACACAACAATATCACAAGGGTGACCCTCTATCAGGTTCCTGCTGATCTTGTTGCCGCTGCTATCTTTGCTGATTCTGAAGTATGTACTTCTCCGTCCATTCTTCCTTCTCCTTCTTGATTTAGCATGTCTTATAGAATTGCTTGAATGTCTCCACTTATCGTATTTTTTTTAGCGATCTGGGGCTCTGACTTTATTCACAAGTATATAAACCTTAGTGACGAGTGCTAAGACGATAACCTTCATATGCATTAGGAATGGAAACATTGTCACGGTTCCTATTACACGATGGTCAGCGAACAATACTTGAAATCCAGCACTGACTAAAGTAGGAAATATAGAATACGATCTAATAATAGGATGGAACCGACTTAAATAAATCCTGACTAATTAGCACTGAAACAGAGCTAAATTGAATCTGCGTAGACTTATGTCATATTTTATTCACACCGACTCAGATGACTTCCTGCTTATGTTCTTGCCAGTTTGTAGAACAATTGACAAGTACTCGTCAAAAATAAAATAGATGTGAGTGTATTATAAACATGTCACTTACGATACAAACATTGTTATGTCCAGACAATAATGCCGACTAATTATATACCATATATGTTTGGCTTTTCTATGAACTCCATTGTTACTGTCATCCGTCTTCAAAGGGTCAAAGCGTGACATTTCTGCAGTACTGTCCTGCGTGTTGATTTTCATCAGTGTACTTTCATTTTCGTGTGCTGCAAGTTTGCGTCTCATTTATTTGTTTTTAATTAGATGTACATTGTTTCTTATGATTATTCATCTCCTGTCACCCGCCAATCACAAATTATAACATTATTTTCAAGAAATTATTACTGTTTATTACTGCTGTATTTCACTTATGTTATTTGCATATAAACTGAATAGTAATTAAATTACATTTAAAATATAGCTATTCGTTACTCCACCGCATGTACATACAAGCCTAAAGATCAGAATTTTGGGTATATTTCAAAACGTTGTTTGACGAATTTAAAGTTTCTAAAATTATTACTCAACAGTGATTGTATGTCAGTTCATATATTTAACCCTGAATCACTAATTGTCATTTTAAATTAGGACATATTAAAATTACCTGCTCTCATTTTAGATGTTTTGTTTACACATTCTTTGGTAATTTTCGCCAATACTCTGGCCAATTTGTATAATATAGTTGAAATAGATACCTCAAATGACAATACAAATATTTTCGTCAGATCACTATCATCAAAATATTTTATAACATACGTTGTTTGCTTTAGACAATACCCGACAATACGCGCAATATTTTCTGTTTTTTTTATAGCTACATTGAGACTATTATGACTATTCATGTTCCTCTCTTCTACAATTTTCATGGTATATATAGCGTATTGAATTCATTGTTTTGAGAGACAATGACAAAAATAATTTTTACAGTTGTTTCCAGCGTGGTTATTTTCGGTTTAACTTGGTTTTTATTTTATTTAACTAGGTTTTTATTTACTGCTAATTTCCTTTTCAACTCCAATCTTCATGTACCTATATATTATTTTCTGAATAATATTATCTCTTTACCCCAACCCACTCCCAACTTTCAAACACGCATATAAAATAAACAGACCATCGTTTCTAATATTTGCCATCAAAATATTGCATCCGGTACAAGTATTATTAGCTCGGGACAATTCTGTAGATGACTCTATTATGTACAGTTCCTGCTTTTGTGTAAGGCCATTTTAGTCACCTCCGTTCCTATTTTGTATTGTTTTCTTTTCCTTGAATTAGTTTCAAAATGCAATTGTTTCTACTGATATTTCTTCCGTCTTTACTTTTTATCAGTTTACTTTTAATTTTCTTTCCAGTTAAGCCATATATGTACATGTACATCATTTTCCAATGACTATTCATTTCCTGCCCCCACCCATAGCCCTATAACAGATATACTATTTTAAATATAGAATAGCGAGCCAGCTCGAGACTATTATTCATCAGAAAGCAACATGTAGGTACATAAAGAGTATAACTGAGAATGAAACTAGTATTACATGAAGATATAATTGAACCAATGAATGAGATTCTAAAGTTTTAGGCCAACGAATGAGATTCTCTATATTTAGTACAATGAATGAGATTCTAAAGGTTTAGACCAGCGGATGAGATTCAAAATATTTAGACCAGCGGACGAGATTCTACAGATTTAGCCACATAAATAAGATTCTAAAGTTTTAGGCCAACGAATGAGATTATGTAGATTGGGTACAATGAATGAGATTATGTAGATTGGGTACAATGAATGAGATTATGTAGATTGGGTACAATGAATGAGATTATGTAGATTGGGTACAATGAATGAGATTATATAGGTTTAGACCAACAAATGCGATTAGAAAGATTTAAATCCTCGAATGAGAATGAAAATAGTTAGACCAGTGGATGAAATTTAGCCGAACGATTTAGTACCAATGAATGAAATTCAAAAGATTTAGACAAACGAATGATATTCTAAAACTATATACCACGGAATGAGATGCCGTCCTAAAGATTTAGTAATGATGAATGAGATTCAAAAGAATAAGACAACGAATGAGATTCTAAAGATTTAGTACCGAATAATGAGATTCTAAAGATTTGGACAAACGAATGAGATTCTATAACTTTAGACGAATGGAATGAGATTCTATCCTAAAGATTTAGTACCGTTGAATGAAATTCTAAAGATTTAAACAATCAAATGAAGTTCTAAATATTTAGTCTTAAGAATGGGCTTAAAACATCAGTCATGCACCTGTTAGGTGATGCTAATTCATTTGTTTGTTTATATGGATGTTTCTTATTCTTTCCTGGGGAAAATAAAAAATCACAAAGAGAAAAATCCAGTTTGCTATCAGTAAATGTAAATTCTGCCAATATATGACCATACCGCAAGGTTTGTACCTCACTAACTGTATATCTGAATTTTGATAAAATGAATGTTCACGTGATACATGTATGTGATGATTGTGTTTGCAACATTATCAAAATCAGATACAAACTTCAGAAATGCTGATTAACAGAGTCTTTAATCACTGTAGAATAAATCATGAACACCGCATTTATTCTCGTTTGCACATAAATAATCAGATTCAAAAATATAAACCACCAATACAATCTGGACTTGATAAAGTCCCATTAAAATCTGGACTTCCTAAAGTACGATTACAATCTTGGCTTCATAAGTTACCAGTACATCTAGACTTAATAAAATGCCAACACTATCTGGACTTCATATAATACCAATACAATCTGGACTTCATAGACTACAAATACAATCTGGGTTTCATAAGTTACCAGTACATCTAGACTTAATAAAATGCCAACACTATCTGGACTTCATATAATACCAATATAATCTGGACTTCATAAACTACAAATACAATCTAGGCTTCATAAGTTACCAGTACAATCTTCACTTCATAAAATGCCAATTCAATCCAGATTTCATAAAATACCAATACAATCTGGACTTCATAGTGCGCTGACAATGTTACTGAAGGATCTAACCAAGAAGAACAAAAAAGAGTATCAGATACAACAATAAAACGGCAAATTTCATCTTCAAAAATGACAAATAGCACATCAGTATTTATATTTGGGAAGCCATTTGAAATTCGTTGTTGTTTTATTGTTTTCGGGCTTAACGCCATATTTCATAGGCTATAACTGGACATTATAACTCCTTGAGGAAGAACCGGAAAAACCTTGAAAAGAACCACCGACCAACGGGAAGCTACTGGCAAGTTTTCTTACGCACCCACTTTGGCCGAACCAAAGACTCGATCCTACGCAGTGGTGAGATGGCCAGTGATCTGTAACTGTGAGAGCTTCTGACCACTCGGCCACCATGGGCCCGAACCCATTTGTAAGACAGAGAAGAAATGTTTTACAAGAGAAAAAATAAATTCATGAAAATAAAATAGAAATGTTATATATGTTACTGGTCAAACAGGTTTATAAGACGACGAGAAAGGAAAATGAACGATTCAAATGATCCAGGTTGTATTAAATGAAGGAAAAATCACGCACTTCAAATAAATTCCACTAAAAGCAATTCCAAGAAAAAACTTAAACATAAAGCATAATGATTCAGACTGGTATATTTAACAGCAGTTACAAAGAAATTGGTTGACAACAAATTGGGAACAAATCAGAAGCATGTTTACTGTATCAGGGAATGCTTTACAATTAAAATGTATTCTGTATAAGAAAGTAAGCTAATCAATTCCATTTAGGTCTTCATCATAAAGCATGTGTTTTTGTAGTAGTGTGCGTGAAATCAAAATACTTATCATGAACATAAAAGTCTTAGGACATAGAAACAAAAAATATTAAATTTAACACTGGTAAATTACAAGAAAAGAGACATATCAGACATTTGTATTTTAAGTTCAGTCAGGTTAACATTTTTCAATATAATAATGACAGAACAATCAGCAAATGTGCACCCTTTCACCTTTGAACTATGTGACCCTGATCTTTTCCAACGTGTGACTGTACGAGAGACAAATCATAAATAATTATGGCAAGTTTCATATTTCTATCCATTAGCATAACAGTGGTTGTTGCTCTGTTGAGAAAGTGCAGTTTATATTTTGAAAACCTTTCTTTGCGTTGCATTGGGTTTTCAAACATATATGAAAGTTGTTAAGACGCGTGGCAAATGTATTTGCTCTACTTCTATGTGCCTGGGAAGTAAACAGACAGTTCATTAAAATGACTACTTCTATGTGCCAGGAAAGTGAACAGACAGCTGATGAAAATGACTATTTCCATGTGACTGGGACGTCTACAGACAGCTGATGAAAATGAATATTTCCATGTGACTGGGACGTCTACAGACAGTTGATGAAAATGAATACGTCCATGTGACTGGGACGTCTACAGACAGTTAATTAAAATGACTACTTTCATGTGCCAGTGAAGTCATCATTCAGCTGATGAACATGACTACTTCTATGTATTGGGAAATGTACTAAAGATAGCTAAAACCTGCACTAATAAAAAAGGTGCAAAGCGTAGGAACTTTTGTTTTCTAAAAGCGCAGGAATTAATTATGAAAATATCAAATAACTAAATGAAATTATCGGCTTGTTTTTTTCTCATCAACATCTGAATTCCATGAAGTGTAAACTGCAATGTTGAGCTGGAAATCTTCAATATGTTACACGTCAGTAGGATTATCAAACCCAAAATTCAAACCTCATCATTAGTTATCAGAATAAGGACTTCCGGTGTACTCTCGAACCCAAATAAACTCTTCTCGTTCAGTTATCACAATAAGGCGTAACTGAGTATTATCAAACCCAAATCTACCATCATCATTCAGTTATCAGAATAAGGCCTTTGCTGTGATATCTCAAACCCAAATCAACCCTTATCATTCAGTTATCAAAATAAGGCTTTGCTGTGATATCTCAAACCCAAATCAACCCTTATCATTCAGTTATCAAAATAAAGTCTAGCGGTTTACTCTCAAACCCAAAATAATCCTTCATCATTCAGATATCAGAATAAGGATTAGCTGTGTACTCTCAAACCCTATCAACCATCATCATTTAGTAAACAGGATAAACTTTAGCTGTTTACTCTCAAAGCCTATCAATCACCATCATTCAGTTATCAGAATAAGGTCTAGCTGTGTCCTCTCAAACCCAAATCAATCTAATGTAAATTCACTACACGGTTGTACGTAATTTGAACCTGCTATAGATATCGACATTCTATTATATTTTATCGTAAATCTTAGATGGAATTGTAGAAGACACTTTCGTTAAACGATGCAACCCGCTACATACACACTCACAGTATAATTGGACTTGTGGTGTGTGTGTGTGTGTGTGTGTGTGTGTGTGTGTGTGGGATGGTATTGGTGGGGGGAGTGCTGTGGGTGTGTGGGTGTGGGTGTGTTGGTGGGTGGGTATTGGTGTTTGTGTGTTGATGTGTATGTATTCGTTTAGGTTATTAACAGGGGTGATACAAATAATTATATCTGGATGCAGAAAAACTCATTTGCTGCAAGTTCGAATGCTGCCGTCCATAATGTTAAGAGTTTACACATCAAATCAATGCCTTGAAGATGTAAACTTGCAACATTCCAGAGCTATGTTACCTGAACAGAACTAAATAGAAGAATGCATGACCATTTACAGCTCTGTTTCTTCAATGTCAATGTGAAGCCCTGACTTTACTACATTATACTGTATTAGCTTTCTTAAAAATGCCCGTGGTCCAGTCTAAAGCTTCCGGTTAAGAAAAATACTTGAGATACATTATTTAAAAAAATGAACCCGTTTTTTACTTGCAATCACTTATATCCGGCGTTTTTTTTTTTCTTTCTTTGTTGCTTTGATTTTTGTTGGGTTCTTTTTCTCGGAAGGCAACGAATTTTACGGAAGAAACAGGAATAGACTCTAAATAGCAATACTGGAATATGTTTCGTGTTCGGGAAATTATCAGTTCCTTGTTAGATAGACGACAACATGTAAATATATTAGTGGTGACAGGAATATTCGAAAACAATATTTCTGCATCAGCAAAGTACTCTTACTCTTACAATAAAATGGTACAATACTGGAGTTTCTCAGAGTGAGAACACTACTCTTTGTGACTAAAATCAGGTATAAATCTGTCAGTTCTACACATCTTACTCCCGAATTGTCTTACAACGCCTTGTGTTAGAGAAATGAATAGGTAATGGTCATCCAACATGACATCAATAAAGATATTTGTGATCTACCACGTTGGTGATCAAACTGGTTGATAAACACCTAGTTTATGGTATGATTCGCACTCTTCATATTAGTAGTATAGGGGACCAATATGGAGACGATGGACATTTAAGATTTGCTGTTTTCTGTGGTCACACGGTAAATTAATATTACAGGTTGCTAGCTCCTAAAAATTCAAAGATATTCGATTTATGGATCCCAATACTGGAGTACTTCGAAGCCCAATGGGTATTTTCACACAAAGTTTAAGACGGCGTAGAAATCTCATGTGCAATGAGTTCTCTCACTCATGTGCTTAGATATTGTGTTTCATATATACATACATACATATATATATATATATATATATATATATATATATATATATATATATATATATATATATATGTATATATATATATATATAGTGTACTGTAAATCGATTAATGTCAAGATATGTTCCTATCTCTATTGTGCAATATTGAAAAATTAACTGAATGAAATCTTTTCTAAAGAGGAACTAAAGTCAGTCAGTCAATCAGTCAGTCGTACATGCATGCATACATATGGATAGATATGTACATACATACATACATGCATGATGCATGCATACATACATACATGCATGCACGCACGCACGCACGCATGCACACACACACACATAGATACATACATACATACATACATACGTATGTATGTATGCACATCCATCTATCCATCCATACGCCGAAGGAATGAGGTTGGGTATTTTCAATTTATAGTTTTTGTCTGTCGTACATGCAATCACATATGAACATAGAAAAGCAAATACACTAACACAAACATCGAGAAACTGGGTATCAATTATCACTACCTTCTTCAAAATATCGGATGGCCCCGAAAAGGCATTTTAAGTGTTAACAAACATACTTTACAAGACCAGTCTTCTCCGTCTCAAACCTTAATTGACCTCGCGAATATTGCAGACACGTCTGACACACCCGTGGCAAGCCCAAGTAATGTTTCTGAGAAATACTGCTTTGTCTGTGAGACGTATTTTAGTCAGTTTTCACTCCACATACACTAAGTAATCACGATAATTGTGGAGTACTCTATGCTTGCACATATGTTGGTTCTTTGAGAATGGTTCTGAAACTTTGTCAACCGTAATGCGTCTTTTTCTCAGTTTGTTTCACCTTTATGATCAATCGCCTTTTTGAAACCACATATTCAAATTTACTATTTATGACAGTAACACCGCTGTTACCGTTGTAATTGCTACTAATCAATCGATGTCATCATACATTACACGCGATTTATTCGATTTTCCTTATAATCATGTTAGTATCTTCATATGTAATGGACAGCATCCATTTTAGATTACGATCATTTTAAGAAGAAATAAGCAGAAGTAAGTTTCAAGGATTTGTACAACGTAAGAAGGGGAAAGAAGCAAATTTTCCACAGCAGCAGGAAGAAGAGAAGATCAAACAAAACATATCAACATATTAACGATGACGGACAGCTGTCAACAGGAGAGAGAGAGACAGAGAGGTGGTGGTGCTTGTGCTGCAACATAACCGGACTCTACTGAAAGAGATGAGAGCATTATATCAATCCTATTCGGCCAAGCATAAGAGAAAAGGACCTATACAAACAAAACTTCCACTGCATCAGCTATTGCTACAATGGATACAACAACAATTACGACGATGCCAGCGACTGTGTGTCTGGGCAAAATAATCCCAAAGGACCGGCAAATATAGCAAAACATAACAAGATATAATAACTTACAAGTATCAACAATTTCACGCATGGATGGATCTACAGCAAGCTGTGACTGAGACGATGTCCCAGGCTCATGTGTTGACGCTGACAGCGTAGTTATCCACGGATGCTTCCAAAGCTAGTCGGTTGCATGTGTCGAACGTTTCCTGTTCAATCAAGCACATACTTGAATCGAGGATCTATTAGTGTGCATTTCTGCAGAAACTCCTGGTTATTCCTATACCCAACAAAACATAGTTTGATATAAATGTTTAACTGAATTAATTCCTGTAGCATTCAGCATGAATTATCGATGCCAGCGGCCACTGTCAACTTGTTAAGCAGTCCGTGTCAAGGTAATATGCATCAATGTAGAAACTAGGAAGCAAAAACTTAATGTTATGTGACATACAAACAGGCAGAAGAACATCGTTGTGGAGTGGTGACTATTTCTGTCAATCGTTAAACTCGCTTGAACAAATGCAGAGCAATTATTTGAATTACTTTTACAAAATTGTATATGTATTACTATTTGGATACTTTTATTCCGTTTATAACTTTAACTTTATGTGTAGCAAAGTCTTTGAGCGATTAAAAAGTCAAAGTTATTATAGTCATTGATAGTATATTTACCTGGAAGACAAATCATCAAACTAGCCTTTTTCATTTATTTGACAATCGCAGCTAAGGTAAAGGACAGGTGCTTTTTCTGGAACGGAATTATGATTGATACCGTATGTGTCTTCTCCGAGCTCATAGTTTTCATAATTTCTCGTAGCCGAAGCAGGCAATTCGTAATGTAATTGGATAGAATAACATCTTACTCTGACAGTGAACTGATGTTGCTGGCGTTTCTTCTCACGTTTCCTAGTAACTAAAGCAGCATAAACAGCAGGCTGCAATTCCATGAACGTTTGAATCAAGTCTAATGCGGAGTTCCAGATGGTGTACACGTCTTGAGTTAGTATTACGTTTATACGTCGATTAATTTTAGTGTTGCCTTTAAGTACAGTAGCAGCTGTATTGCTTCTGTGGAGATTTGTATTTAACGCTCTCTGGTCTGAAGAACGAAAGACTGCAGGACTCACGGTACTAATTCAGTTCCCATAGTAAACCTATGCAAACACCATGATCAGACCTACATTTATCAGTATAGATGTAAACATGGCTGTCAGCTTCTTTGTAGAGATTAGGATAAAAGGATACGAGTCACATCATATTATGGACCTACTTGTATTTGAAACGTGTGCTTTCATGTCCGCACCAAAAGTGTCAGATGCTAATTTCAGTAATCAGTGTACAAAACTCAAGACCGTTAAAGGACTGAAATTCGATCAATACAACAGTGTCTCTTATTTTTCACTTTCAACAAGGATCAGCTCTCAAAATATTCTTTTTTCCTAAAAAATATAACTTACACTATTAACCAGTCCTGGCCAGCCAAAACCCATATATACTCCATTTCCAGACTAGTTCCCATTTTTTCATACAATTAGTACCGAGTGTCCTGCAGCTCCCAGTCATCATGTAAGATCAAAGCAGTATATAGTCAAATGAGATTCGGTGACTCTTCTGGTCCCGCCATATGTAATAAGTACTACGGGTACACTCCTGAGACTTGTTTAAATCGTGTCTATGAAAGCTGTATACATGTCCGGCCCACCGTTTCGGAGAATTACGTGCGCGATGGTAAGTCATACCAAGGATCCGAAACCCGATCCATTTCTTTGAAATCATCGTTTCCAACATCACTGAAAGCTTGCAGATCTTTTACAACAAATCTAGAGATGGTAGTTTTTATGTTCAAATGTCGAACACTTGTCTCTTTATACAAAAAGATGTGGTGCAACTGCAAACATTGCCGGAATTGTCTTTATGTCACTTTTCACCGTGATCGAAGTAGTAACACTGGATAACTCAGCTGCTGATGTTGTCAACCATGTCACGTTATGGTGTCGAGTTAGACGAGTACTTGAATTGCTCGTTACACCACCATAACGTACTTCAGTACTGCACTTCTTGTATACGGCAATTCATTCTTCAATTTCGCCACGAATCTTCCGTTCCTTTAAACCGAATAAAGTGCACTTTTTGCTTTTTTTGGTACGAACAATTTCTAAATCAATTTTATAGAAAAGACAAATGCATTCTCAAAATTAAATTTAAATCTGCACGCCTCTCAAGTAACTTGAAAAATGAGTCGACATTAATCGATATTTGGAGACATGAAAAGGAAGTTAACGTGACGTAAGCACTTTGATCTCACCGACCATGGTCTTTGTTTAAAGTTTTGCTCTGTTTTATTCTTTTAAGCTACATTTCAAATATAACAACAAATGATGCATAATTTGTTGTATATACATTCCGGGCATTTGATACAAAAGTACATTATTTTAAAGGAATTTATATAGTCACGAACACGACGAACTCTTGATTAATATTCATTTAGTGTCATCATGAACAGGAAAATGAGGAAAGTAAAGTTTATAAATTATAATTTATAACTGGAAAAATATCCCCTGGTCTTGACTTGCCAACACCTCCCCCTCCACACACACACACTCTGTCTAAATAATAGTACGGTGCATCTTCTTTTTTTACACTCTCTTGCAATATCCAGCTAAGAATGCATCTAGGAGACAAAGAAACATTGGTTATTTAATTAAATTGGAAAACATTGTGCGGTGTAGAGATTTGTTGGATTAAATCATGACCATGAAAACTGTATTGCGGTAGTTGTTGCCAGAACCGCAAACCACTAAACAACGGTATACCAGTATATCGTTGAATCCCTAGTTTCAGCCATAAAATTACAACATTGCAGAATGTCCGTTTCATTTGTTTCATGTTTTTTTTTTTATGGGAGATTAGGGGTCTCCCTTTTTGTAATTTAAATTGAAACTAGAGGTAATACTGTCAAACCAATAAATCGAAATGGTCGAACTCTTTGAAAGCTGACCTATATCGAGTCAACCAATCGCTCGACACCTCGTGTTGATGTGGCAGTCAAAATGAAACTTTGACGTATGTTTCCTTTCATTGACGGAGAATGACGCTGCTTCGATTTATCAGGCCTTTTTATTTCAAGTTAATACCATCAAATCTTTAAGGGAAACATGGATTCTTAATTTGCTAATAATCAACGTATCCTAAGGAAAACAAAACTTAAAATACAGAAAACTCATAGATCTGGTTTACCTTTTATCCTCTGTTCACTTTCTCTTTTCCTTTTCTCTTGTTATTTTATCTTATATGTTTCTTCTTCCTTTCATTTCTTTTCAAAAACATCGCTCACATATTTTTAACTTCACGAAGTTCCAACCAGTGTTTATGAAAGATATATATTCTATGAATCCATTATATAGGAAAGTTCTATATTGTACAGATCATGACTATATGAAAATTATATATTTTATGTATCCAGTGAAAGTCATATATGTGAAATCAAATTCATGGAACGAGTTTGAATGATAAATAATTCAGCACGTTTCTATTATGAAAGCTCATGTAAACTCCTCGATGCATTGTGATGTGTCTTTTTCTTTCTCTGTTCTATTTTCCCCCTTGAGTTCAAACAAGAGATTATTCATATCATGCCAGTTTTTAATGGACGATGATTTTCAATTTGATAATTATTAATTGTTTTAATCCCATACACAAAGGTAAGTCTTAATGCATATATTATAATTTAAAAGATTTTTTAAAAACAAAAATGTTGTTATATAATAAAATTACTGAATTATTCAATTATTGTTGAAGTAAAACATACACACAAGCGCACACACACACATATGTATGTATGCATGCATGCATGCATGCATGCATGTATGTATGTATGTATGTATGTATGTATGTATGTATGTATGTATGTATGTATGTATGTATGTTCAGAGGGAGAGGTAGAGGATAGGTCAGATACAACATTGGTCAATGACATGAAGACCAATTCAGTTCAAACGCGTACAATGCTTATATATATATATATATATATATATATAATGCAAATAATACTATCTTACAGATTTAATTTACAACTTCTCTAACCTGTATGATAGTATTATATGTATATATGTGTGTGTTGTGTGTATGCATTAAATGTCATGTTGCTGCCTCAGGGAAGACCTTACATGAAGTCGAAACTGAAAGAAACTGTTATTTTCATAGCGCCATTTTCTCGTCTTTGGGGTCATTATATATACACCTTTCTCTGTGTGTGTATATATATAAATATAATATATATATATATATATATATATATATATATATATATATATATATATATATATATATATATATATATATATATTTATATTTATGCACAGAGAGAGAGGTGTATGAGTGTGTGTGTGCAGAGATAGAGAGCTGGGGGGTGTGTGTGTGTGTGTGTGTGTGTGTGTGACATATTACTTTGCTCTCCCAGTCAAAAAAAGGTGTCATTTACTTGCGCATTGATTGACACATTTCTTTTCTCCACGTGGTTTATTATATATGCTCCTTGAAAAATATTGTTCCCTAAACGGGATACATCCATTTAATTTACGTTTTTATCTGACGAATCAATACACTCTCTTCCTCTGTTTCTATTGTTTATCTTCTCTGACCCAGAAAGAATCATCTCGTCAGATTTCTTTATTGTTTAAAAAATGCATTATCATGAATCGGAAATGTGCTTGCAACAATGTTAGATTTAAAGCTGCATTAAGACATGACTGTGATACGGTTGAACATAGACTCTTTTCAAGGTACAAAGATTCGTTTTTCTTCCTGTATCTCTTTTCAGCTCGCGGTTATTCTTAATTCGAGATACAATCTTGTCACATGACCTCCATGCAAAGATTTTCCCAAAAGTTCTGAATCAACATTTCCAATATCTCGAGATGCTATGATATTACTCTTGTACCTGTAATATATCCAACAGTATTGTGTTTATAAATATATAGTAATACTAAAACTATCTGAATGTGAAGCAACCAATATCGTCTAAATATGTCTGCTCATTAACGATCCAGGACGCAATACGTCAGAAAAAAGTACCGGCTTCTTAAAGTTTTAGGACATTTGCCTAGCACGTGTTCGGTGCAAAATTATGGAACTCGTGACCAAGTTAGATTTCATTCTGATGCTCGTTGGAATCGTCAATACCACAGGTAAGCCTATCATGAATTTTGTTGGAATCGTCTTTCCTAAAGGTATGTCTATATATGGATGTCATCGGAATCGGCCACACCGCAAATAAGCCTATCGATTTTGAAATTTGTTGGAATCGTCTTTTCAGTGGTATGTATGTATATGGATGTCGTTGGAATCTTCCATGCCACAGGTAAGCCTATCGATGAATTTTGTTGGAATCGTCTTTACTAAAGGTATGTCTATATATGGATGTCATTGGAATCGGCCACATTGCAGGTAAGCCTATCGATTTGAAATTTGTTGGAATCGTCTTTTCAAAAAGTATGTCTGTATGTGGATGTCGTTGGAATCGTCCATACCCCAGGTAAGACTATATATGGTTCTCTTTGGAATCGTCCATAACAAATGTAAGTCTGTATATAAATTTCGTTGGAATAGCCCATATCAAAGGTCAGTCTAAATATGGATGTCTTTGGAATCGTCCGTAACACAGATACATCTATATATGGATCTTATCATAGTCGTCCGTAAAACAAGTAAATCTATATATGGAATATTTAAAAGATTAAAAACATTATTGCAAATGGCACAAGTCTTGATCACCGTGTATATTATGAGTGAATGCTTGTAGAGATTCATAATAACAATCATACACATTGGTAGTTAAAGAAGATACAACAAGTTACCAAGTGATTAGACTCTGGACCTGACCTCGGATTCAGTGAAAATCTCAAATTACTTTCCTTAAATTCAGATTTTGAAAAACCTCACTTATTACTGGATGGCATGCAGGGATTTTCCAATGAATTATTGAGAATGAAAAATACATTCTTGCACTAAAGGGATTGAAAAAACAACAACACATAGTTATTACATTTTGAAAAGTGTGTATATAGAGTGTTGCTTCATCTCTGAAGAAACTATTGAGTTTTGATAGGCACTTCAACTATGGAACATCACAATATCCAGATGGATGTGAACTTTGTATTAATATGAAAGTACTGACTTTACAAGACATATCCATTATAAATGTCCTTTCACAGCCATTATTAAGTTGTGTAAGTGTACGACCGTTTATCACGTTGTGAAAGTTCATAGCCGTTTATCAAGCTTTGTAAATTGATAACCATATATCAAATTGTGTACGTTCATAGCCGTTTATCAAGTTGTGTAAATTTATGACCGTTTTTCAAGTTGTTTCAATTCATAGCCGTTTAGCAGGTTATGTAAGTTCATAGCCGTTTAGCAAGTTATGTAAGTTCAAAACGATTTTAATAATGAATATAGGACATCGGATTCGTCATTTAACACTAAATTCAGTAATCACACATAAAATTTATTCGCATTCAGAACAAAATACTAGCACTAACTCCATCGTGGCATCGTCGACGCAGGAAACGAAATTATAAATTACAATATCACAGCAAACATCGATAACTACAGTGTCCAATGTTGCAAATAAGTGTCAGGTAACGTCAATATTTCTTGTATATAAATCTTCACTGAACAAATCTGATGAAACTATTTCAAACTAAATAATTTTCTATAGTGACAAAATTTAGTCGTATTTACATAATGGTAATTACAATGCTTAACTCGAACTAATCTGCAACAAGATAATTGGTTATACACTCATATGTCATGAAAATAAAAATCCAGGTTTTAAAACGATCGTTACGTATTTTCGATTTTCTTTGAAACATTCTTTTGTATCTAGGGCTTAGTAATATACTATAAAGGTAATCTCAATATTTGCTACTTATTGATGGATGGATGGAAGGATGGAATCATATTTGTTTGTATGTTCATGTGCACATATGCATATATTTTTATTTTGTTTGTTTGGTGGGGGTTGTTTGTTTGTTTTATGGGGTTACTGCCATTTTTCAGCACACGATATAAATGGCGGCTAGTATATTTGGTTTAGGAAGAACCTGGATAGACCCCAAAAAGAACCACTAACGCACGGGAAGCTACTATCACAAGTCTACAAATAGTGATAGTCGGTGTAAGGGATGTTGGATGGTATTGAGATGTTGGATGGAATAGTGGTGTGATGGATAGTATATTTTGTGATGGTGATGGAGAGTGTGTTTGTGAAATATCATCTCCTTCTCTTACACTCTAAGCTAGCACAGGTTGTTTTTGGATTGTGTGGGGAGATGACGGATCGTATATATATAGTGCAATGGATATTATTTTTATGGGGGTTTGGATGGTATAGTTGGTGTGTGAGAGTATGTTTATAAGATTTCATCTGCTTTTCTTACTTTCAAAGCTATCACAAAGCGTTTTAGATAGTATACGCAAAAGAGGTGTTGGGTGGTATTGCGATATTGGATAGTATAGATAGTGTAATGGATTATATTTTGAATGGTGTGATAGATAGTATGTTTTGTGTGATTTCTTCTCTTCTCTTTCATTCTAAGCTAACACAAAGCCTTTTGCATAGACTGTTTGATATTATATAAGGCATGTGATAGTAGGTGTTGTGGAATTTTCACATGTTCCAAATGAATTCCATTGTTTCTGAATGTCCTGATTTACCACAATAATACCTTTGAATGAGGTTACAAGTCTCAAAATAGTGTATATCCAGATTCACTGTCCCGAAGTAGTGTATATCCTAAGTCAATGTCCCAAATTTGTGTATATCAAAATTCAATGTCCCAAAGTAGTGCATATCCTAAGTCAGTGTCCCAAAGTAGTGTATATCCAAATTCAGTGTCCCAAAGCATTCAAAGTCTATGAAAATATTTAATAAATAATTACTCTCGAATCAAATTTGAACACAACTAAAAACTCTGATATTATTCCAGAGACAGATTTAAGATGGGAATTAATTAGTTGTAAATCAATTCTCTATTTATACACGTTTTCACTTGACCTAGATGCTAGTCATTCCAAATTGTAAACAATTATGTTTCTAAAATGTTCTGAACTCAAAATACTATGTCGTCATGTTATTTCCAACTTGTTGTTTACTAATAACTATTTTCTTAAAGTACAATCTATATGCATGAACAAAAATTCTGTACATAATATAGATATATATGACACACAACTTAAATTTAGAAGTGATTCAATCTATGTACCTTGAATACATAGGTAATTATTTACTTTATGACAGATTTAAGTAACTGATATCAAATGAGAAGTAAAAATTCCTCATCGTTATTAAAGATCGAACTGTAAGATACGTTTGGTTGACTGAATTAATGTCACATAGAACACATAAAACTCCTGTCTCTTTATTTACAAAGTGACGGACACAAGTCG
Organism: Sinohyriopsis cumingii; assembly: GCA_028554795.2. Classification (NCBI taxonomy): domain Eukaryota; kingdom Metazoa; phylum Mollusca; class Bivalvia; order Unionida; family Unionidae; genus Sinohyriopsis; species Sinohyriopsis cumingii. Next base: position 85,169,804 of record CM068831.1, read on the forward strand.
ATGATAAAAAAGCAACTGCAAATAACCCTCCACATGGTGAATTGGACTTCCAAAAAAGTTCTCTTTTGGTATTTTGTTCTGAGCCAGGGGAAAGAACTCGTTCGATATAACGTATGACTACATCTTGGCCTGGCGGACTGTATGGAACCCTTCGCTATATCAAAATATTCTCTCCGCCCAATCAGAGCAAAAGACTTAATGCGGTTTTGTGTATGTACCGGATAGAACTTGATGAGGATTAAAGAAATTATATATATATATATATATATATATATATATATATATATATATATATATATATATATATATATATATATATATATATACGTGTGTGTGTGTGTGTGTGCGTGCGTGCGTGAGTGTCTGTATGTGTGTGTGTGTCTGTCTGTGTCTGTGTGTCTCTGCAATGAAGCTTTTTATTAAAAACTTTCTTTAGAATTTTCCATATATTAACTCCATATTCCTTGTTGTGATACAAAAACTGATTCCATAGTTGTACGTCTTGTTGCGTATCAAGATTATTCTCACAAAGTTAAAGCAGGCATTCCCTCCCTTGGTAACCTATCAAATAATCAAAAAAAGTATATATTTTAGCGTAATGAATGCGCGATAGGCTGCGAAATGTCAACATAAGTACCATCAATAAAATAACATAATCCACCAAAATCCAGTATGATCAATGAATAACTATTGAAAAGCACGTATCACAAAGGACGTAGACCTTAAGGGTATCTTGTATAAGCACTTTCCATGAAATATTTTTAATAATAGATTGTCCACTTTAGTCCGTTTATCAAGTGAAGTTCTTTGGCCTGCAGTTTACAGAAAAATGTTATTCAGTAGAAGTGTTTAATACCTTCTCTTCGTGGGTGAAAGACATGACCTAGTGTATTTTTGTCATATTCTACTCAATTTCAAAGTTTCTATTTTGGTCAACTGTGAATATAATGATTCTATTTCAACTTTTACCGAAAGGGTAAAAACAATAGTTGAAAACATTACATATCATAACTCAGACATAATGCACTAGTCAAAAGATTTCTAGCACGACATATGCAATACATTTATGTACGCATGTGTGCAGGGATGGATTTGTGGATGAGGTAGATTAAATATTTCTGAGTTGGCAGTTACCTGTAACATCCAGTGTTGCATCCATTAAAAGACAAATGCGATGGACAGTATTTTGACTGCGATGAGACGCGAAAAGGAATATTTAGGCCTAGGATTTTAACTTTTACACTGAATTCAATTATCATATTTGGTTTCATTTGTATTGCAGAAACAACAACGATGACGGTAGAAACATCAACCACTGTGATATCAGGTGTGGAATCTTCGACGCAGAACATGACAATGACAAGAACAGATGAACTACAGGGTATGAAGGGCTTAGACATTTACCATAACGATATTTAAATTATACGAATTTAGTAACCCCTACCAGTTTGCATGTTGCAACGCGAGGCGATCATTGCGTTTTTAAGAATTTGGTGCTATATATCTTGTTTTGTAGTTGGTAAACCGGGTAAATATTTCAACCACTTTCACAATTTAAAGTTCGGGTTGATTCAGTCTATGTACCTTGAATACCTTGGCAATTATTTACTTTATGATTTATTTGATTAAGTAATGGCCCTCTATCGAGTTTTATCATTCTTTGTCGTTAACAAAGATGGTACTGTAAGGCAGATGTATTTGATCGGATTAGTGCCATATAAAACTCACTGCCGAAATCAAAACATATGCTAATGGTACAACAGGGAGCTCCAAATAACTTTGAAGATGGTGAATTAGTTTGTTCTGTTGCCATTAGATACATAGAATCGTTTAATAAAGGCTCAAGATTTTAATACATCGAATTAATGTTTTGTATGTGTTTTTGCGTGTGTGTGTGTGTGCGTGCGTTCGTTTATGTGTGTGTGTGTGCGTGCATGCGTGTGTGTGTATGTGTGTGTGCGCGCGCGTGCGTGTGCGTATGTGTGCGTAATTCAACAATGAGGCTTTTTGATGAAACTTTCTTTTAAATTTTCCGTATATTAACCCCATGTTCTTTGTCGTGACACAAAAACTGATTGCATAATTGTATATCTTTTTGCGTATCAAGGTTATTCGCACCAAAGTTTGAGCAGGCATTCCCTCCCCTGGTAAATGCGCGGAAGTGACCTATCATATATTCAAAGAAGTAGATATTTCAGTGTGTGTATACGCTATAGGCTACGAAAGGTCAATCTAAGCACCATCTATAAAATATCATAGTCCACCAAAATCCACTTTGATCAATGTATAAATATTGAAAATCATATATCCCATTAGAGGAAGATATTGTGTGTGTGTGTGTGTGTGTGTGTGTGTGTGTTATTTGGATCTTTTAACGTAGCTTTAACAATTTTTCAGTCATATCGCTATGATGTCTACTTTGTGGCAGTTTATAGTAATGTCTAGCACTGGGGCATCACGACGCAGACATGTAGCATCATGTCCCACCCAGTCACATTATAATGATACCAGGCCCACCAGTCCTAACGCTAACCTTTTAATGCTGAGCTCCTAGCTGTTAGTACCATTTTTATAAGTCTTTCGTGTGACTCGTGTGACTCGGCCTAGGTCCTAATCCGCAACCTCCCGCATTGGAGGCGGACGTTCTAACCACTAGGCCACGTAGATATTAAGAAAATCTTGTATAATAAGTAATAAGTATAATTGTATTTATTGATGGTCCACCTTAGGCCGTTTATCAAGTTAAGTTCCTTGGTCTGCAGTTTGCAGAAAATGAATATTCAATAGAAGCGTTTAATACTTTCTTTTCGTTTGTGAAATAAATGGATTGATATATATTATTAGTACTCTACTCAATTTCAAAGTTTCCATTTTAGACAATTATGAATGTTGTGTTTATTTTTCAACTTTAAATTGCTAACCGAGAAGGTAAAAAAAAAGACTTGTTTGAAACATTGCAGATCGTAATCACGCATAATACACTAGTCAAAAGATTTCTCTCACGACACGGGCAATATATTTGTTCATGTATGTGTTTAGGCATGGATGAGTGGATGAGGTAGATTAAATCACTCTAAGTTGGTTGTTGGCTGTGACATCCAGTGTTGTAGCCATTAAAAGACAGATACGATGAACAATATTTTGGCTGCGATGAGACATGAAACGAAATATTTAGGCCTCTGATTTTAAATTTTACATTGAATTCAATTATCATATTTGGTTTAATTTGTATTGCAAAAGCAACAACACCAGGGAAGGAAGAAACATCACCCAACACGAGTTTTAGTGTGGAACCTTCGAAGCAGGACACGACAATGACAGAAACAACAATGACAACACCAGGGAAACGGCAGGGTATGAAGGGTTTAGATATTTACCATAGCGGTATTCAACGTATATGAATTTAGTAGCCCCAACAAGTTTTCAAGTTTTAATGCGAAACTATCATTTCCTTTTCAAGAATTTGGTGCTGTACAGCTTGGTTCGTTGTCGGTAAACCGGGTAAATAATTAAACCAATATATAAACAATTTAAAGCTTGAGTTGAGTCAGTCTGTGTACCTGGAATATATAGGTAATTATTTACTTTATGACTGATTTGATTAAGTAACGGCCCTCCATCGAGCTGTATCATTCTTCACCCTTAACAAAACCGGTATTGTAAGGCAGATGTTTTGACAGGATTAGCACCATATAGTGCTCACTGCCGAAAGAAAAGAAAAAAAAACCACATGCTAATGGTACAACAGGTAGTTCCATAGTTCCATATAATTGTACATATGATAAATCAGAGTTCCAAAATAGCTTTACATATGGTGAATTAGAACTATAAATAATTTTATATATGATGAAGTAGCTTCTTTATGCCTTTAGATGCATAAAATCATTTAATAATGGTTCAATATTTTAATGCACATTCAAAACGTTATTTCTGTGTTATGAATATCAAATTTTATTAAAAGACGATGATAATTCTCCAGGTAAAACAAACTAAACCTCATTCATTCAAGCAGGAAAATGCAGATCAGATAACATGCCAGTGAAATGAATTGGAAATATTTTACGGCTTCTGATTTCATCCACTGATGAATACTTTCTTAATCGATGTTCAAACACAATTTCTTTACTGCATATATTATATAACGTTGCCTTTCAAATTGTCATTCTATCTTAACATTAACCAGGCATTGGCAAAGACCGACACATGTCAAGGGACCATAAAACTTGTTACGTAAGGAATTTGTCATAGGATATAAGACATTCAAATGATAATGTGGAAATGTGAGAAATCGAAATGATTAACGCTACATCTACATTCAACGTAGTAGTTGAGTAAAACTAAAGAAGTGGAAAAAGGCCACAAATAACTAAACTACAGTATCCAAATTGTCTCAGCCTCGGTGTTTTATATACGTATTTTCTACGATTTACATCATGTGAGGCACAGTTGAAAAATACATGTTGTAAAAAGTATCAATGCTTGCATTTTAAGAATGCACTGCAATTATTTCTACAATACAAATGGATGAAAAGCCGTTAAGATAAATATTACCATTTTTTCCCGATAATATAAGTTTCGGTACTTTCTACTCAATATTTATATTTTTTGTTCTTGTATGATCGGTAAAGAAAATGCTTAAAATGGAGAAGAAAGGTGCTGTACAATTCATACCTTTGCATGATATGAAATGGTAGATCTTACGTTTCATCTCTCTCGCTTTTTTTCTCTCTCTCTCGATGTTTCAACTCTCTCCCTCTCTCTCTCTCTCTCTCTCTCTCTCTCTCTCTCTCTCTCAGTCAATCAAGCAATCAATCAATCAAAGATGTCATGTAATTTTTTTACATAAATCTGTGCCTAAATGATTTTCTTACATTTAGAAAGCTTCGTGGTGAGTTGGACGCTTATAATATACTTTGCTCAGAAGTTTCGATCGGCAGTACTCCCAAAGACACGGATGATACCTGTTGGACAGACAAATTTTAAGCTCTTGATTGATATTTTCTGCATCTTTTCTTTGTCCAAAATTTGTAAAAGGAAAGAATTTTCTTTTTCTATTTTGGTTCACAAGCTGAGCAAATATACTGCAAGAGAAATGCTATTTTTGCTTAGAAATGGCCTTTTCATCGCTACATGTCTACAGCAATGGTTGGTCAATTCGTTTTTTTGGCATGACGTCATACATCAAACCGAACATAGATCAAGGGAGGTAACAAAATTAGCAATTTGGGACAGTGTGAGTCTTCTTTTTAGCGCTAACTTTCTGGAATTCGGCCTGAAAAAAATGGAACACGAGAAGCAAAGCTTTAATTTACAATTATTGTTCACTGTTGTAAAATTATTAATAAAGTAAATAACATCAAAAGGTGCAAATCTCACAAGTCTGTTAGTCTAAATTGAATGTATAACAGTTTGTGTGAAAGAGCGTAAAAAATATAAGCATTTGCGATGTCCATCATGTCATTTTTTTAATTCATTTATCTAATTCTATTTGGTTGCTAAAATCGTAATTATTATAGAGAAGACAAAAGAACCCTTTTGCCATGAGATATCAAACTTAAGGAACACTTTCAGGAGTACAAATGAGATTGGAGTACCATTTTTTCGTTGGAATGAAAGTTGCTACTTTAATTATTAGTCTTTAAGAAAATCGAAACGATTAATCTTCGTAGGAAGGCTTCTAGCTGAAAAAAGTGGCATACTCTTGAAATTAAACCAGCAGTTGCATCACGACCATTTTTAAATTGAAATGTCAAATCGTGACTTAAAATTTAGTTTTAGGTTGCAAGTTTTAATACGCGTTTGGTTGATGCAACATAACATTTTGTGACTATTTTTGACCCCAATGCACTCAAATTATCTAAGACACAGACAAAACGTTTTATTTCCCATTATTACTGAAGAATTTCATTTTATGGATAGTCAGCAAAATCCGAGAAGAGGATCGATTTATACAGTCGGATTTATAAGGTTCATTTATACTGTAACAATATTTCTTGACAAAATATTTGTACACATATAAGAACTAAAGGTGTACGAGCACACATTGACTAGGCAACTATAGTGAATTCTCATGTATCTACAGAACTAACCTTCGACCTTGTTCTGTTTTATAGGGGTGGGGGAGAGATCGCATGGTCGAGTGGATTAAGATAAACTAAGCGATAGGTGACGTTACCCGCGGCACAGGATGGAGTCGGCATGGAACGAACTTTGACTCTCTGACCTGTTGGATAATATTAATTTTATGATACGTATTAGTCACGTGTGTTTCTAAGTACGGATATCACGGATTTAGGTATATTCTCGTACGTTTGGTTAGTTTTAAACACGTTGTGTTATTCTGATCACGACATAAAATAGGTATTTTGCAGCTATGTAACGCCTTATTTGTTTTCGTCATTTCACTCTTCTTATGTTGGCTTTCTCTGTCATACAAACATGTAAATAGTTCAGATCTGTTTTCAGGTTTCGTATGAGAAGTGTGTCAGACAAGTTACGTAATACACGAACTTAGCAAAAAGGGGTCCTCTGGTTGAAAGCATGCCAAGAAGAGTACTAAGGAATATATCAATGTCATTTGATATGCATGCTTTTCCCAAAAAATTAGAGTTTCAAATAAAACTAGAGCTATCACTATGGAAGAGTATACTTCTGAAAAGTTGAAAATAAACGCTTGAGTGCGTCAATACAGAGGACTTCAGGATATAAATAGATTCAAAATTATCTCCCAAGCAGGGAGGTAAGCGCCTATCCGTATATCATACATTATGTGTTGAATAAGTTAATCCATTAAAGACGTTTATGTAAAAGCGACACCGAATTAGTCAAACAAGTTAGAAATTTATAATTCGTTCGACGCAGGAATCTAAATTGTGCAAGGAGTAACGACATCAATCACCTCACTTCCGTGAAAAGCACGGCCATACCCTCATACCCAATATGTTACACTAGGATAAAATTCGAAAGGTCAATATCTCCTGATGCTTAATTAGCTTCATAACCCTGACATTATTTACTATATACACAAAAGAAATTAGTCACCGTTATTTGTAGTGCAGAAAAAAAGAACATGCCATGAGATAGAATAATATTGCCGATATTATGTTTCAGAATCTGAGAAGTGCGATTATGAGTTAATATTCGGTGGCGTTGGAGTTGCCTTGACTATCCCGATAACTGTTTTAATAACTCTACTTTTGATATGGAGAAGAATCGGAGTTGGCCCCCTGATCATTTGCACGAAATCGGGTAAGTGACATCTCGAACTTATTCGTAACCAGAAATGCGTCAGACTGATTGAAATGGATGGGTGATGCGGTAGGAGCGAATGTAACGGGGGGTGTAATTCCGTGAACTTATTCGTAACTAAAAATGTGTTTTGCTGATTAAAGGGATGTGTGTTGCTGGAGGAGTGAGTGTAACGGGGTATGCTTTTCCGTGAACTTACACTTGACCAGAAATTTATTTACCCCATTAAAGGGATGTTTGGTACCGGAGGAGCAAATGTAATGGGGTACGTAATTCCGTGAACTGATTCGTAACCAGACATTTATTTAAATGATTAAAGGGACGGGTAGTGCAGGATGAGCGAATGTAACCGAGTGTGTAATTACATGAGCTTATTCGTAACTAGCAGCAGGGAGGGCGAACATACCAATTAAGGGAAGTGACCAATCTTGAAAATACACCTTACAAAAAATATGTGAACAAATATAATTTATCATTGTCCATTTTTGAAAATGGACCTTTCTTCGAAACCTAAAAATGACGCCAAACCCCCTGCCTTTAACGCTAAACCAGTGCCTTTCTCTAATTGGGTTGCTTTATTTTCGTCGATGGTGCTTACCTTTCGAACACTCGCATGAGGTAACTCACTACCTGATGCTGTCTTTTTAACCAAAGACTTTATCAAAACCTACATGATATCGTAACCGAGGATCCTGTATATTTATTGTGATAAATCTGTGTGGGTAGATTGCGCTTTTGAAAACAAATTCTAAACTTGATCATATCCATAACCCCTGAACACCAAGTTTGATGAATATTTCATAGAGTGCGTGTATCAACTTCATTCAACACAAATGAAATATTACAGTTATCTCTGATCACTTGAGGTATGTGTGTATATCTCTGAGTAACATAAATCACATCCGTGTTTTGTGTCTGTCTCGAGAAAATATCCGAGCTGGATTGTATTGTTTCTCCATCTTCACATCATCGTATACTACGAGATTATGAATAAATCCATCGAGTTCATCTACAGATGGAGCTTCATCAATATCGGTGATAAAGTCAATACTATCGTCGGCATTCTCGTTCAGCAATTTTGCATTGTCATTATAATCTTTTAGCACATCGTATCATCATTGATAATCTGCAGATGATGCCACTATATATAATTTATCCCATTTGAACTATCTCATTATTAGATTAAGCAACAATTGCGTCTTACCAGACCCAGATGGACATATGATACTCGCTCTGATAATGATAACCAGTGAAGCATAATTCGGTAACGCCGAATTATGCTTCACTGGTTCTTGCTTTTGTGTCGCTGAGAAATCAATGATATCTTTATTGTACAAATCTAATAAATGATATGGATTTTTATTGTGTTCGACGCAGAGGGTCAACTTTCACCAGTTGATTAACAACAATAATAACCAAAAATAAAAAGCGCGCACCTACAGGTAAGTTTGTAAAATGAGGTACAAAGAATACAAATGTATCTTCCTGACAGGACACAAAGTGTCTGTTAGTGATATCGCTGCATCACTGAGAAAAGTGCCCTTTGCTCCATGTATCCCATTACGCAGGAGAGAAACATCTTCCTGGATATAATTATCGTGGTCCTGGAACCCGACTTGATATCCGACTTGACGAGGGCGATCAAACAAAACCTGTAGAATATCCAATAAATGCTATTGATAAAGTATGTCACGTTCATGATGTAGCATATAAAAGTAAAGATTTACAACCAAGACATATTGCAGATGTCAAGTTTAGTCACTCGTTCAATTATATTTTTACAAAAAATCTCTCAGAGAAAAACTTGATAGCTTCTCAGTAAGATCTATGATGAAAGGTAAACTAGTATTAGGGGCTGGTAATTATTCAACCGATAATTTAAAAACTGGAATCGATGTATTATTGCCCAAGAAGATATTGAAAAGGCAGAACATCGATTAGTAAACTTGCTGATACAGCAAATGTATATAAAATATATCATTGCTGTACCTGACTGGATTTTTCAAGACCAACTTGATGACTGCCGTCAATTGCATCACATACCAGACTGTGCAGTCGGTCGTGGTCCTAATATTTACGACTCCCGGTGAAATATGACTCCCTCCACCGTACGGATCATTATTATATTTGAGAATACTTATCGATAGGATTATTTTTTCTTCATGCTCCAATTATCTTTGGAAAATATTTTTCGAAACTATTATTGACTGATTTGATTTAGCTAGTCGACATTAAATTCTGGTATTATAAATTTCGGTAATTACTTTTTCTCTTTTATAATGGTTGAGAAATAATTGTTTTAGTGTTGTTATGGTGGGTCCAAAATTAAAAATTTATTCGAAAACTACCGAGTCAATGATAATCCAACTGACATACTTGAGGTCTGATAAAACCTGGTTTAGATGTTGTATCGTTTCAATGATCTGTTGTTTTACGTCGTTATTATAATATTGTGTAATACTGAAAAATAAATTGCATAGGTCTCCAAGTACGCGTGCGTGCTCAGGTTTACTGTGGTCATAAAATGATTAAAGTTTTCATCGATAAGTGGATTACGGGTTTCAAAATGAACACTATATAAAGCTCTTTTTTACATTTGGGAAGTCTGATGCCATCAGACGCAATAAAATATAATTGTTCCTCATACATTATATTAACACCCGAATTTATATATGGTTCTATGTACTTCCATCAATTTTGTTCGATATTGTGGACACTTTAAACAATATTTGTTTGTCCGTGGAGAAATCGACACGTTGTGGTTGCGGTATCGCTGCAGGTGCTGGTGGTTGTACTTCTTGCCATCCTAATACGTTTCTGATCGATGGTTGATATAATTCTACGAAATTATCATGCGAGTTTATTTCTATCGCGGCTGATAATGTTGATTCATGAACGTTAATAGTGATATTAGATTATTTTCTGTCATCGCCAGCGTTGGTAGATTTCATTCTGCGCTGTAACTCATCGTTCATTTGTTCGATCTGAATACTATCCGTAGGTATAATCATAACATTCCTGTCTGGGGTTCCATCTGGTTCATTTGTATGCGCAAATACCAGTGAATTTTTTGCTTGTAATCCACCAAATAACGTTGATCTAATATTTTACCAACTGTGATATACTTGTAATTGTACTAGCGCTATTTCCTTCGCTGGAATTGCAGTTGGAAAACTATCACTAAATTCAGGATTAGTTGAACTTGCCGATATCATGTTGGTGTTTGACGAAGTTGTATTAGCAATAATCTGTTGTAGTAATTCATTTGACCTTGACTTCATTATTATTATTATTTTCTAAATCAGACGCAAATTCTGATATATATATTACATCATTGTAAGACATATTTGTCAATTCAGTATCTGATATTATTCCATCGCTAAGACCGTATGATATCAACAAAGATAATTTGGAGTATGCTAGTATCGCTGTATGTAATTTTATTGTATATTAAAATAATTTTATATTTGTAAATGTAAATACTTTTGACGATTATATTAAGAATACCAGAAATAGTTGCTGCAGCTGAAATACAAATCGTTATAATTACTGGCGATATTATTGTTATTGTTGATAACAATACATTGGTCCCAGCGATAACACTGGACCCCGAATACACAATTATGTCAACAACAACTACACGTCTGCGATATTTGTTTACTTTCACTGTATACACTTCAATGATATTTTTCAGGTTGGTTTGCTACAAACATACTTGATTGCATCTGTAATCTTGATCTGTAACATCACGTTGAATGTCGATTAGGGAGCTCATATTTTACATAGCTGGTAATTTAGCCACTAATTCTAGGGACCAATGGTACAACACGGATTTGCCTTCTTCTTCAGGTTCCACCACGAATGTTTCCTCGTCGTTTTGATCCAACATAACACACTTCCAATAAACTCGTTAAATGGATAACGCTGTGAAATTGTTGTAACGCCGAGTACTGAGAATCTTTATATACCTGTAACCTCAGCGCGATGTTTGATGGATTTATTGAGTGGTGACCGTAATGTTGATCCAGATGCTTCCGTATATACAACACTGTTGGTAATTTTTGTTATGTCAACGAGCCTAATGTTGATGACTGATGGACTCCAAACATATTCATTAATGGTTCTATTTATGTTTGTACGTGAGTAGTATATTCAGATCTAAGTGTGGTCATTCCATCATTAATTGTAATTAAAGAGTTCGCCATCGTGATGTTGCTATCATCGACATATTTCTTCGCTGCAGCGTCATCGCTTGATTCTGGTTGTCCAAGATCAGTAACTTTATGATTAGTCATATCTAGAGAACCAGTCATTGTATCACCTCCGGTTAATAAACGATCATTGATCTCAATTCTGATTGTGTTGTTGTTGTTGCTGTCTACGTATCGTTTTGTTGCCACATCATCGTCAGAATTTGGTTCTCTCACATTAAAAATTGTATTTATACTCATATTGAGATCACCATACATAATATCTCCAAATCTTATGATGCGTTCTGCAGTTTCTTCTATAAGTGTCTAAATCGATTCCTCCGACTTTTTAATTTTATCGGCTGTAGCAAACACAACTATGTTATCTTCGGTCGCATCTGGAACTCGTAGAATAATATCTGTCACCGGGATATTGCTCGTCCTAGCCTATCCTGAAAAAGAACGACTTCATTTTATTCCACATTTGCGAGACGCAAAAAGTTAATCTGTTTATCCTTAGCCTCGTCGAGGGTTGCATTTTTAGATAGGTCGCCTGTTTAAAACAGGACTCGCGTACGTATGTACAACCTTATGCGGTGCATCAGAAGATTTTGACACAGTCGAATATAGCAATTACTTCACGGCCATAGATTGACGGATAAGTTATTGTCTGTGTTGGTAATGTTGAATACCAGATCGGAGTACTTTGCACAGCAATTTTATCGCTGCCGACGTTTTCTTAAAATTTCTTTGGTGGCGCCAACCCATACGAATCGAAATAAATAATTCCACGTGGAACAATCACGTATTTAGAGCAATGAGTACCTGGACCAACAAGTTTTGGTTGTTCAGGTAATTGGTCACGCATCAAAACGTCTCTGAATTTATTATATTTAATCGCTTAGCAGCTTCAATTAAATGAAAATTAGACACAGAGTGGAGACGTTTTGCGCGTCTAACGAAGTGTCACGGAAGTTTTAAACTGCATCCATACCAATGGGGAGTTCCTGGTAGTCTTAGACACTTTCCTTCTTTTTTTGTGAAGTCTTTATTCCGTGACCAGTTGCTTTTTTAATTGCCATTCCGGCAACAGTTGCAACAGTACCAAGTGCAACTGTATTTGCAACAGCTGGGGCTGCAGATATTAACGCTGGTATAGAGCCAATAAATGGAATTGTACCACCCATCTCGAATAAGTTTTTAATGGCACCCTCAGAAAGATTAAGTCGAACGCCGGTATTTGATTGTTTGGCTTCTTTGAAGTGCCTGAGTTGACGTGCTGTCAGTGATAACTTATTCGCACCACCTTTGATTTGTTCCCTTTTTAGTTATATTTTTGTTCCACATTTAGTTGTTGATTTCGATTGTAGCTTTTTAACATGAACAGGAGTCAGACTGACACTAACGCAATGATATGACATTATAATATCATGACACATTTAATTACATATTTGGAAAAAATTACCTGTTTATTACAGGGGCATCAGTGACTCTGATTCGTCCACCAACACATTCAAGTAACATTGTTTAGTTGCTGAGTATAACATCAATTGCTCTGTAATTATCAATAGCTCCTCTTTTCACACGAGCTCGAAAATGTATATCAACGACAGATTGTCTAAATAAATCAAGGTGTTCCAGCTAAAAATAATAAATCGGATACATCGTTGTGAAATCCAGCTGTGATATTTGTAGACCGGAATCAATATTTTGATCACATCCCATGAATGATATTAAACGATAATATGCACGTGCTACATGATTTTGATCCAAATTTAGCAAAACGTCTTCAGAAAGTTCTTGATGTCCATTTATTCTCAGTGAAACCTACCAATACCAAATTTGTTAAACATCATTGTACAATATGTTTGTGAATTTATTCGTGCAACATCTTGGATGGCAACAAATATATGTCATTTTGCAGAAACACCTTGCTGTGATGCTATCGGTAATGTGAATATAACATAGATGTTACTTTGAACACTATCTGTGGTCGTCGTCAACCATGATTATGTTGATTTACTACCTGAGTTCATAAAAGAAAGTAACCGTTATTATTGAGCAAGTGATGGTATCATTGTTGGTATCTACAACGAAAGTTTTGTCAGCATTACTTTACCAGCATCACCGATAGGGCCCCAAACTGCATTATCATCATTAACCTTTCTCTGAATCGCACTGTATGCTTGGCTCCAAAATGAACTTTTCTAGCATTGCAAAATCGTGGCAACGTCGATGACGTTCTGGCATATTTCAATGTTTCTTCCATCAATCATGTATGTAACACTGTTGAATAACGCCATAATACCATTATTAACAAAAACAACTCTAACAGCAGCATGATATACAACATGATTTGTTCTTAAAATTTCACTTTCTACTTCAATAAATTCTTCAGCGGGTAAGAAAAAAATGTTTGTATCCTGAACTTATATTTCGATTCGCCCACGTTGATTTGTATGTCGTGTGTCATACGAATAATACTGAGAATTGTGCACAGATTCATCCTTGAGAACTGGTGTATCCATGTCAAATGCGGGATCAGATATGCGTGTAAACATATGTAATATGCTTGCTATCGTCTAACACGAAGATCACGTCGGAAAAATCCATTTCGGGAAATTCCAATTCCTGCTATCAGCCTAGCAGTTATATTTTTTCTTTTCTGACATGGCTACACCAGCCAACTCTCCTAGTTTTTTTTACTTGCAGCTTGATTTATTATTTTACGGACATTTGCAGGCATAACTTCAGTGCTGGGTAATTTTACAGACCGCGGTCGAACCGCTTGCGGTCTGGGAATTAATCGTGCTAGTCTGTTTTTGATTGCTGAAAGTGTTTTACCAGCAACATCACCAACAGCGTCAATACCTTTATCACAAACAACGTCAATAATTTTCATTGATAATTGTTTTGCAATTGGTATTGCTTTTTGAGTTATCCTTGTGAAAAGACCCTTAACATCATCACCAATTCCATCACCATAGTTCGCTTTATATGATAGTAATCGTTAATTTATCACCCAGACCCTGATCGGTCCACGTTGAGCATTGTGTATAGTCATCTTATTTGAGTTACTGCATCTAATTACTTCCATTAATCACTGTTATAATCATCAGCGATTTCATCAATGAGAAACAGATAAACATTATTGTCTATGATACCGCTTGTAAATAGTCGTTGACAAATATCAGTTGCTTAATTGATGCTTTCTGGGGAATTATTACCGGCTCTTTTTCCGCCAGTCAGAATTTTTAATCGTTCAACATCGGCAAGGACGTTGCTTGGATATGAAGTAACAAAGCCACCATTGAGCAAACCACTTCCAGTTTTTCGTTCGTTACTGGTTATTGTAGATTTTCACTTCTTTTCTTAAGAAGTTCTTGGGTTTTTTCGTTACTTACTTTGATATTTTGAAAGGTTTTTGTTTTCCTTGTTGTTGTAATTTATATAATTCTTCTTCTGCTGCATATATTTTGTCAGTAGCAAGGCTATTTCCAGTGAAAATGGGGCCAGAAACTGTATCATAAAATTCTTCTTTAATAAATGGTGCAAGGTCTGAATTCATTTTGTTGTTTACTTTCAATTTTTTTTAAAAATTAAAATTATCATCACGACTGATCTGCTGAACATTATTAGCAGCACGATATACATCTTTAATCCAAATGTCACAGTTTCTAATTGATTTAACATATTCTAGTTTTAAATGTCTATCTCTTTCACCATATCCAAATGAAGCAATATCTAATATCTGTCCAGATCACTGATAGCGGTAAAACCTTCAAGAGTAAACATATTTATAAGTGGTTGTTGTTGGGAGGTTGTGGACGTGGTTGTTTGTGTGGAATTAGTGGTTGACGAGGCTGTTTTGTTTTGTGCTGTCGTTGTAATTTTGCAAGATAGTTATCTATTCCATGGATGAATGCTATATATCCTGGATCACAATTTCATGCCTGGTTAACTCTGTAGTGTATGCGAAATATCTATTTGTACCCGTTAGCTTGACTTACATTCTGATTAACATACTTGGATTTTAAAAGTTTGTATTTTTAATCAAAACTTAAGGCGCTAAGCCGGACAATTCATTCACGTTTTTAATATTGTTTATGAATATGATACCACCTTCGGTAAAAGTTATTAATCAATTAAATTTTGTATTTGTTTTGGTTCTGTTTTTGATTTTAAATTTTTTTTAATTTGAACTACTTTAGATCGAAGCTGTTCAAATATTTTTGGTTGTGGTTGAACATCATCTATTTCATCTGGAAGTTCTTATAGAATCTTCTTTTTTTAAATAGTTTTTTTTCTGCTATTTTTCCAGTCGCTTCGGCGGTTTGATCTAACGTGGGAAGAAGACCTTCGGTAGCCTTTGTATCCGGTTTAAATAACTGTTCTGCACCTTCTGCAAATTCTACATTAGACTCCTGAAGAGCTAGTAAATTTTATTTGACATAATCGCGGGCAGGAAGATCTGTATTAATTGTATCTAGTTTCTCTCGAGCTAGCCTAGCTGTGTAAGATTCCAATGATGGCATAACATGATTTAATTAATGATTTAATTACGCACATACGGATTTATCACAAAAAATTTACATGATCCTCGGTCGAACTATCGTGTAGGTCTTGATAAAATCGTCGGTTAAAAATACAGCAGAAGGGATGGCGCGACATCAAGTAAGTGTCTGAGGGAATGTAATGGGGTGTGTAATTCCGTTAATTTATTCATAACCAGACATCTGTTTAGCTGATTAAAGAGATGGAAAGGTAGTCCCGAGCGAATGTAATGGGGTGTGTAATTCCGTGAACTGATTTGTAACCAAACAGTTATTTAGCTGATTAAAAAGATGGGTGGTGCGGGAGAAGCGAATGTAAACTGGTGTGTAATTCCGTGAACTTATTCGTAACCAGACATTTATTCAGCTGACTAAATGTTTGGATGGTGCAGGTGGAGCCAATGTAAGGAAGATGTCATTTACAGAGAGACGTAGCTCTATTTCTATCAGACAGGTGTATCTAACTTTTTTAGAAGAAAAGTTCAATATATTTGAAGCAAGATAGAAAAAAGCAATGTTCCTATAAGTTCGCGATCGAGGACTAAACAATGTCGAATCACTTCATTCAGATGATGTTGACGTTGCCTTATAACACCTGTTTGGTTTCATTATCAAAATTAACAAAAACTGAAAATATCGATATTTTGAACTTGGTTTGGATACTCTTGGTTAAAGAGACAAGACGCGAGGTTCACAACTGGAGTTCTAAATCACTGGCTCGTAGAATATGCACTGCCAGAAAGCCAAAGGTGTACTAGTTTTAGATAACATGGACGTAGTGAAGTGTTCTTTTTCTTTTGGTCAAAAGTTCACATTTTTCAGTACCATCACATACCTTACAGCAAATTGATAACCTGGCAGCTGTGGTATATTTTTTTTACATGAAATTAAATTGTATGAAATTTCATAAAGGTCTTTGCTTGCTCAAAGAGGCAGGTTTCTCTAGTAAAGACACAGAGAGGTGAAGTTACCGATTTTCTTTAACCCGTATTCTTTGTAGAAACAAATTAAAATGAAAACAAGGCACACATGGTCGAATTTCAAATCTCATAAAAGAATATTTTAAATATATTAAGACATTCGTCTAATTAATTTCTCTAAAAACATGTCTTCCCAAGTTTTATAAGTAAGACAGCACATTGATATCTCAGCTTGCTGTATGTAAGTAAAAATTTGTTAGCAACTTGCAGGTTGCAAATGAAGTGGAAGTCACGGTGGCTCAAATGCAGAGCTTCAAACGTTTAATAGATTGATCGCGAGTTCACTACCCACCCAGGGTAGCCCGAGTCAGCTGCCGCTGTGTGTATATCGGAAAGGCATTTAACTCCCATTTCCTGGCCATGATGTCCATAATGATATTTTGAAAGCACGGTTAACGACCAACACTCAACCATTTGTAAACCAATTCAAACGTGCATGCTGTTGATAAAAGAACATTTTGTATGTAATTTATTGTTTTCCCATTCTTACATGAAATCACCCGTAACAGGTAACAAAGAATCATGAAAATGAATAATTTACTTCTAAGTTGGCTTTATCTCAGACTAAATAATTGCGTGATATGAGATGCTCCTTGAACCCTTAATCTAGATTTCATTTACGAACTTTAAATTAATTTAAATATGATTACTGCTATATATTTTCCTTTTGATATTACTGAATTACACAAAGAACAGACACACATGTGTGCATATGTCGATGTGTGTTTGCGTGTGTGATTCCTCTTTTAAGACCATTAACGTGTCTCAGTAATAACAATAAAATTGAACCTGTATTTACATCATAATATCATGTTTCTTCGTCGCAGTCAACTAGAAAATATAATATAGTCGCAAATTGCTTTGTTTTTTAGATGCACACTACAGTTCTGTCGAATGTAATTTATATGTCAAGTGGGTACGGTTTTCGCGTTCCATACGACTATGTTGGGAGTTTCTGCTGTTTTCAGTTTGCTGCCGTCTTAGAAGTGTAGGTAAGACAAAGTCTTTAGCATACATGTATTGGAATCAGAACTAATCCGCTATTTTCTCTTGGATTACTTTCATTATCGATTAGGCATTTATTAATGTATTTTTCTTAATTGTTTGTTTTTAGTTTGCTTTCCTATTATTGATGTTTGATTATTGTTGTTGGTATCAAGTCAGCACATAACAAAATTTAAGAACTTTCTTACTGGAATCGTTTAACAAAGTAATAAAGTTTTTAAATGACTTCGATACCCCAAATTGTAATGTTTAACAAAGTAATTAAGTGTCTAAACGACTTCGATACCCTGTATTGTTATGTTTAACAAAGTAATAAAGTGTATAAATGACTTCGACACCCTGAATTGTAATGTTTAACAAAGTAATTAAGGTCTAAACGACTTCGATACCCCGAATAGTACTGTTTAACAAAGTAATTAAGTGTCTAAATGACTTATATACCCTGAATTGCAATGTTTAAGAAAGTAATTACGTGTCTAAGAGACTTCGATATCCTGAATTATAATGTTTAACAAAGTAATAAAGTATCGAAATGACTTAGACACCCTCAATGGTAATGTTTAACAAGGTAATTAAGTGTTTAAACGACTTCGATACCCTGAATTGTAATGTTTAACAATGTAATCAAGTGTCAAAATGACTTCGATATCCTGAATTGCAATGTTTAACAAAGTAATTAAGCGTATAAATGACTTCGACACCATGAACTACAATGTTTAACAAAGTAAATCAGTGTCTAAATAACTTCGATACACTGAATTGTAATGTTTAACAAAGTAATTAAGTGTCTAAGAGACTTCATTACCCTGAATTATAATGTTTAATAAAGTAATAAAGTATCGAAATGACTTAGACATCCTGAATTGCAATGTTTAATAAAGTAATTAAGTGTCTAAATGACTTCGGTACCTTGAATTGCAATGTTTAACAAAGTAAGTATGTGTCTAAATGACTTCGATACCCTGAATTGCATTGTTTAACAAAGTAATTAATGTCTAAATGACTTCGACACCCTGAATTGTAATGTTTAACAAAGCAAACCAGTGTCGAAAAGACTTCCATACCCTGAATTGTAATGTTTAAGAAAGTAATTAAGTGTCTAAGAGACTTCAAACCCTGAAAAATGACTTCGATCACCCGGAATTGCAATGTTTAACAAAGCAATTATGTGTCTAAACGACTTCGATACCATGAATTGTATAGTTTAACAAAGTAATTAAGTGTCTTAATGACTTCGTGACCAGGAAATGTAATGTTTAACAAAGTAATAACGTGTCTAAATGACTTCGATATATCGAATTGTAATGTTTAACAAAGTAATAAAATGTCTAATGACTTGGATACGAATAATTGTAACGTTTAACAAAGTGAATAAGTGTTTTAATGACTTCGATGGCCTGAATTGTATTGTTTAACAAAGTAATTAAGTTTCTAAATAATTTCGATACCTGGAATTGTAACTTTTAACAAAATAATTAAGTGTCTAAATGACTTTGATACCATGAAATGTAATGTTTAACAAAGTAATTAAGTGTCTAAATAATTTCGTTGCCAGGAATTGTAACTTTTAACAAAGTAATTGTCTAAATGACTTTGATACCATGAATTGTAATGTTTAACAAAGTAATTAAGTGTCTAAATAACTTCGATATCCTGAGTTGTAATGGTTAACAACGTAATTAAGTGTCTAAATGACTTCCATACCCTAAATTGTAATGTTTAACAAAGTAATTATGTGTCTAAATGCCTTAGTTACCCTGAATAGGAATTCTTAACAAAGTAATAAAATGTCTAAATGCCTTCGATACCCTGAATTGTAATGTTTAACAAAGTAATTGTCTAAATGATTTCAATACCAGGAATGTTTATGTTTAACAAAGTAAGGAAGTGTCTAAATGACTTCGATACCCTGAATTGCTATGTTTAACAAAGTAATTAAGTATCTCAACGAAGTCGATACGATGAATTGTAATGTTTAACAAAGTAAGTAAGTGTCTAAATAATTTCGATACCTAGAATTGTAATGTTAATTAAGTAATTAAGTGTCTAAATGACTTTGATACCATGAAGTGTGATGTTTATCAAAGTAATTAATTGTCTTAATGACTTCTATACCCTGAATTGTAATGTTTAACAAAGTAATAAAGTGTCTAAATAATTTCGATACCAGGAATTGTAACGTTTAACAAAGTAATTAAGTGTCTAAATGAATTTCACACCATGAATTGTAATGTTTATCAAAGTTGGTGTTGTTGTTGTTGTTGTAAGGTTTAACGCTATTTTTCAGCATACGATAGGCTATACATGGCGGCCAGTATTAAAGGTGGAGGATGAACCCGGGAAAACCCCGGAAAGAACCACCTATCCACGAGAAGCTACTGGCAAGCTTTCTCACATACCCACATTAGCCGGTTCCGAGACTCGAACCCACGCTGACAGAAGTGAGATCGCAGTGATCCGTAACGGAGAGCGATTTAGACCACTCGGCCACTCGGGGTCCCTTTATCAAAGTAATTGTCTAAATGCCTTCGATATCCCGAGTTGTAATGTTTAACAACGTAATTAAATGTCTAACCCACTTCTATATCCTGAATTCTAATGTTTAATAAGTGTCTAAATAATTTTGATACCAGGAATTGTAACTTTTAACAAAGTAATTAAGTGTCTAAATGACTTTGATACCATCAATTGTAATGTTTAATAAAGTAATTAAGCGTCTAAATAATTTCGATACCAGGAATTGTAACTTTTAACAAAGTAATTAAGTGTCTAAATGACTTTGATACCATCAATTGTAATGTTTAACAAAGTAACTAAGTGTCTAAATGCATTCGATATTCTGAGTTGTAATGTTTAACAACGTAATTAAGTGTCTAAATGACTTCGATATCCTAAATTGCAATGTTTAACAAAGCAATTATGTGTCTAAATGCCTTAGTTACCCTGAATCGTAATGTTTAACAAAGTAATAAAGTGTCTAAATACCTTCGATACCCTGAATTGTAATGTTTAACAAAGTAATTAAGTGTCTAAATAATTTCGATACCAAGAATTGTAATGGTAATAAAGTAATTAAGTGTCTAAATGACTTTGATACCATGAAGTGTAATGTTTATCAAAGTAATTAAGTGTCTTAATGACTTCGATTCCCTGAATTGTAATGTTTCGCAAAGAAGTAAAGTGTCTAAGTGACTTCGATACCCTAAATTGCTATGTTTAACAAAGTAATGACGTGTCTAAATGACATCGACACCATGAATTGTAATGTTTAACAAACGTAATTAAGTGTCTAAACGACTTCGAGACCCTGAATTGTAATGTTTAACAAAGTAATAAAGTGTCCAAATTACTTCGATACCCTGCAGTTTAATGTTTATTCAAGCCTCTTTAAAATTGCTTTCACTTGGTATAGTCTTATCTACTTTTTTGAAACAATAGCCTAACAATAACAAAAACTTCTGTTTGAGGAGTTTGTTGTCAGCTATCCAACACGTTGTGAAGGATTGATTGGTTGGTGTTTATTGCCACAGCAACACATGGTGTACGATTGATTCATTAACGTTAATTCGTGTGTGTGTGTGTGTGTGTGTGTGTGTGTGATTTGGACTTTTAACGTCGCTTTAACAGTTTTTCAGTCATATCGCTACGATGTGTGCAGTGTGACAGTTTATAGTGATGTTAATCACTGGGGCATCATGCCACAGATATGTAGCATGATGTCCAACCAGTCACATTATTCTGACACCAGGCCAACCGGTCCTAACACTAACCTCTTAATGCTGAACGCCAAGTCTTTGGTATGACTCGGCCGGGGATCGAACCCACGACCTCCCGCATCCGACGTGGACACTCTAACCACTAGACCACCGGCACGGTTAACGTTAATTGGCACAGAAAAACGTTGTGTAGGATTGATTGACTATCATTAGTTGGCACATGAACATATGGTGTTGGATTGATTGATTAACGTTAGTTGGGTCAGCAACACATAGTGTAGGATTCATTGATTAACGTTAGCACAACAAGACACGATACATATTTCATTTATTATCGTTTAATGCAGCTATCCATCACTTGGTAAACGATTGATTGATAGGCCCAGTGTTTCACCAACACATGGTCAAGGTTGGATTAGTTTGCGTGTAAGGCAGTTGTCCACCTCACGGCGAAGGTTTGATTGATTTTTATTTTGATGCAGTTGTCCAACACATGGTGAACGAATGACTGATCAGCGTTCAATGGCATCACAACGCATCAAAGGTTATTTTATGTCCAGGCAACTGGAGTATAATGTGATGCCCAGAAATAAACCAAGGCCGTCGAACTGGCGTGGTCTTAGGAGGATTCTAACCTCTCCCTGATGGTCACTAGTCCGACACACTAACCAGTTAGAAGAATGCAATAAGGTGATTCATTCTCTGTGACACGCAGTCAGCTTCTCCATCCATAATAAAAACACAGTGAGTTCTACAGAAAATCTCATTCGGTCAAAGACGTGTATGAGTACCTTGCAGATCTTGTAAAACTCTACAAACACAGTATTAGAAACATCATACACACATACATACATACATACATACATACATACATACATACATACATACATACATACATACATACATGCATGCATGCATGCATGCATGCATGCATACATACATACATACATCCATATATACATACAGAAAATCTCATTCGGTCAAAGACGTGTATGAGTACCTTGCAGATCTTGTAACACTCTACAAACACAGTATTAGAAACATCATACGCACATACATACATACATACATACATACATACATACATACATATCTGTATGTATATATGTGTATGTGTTTACATATGCTTATATTTGTGTATATGTGTATATGTGTGCATATATGTATGTATATGTGTGTATATGTATATATGTGTGTGTATGTATGTATGTATGTGTGTATGAATATGTGTTTATATATATGTGTATGTATGTGTGTAGATGTGTGTATGTACTCATATATATGTATGTGCATATATATATATATATATATATATATATATATATATATATATATATATATATATATATATATATATATAGTGTACTGTAAGTCCATTAATGTCAAGCTATGTTCCTAACTTTTCTGTATTAACGAAAAATTAACTGAATGAAGTCTCTTCTGAAGAGGAAATAAAGAAAGTCAGTCAGTCAGTCATACATACACACATATGCATGCATGCATGCATACATACATACATACATACATACATACATACATACATACATACATTAGCTATATCTGCTAAAGTCTCAGCCCTAAATGTCATTATTTTGAATCATATGGACCTTTGAGTCATCTGTGACCTATGACATTTGGGGTTGACGGGGTCTTTTAAACTTTTTTTCGTTTCGTGTTGTCAATATTATTATTATTATTATTATTATTATTATTGTTATTATTATTATTATTATTATTATTATTATTATTATTCATTTGGTAATTATGTGGCTGTTCTCATCCCTTAGAAGGGATAAAAAAGATATATAGCCATCTAAGCCAGTCTATTCTTCGGGTGTTTGTTACTTAATTTTAGGTTATATAGCCATCTAAGCCAGTCTATTCTTCGGGTGTTTGATACTTAATTTTAGGTTATATAGCCATCTAAGCCAATCTATTCTTCGGGTGTTTGATACTTAATTTTAGGTTATATAGCCATCTAAGCCAATCTATTCTTCGGGTGTTTGATACTTAATTTTAGGTTATATAGCCATCTAAGCCAGTGTATGCATCAGGTGTAGAATACATAACTTTAGGTTCAAAATCGCTACTTACTACACTTGCGTGTTGAGCTACCAGTGTTTTAGAAAAGGTTTCAGACATAAAGAACAATATTTAGAAACAAGATTTTCGAAAACAAGTTCATAATGTGTTTGACAAAAGATCTTAATATTTTGATTTTATTTGATCACCACAAGATCAAAAATAAATATATTTTAGAATCAGATGTTTCAGGTTGTTCTATCTGTTACAAAGGGAATCAAAGTATTAAAAACGTTCAAGATTTGGATTTAGTAGCATCTACGAAATACAAGGAAATACGGAAAGAAAATGCAAACATCTGTGCAGTTTTTCAAACTCAGAGTGAGCGAGATGCTTGTACGCATGACCTTGAAGCATGCCAACACTCATTTACAGAATACAGTTAATCTTTTTCCTGAAAGTATTGAATTTTCGACTTTCGGGGTTATATTTTCAAACCTAAAGATGAAGAATTTGTATTTTTTTTTTGGTTAAATTTTCTAAATAGGGTAACGGCTAAATGCAATCAGTAGCTTCGTCTCTGACATCCTTCCAGTCAGAACAAAATGATATCCGGTTGGTTACGTATTTCTTGTTCACGATTCAATAAAGATTATAGAACTATATCTTTATTCACGAGTAAAAGGTGTTGGTATCGAGTTGTGTATTTATTTCTTATTCCCAATTTGATAAGGAATAAGTTACCACTTGCTTAACTCCAATTCCAAAACTCCTACATCTGTTTCGTACACTTTTTGCTGCACTCATATCTAGTGGTCCATGTGAACCCTGTCAAACGTTGGGACTGAACAACTGGCACAGTCAAGTCGGAACAATAGGATTGTTCTTAGTAGTACCAGACACATAAAGCTAGTAATGGTGAGGACCCAATATATCAAAATTTTTAATGATGTGAACCCTTAATGAAAGGGTATGCTCCAAGATTACAAAAAGCAAATCCCTTTCGGAGGTGGATTTTCCAAGTGTGAAAGTATGAGGCAATCTTCTTGTACGCTATATTATAATTCCCGTATATTAATATGCATATTTCTCGCAATCTACTCGACGAAACTTCGCGCACTGTTCGAGCGGATCCATTGCTGGAAACCGTCAAACAGAGGCTCGGACGAAAAAACTTCAAGATTATGTGCATAGACAACACGTAAACGTCGCTCCATCCCATGTCTGCAATAAGCTGTGGAAAGCTCGTGAAGAATATGCGCATCGAATCTCGTTTGACGAGCCGTTCTAGACATGGGGTGCGACAAAGGTGACTAAAATCTTGCAGTAGCTTTCTGTTTTCAACATAGGTGGAAAGAAGATATAGACTAACTACATGACAAGTGCTCTGTTTGAAAATCATAATATGTACTATATTTCAAATACACGTGGCAAAGTAATACAGGAAAAGTGTTCTCTTACAAATCGAACACTTTCCTATAGTTCCCATATATGAGGCAAGGTAACTACAGGACAAGTGTTCTCTTTGCAAATTGCACTATGCCCTATATTTGAAATACATGAGGCAAAGTAACTCCTGGGTAAGTGTTCTCATTGCAAATCGAATTGTATTATACAGCTCAAACACATGAGGCAAAGTAACTACAGGAGAAGTGGTTTTTTATTTTAATATCAAACAATTTTCTATAATTCCCATATATGAGGCAAGGTAAATACACGACAAGTCTTCTCTTTGTACATTGTACTATATCCTATATTTGAAATACATGAGGCAATGTAACTCCAGGACAAGTATTCTCATTGCAAATCCAATTATATCCTATATTTCAAATACACGAGGCATGGTTACCACAGGACAAGTTTTCTCTTAGCAAATCATAAGATGTCATATATTTCCCATGCATGAAGCAAGGTAAGTAGGACATGTGTTCCCGTTGCAAATTGTGTTATATTCTATATTTTTTCCATACACAGGACGGGTGTTCTCTCTTTGCAAATCATGATATGCCCTATATTTCAAATACACAAGGCAATTGGTTTTATCATTTCTTGTTATTATTAATTAATTTGCCTTGCTTGACCCATCAAATCTCAACTGAACTAAATATAAGAAATATATGGGAAAAACTAATCATCATAAAGCTATCTCAGAGTTGTCCAAATTAGTCTTAAATTTTACCTTCATTAAACTCAACTGATGTAACCGATGGGTTACAAATATTCATTTTAAAGACTTTCTTGATTGAAGAAAGCCTCGGGAAAAGGTAACTATGAATAAGGCATCAGTGTCTTCTTATTTAATTTGCAGGAACTGGACCAAGAAAAGAAGAACTAATTGGGTACGGTCAATTACAAATCTTTTGGAATGAATTAAACTTATACGCCCATATATTAAATTACCCTAATTTCAAATGTAACTAAGTCTCTAAATGAAACTTTCGTTTAGATTTAAACTTGTTTTTGTAATTTTAATAAAACCCACAACAAAATTATTTCATCCATAACAGATGTATATACGTTGTCATTTATGCAATATTAAGATTTAACTGATGAGAAATTACATGAAAAATTAGGAAACATAAGAAGACATATATGAACCACAAAAACTCACCTATGTTGTAGTTTGTCCACGCGTATTAAATGCATAGACAGACTTTCGTTGATGGTAACGACACTTTTAACACGTTATTAGCTATATCATACAGAGGAAATGGGATACAAGTACGGTTGCAAATTACACATTGAAGCAGCCGTCCCGAACTGGCCTGGGACGGCATCGAACCCGCAATCCTTGTATTACGAGACAGACACTTAATCAACTACACTACAGCCTGTTCCTACATAAAGCATTGACATTAGTTATAATATAGAGAAGGCAATGATGGCCATGATACCTAATTTCAAGCTTTATTCCCTGGCAAAGATCGTGTTTCCATTTCTTCTTCACTGTTTAAAATTGAATGTTAAAAACTTAAACCTGCCGCAGAGTAGTTTTCCCAACCATGTCAGGCATGTAAGGTGCGTCAACAATATGGCCTAACCATAGCACTGTTAATAAAGGTCATAGAGTCTTTGCTGCCATGATGACTCCTTCCAGCATCTGTTTGATTTGCCTTCTTTAGCAGCATACACAGTTACTATACAATAATAGAAATACCGTAACTAAAATCAGAATGTAATACCTAATGCATGTCGATCCCATTTCTGTTAGAATGCATCTTCCTGATAGAAGTACACTCCTCCACATATGATATGTTCATGTTAAAAAACAATGCCTCATTACTAACAGTGTTTTTTTGATCATGTGACATTGTACGTTCGTCTTCAGATTGGTATGTGATGTGATTTGGATTTTTAACGCAGCTTTAACAAGTTTTCAATCACATCGCTACTATGTCTGCAATGTGGAAGTTTATAGTGATGTCTAGCACTGGGGCATCATGCCGTAGACATGTAGTATGATGTCTCACCCAGTCACATTATCCTGACACCAGGCCGACCAGTCCTAACACTAACCTCTTAATGCTGAGCGCCAAGCGAGGCAGCTGTTCGTACCATGTTTTGCAAGTCTTTGTTATGACTCGGCCGGGGATCGAACCCACGACCTCCCGCAGCTGAGGCGGACGCTCTAACCACTAGGCCACCGTAGCGATGGTCTTCAGAATGGTGAGATCAATGTGACTTGTTCAAAAAGCTGAGGACCCCACAAAAGTATTTATTTCATTTTATTATCCCGAGCGTGTTGATTCCGGTGGATCATAGCAAAAGAATGAAAGTTCATAACTTTTCTGTGGGACCATTTATCGCTTAACGTCAAAAAAGGATGGAAAACATATTTTACTTTAAAGATAAATAGACTAAATCAAATGTATTTGATACAAGGTCATGCATTTATATATTGCAGAATATGCACGCCAATGTGGTAATAAAATTCATATAGTTGTGTACATGTGCATGGCTGCTGATAGAAACAATAATGATTTTCTTTGGGTCCAACTGTTTGCATCACATCAAAAACTTTGCAACGAATATATCTAAGCCGATAATAGCGCTTGGCATAAATTGTTTCTAACTTCTTTTAACGTCAACCTGCAATTCCATTGTCATATTTCGCTGTGAAGAAGAACACGTGATGCTTTCGTTGAATGTGGAACCACAATATTTTGGAATATGCGAAGGTACGATTAATTAGTACCGAAAATTTGGAATGTTCACGGGTGTACGAAATGATAATATTCTTTTTTTTTCATTGTGCTGTTTCTTAAAGCTTGTAAATTGTCGTTCTGTTTGCTAACCATCTCCGTGCAGTATATATTCGTACGACTCTATGGTCTTAAACTAACGGAAAAGAGCGAAGCCAAAACGTTCCAATTGAAATCGAGTTATATTCTAAATACGTTCCAATATTCGATGTATTAATGTCTCTGTAATATCGAACGTACTAATGTGCAAATGGCCCTGAATGTGATGATGTGCTTGATCTATCGCAATAATATAATCCAAAATGTCATTGTCTGAATTCCCTATAATTCCAAAATAAACGTTTTATTCCAAGAATATTATGGATGAGTACTTTGTAATTCCAGTGGGTAATAATTTGAATAAATCCACCCAAATGAAAATTGAACACAACAATAACATCGTTTCTGTTTCAGACGTTAAGGCAAGATTTAGTAATTCTTAGGTAATCAAGACTATATACCCTTCTACGTGACTTTGGTCGCAACTACTATATTCGGAAAATGCTCTGTCACTTAATGGAATTTTCCATTATAAAAGTTTCTAATGCCAGAATCAAGACTGTAAAAATTGTTTGCCATAACAATGATCTGAACATTTAATTCACAAATATAAATAAAATCTTAGCTATGTATAATGTTGTTTACAAAATAAATGCCACTGGTCAGCTACACTATGAACTTGATTTGGGACAATGTCACGTATACAATTCAAGTCACCATGCTGAAAATTGCTGTAACAAAATGGAGACTAACGAGTTTCAATAAGCAGTCAAGCGCTTAAAACTTGTTCTTTAGTACCATAAACCCCTGACCTATATTACAATTACAACTCCCTGGTCTATATTGCAATTACAGAACCCTAACCTCTATCGTAATTACAAACATTTAGCTATACTGTATTCACCAATTTCCATCCTCTATACTTTGCAGATTACATACCCCTAGGATGTATTATAATTGCAAACCCCTGGCCAATAGTGTAATTACAAATACCTAATCCATACTGCAATTACAAAATCCTAACCGATATTAGGTTCAAACCCTTAAGATATATTGTAACTACAACCCCTCGCCTATATTGTAATTACAGACACCTAGCCTATAATGTGATTACAAAAACTAGTCAGTGCTTTTTATGTTGTTCCGGCTTGTTCCTTCGAATTTTACATTCAAAGTTGACGATAATAAGCATTTTTAAGTTAAAACCCAAACTTTTTATAAAAGATGAAAATATGATTAAAACTCCTCCTGACACCTAATGAGTCTTAAAATGCATGTAGAATGCTTTACTCTTCTATTGTTTGTCGATAAAATAGCGAGGAGTGTGCAGGTGTTCCGTTAAACACTTCACATAATTACTTCCATATTTTCCTTGGATCGACATTAGCTCTGAGCTAGTCCTAAGAACCGTCCCTGACACCATGAGCACTGAACAAAGTAATAATGCTGATGAACGGGACTATGACCAACTACAATGGAATGGCATCGCAATGAGTGATCATAGAGAACCTACCGGTGAATATCTCTCTCTCTCTCTCACTATATATATATATATATATATATATATATATATATATATATATATATATATATATATATATATATATATATCCTGCAAAGAATAAAGCTATTAACTATTGTACATATCTTTCCATAATAAAACCAGAAGAAAGACACCACAGTTTCTAGTGTGATTTTATAAGTGCATCTTAACATGGCTCCATACTAATATTGAAAACGTAAGTACTGTAATACATAATTTCCAAAGCTTGACGATTCCGCAGATCATTCACTGCAAGTTCTGTAATAATTAATGCCCGTCTTTGCGTCCTTGCGTGCGTTTATAATATCACATTACTACTGCTACACAGTTCAATGTAGATTTTTCCGATGAGGGATATGATTTAGGTTGGTCTGCAAATGTGCGCTAAGATTTTAGAACTTTGGTTTAGCTGTAGGAATTTGAATGGTTTTGTATTAGTTTAAAATTAACTCTCCTGCTTTAATTGCTTTTGTAGTAATTGAAATTAACTACAATAAGACAAACATTTTGGAGAAATGATGTATGCGATCACTAACCCAAGTGTCTATAAAGTGTTAGATGGTGATGGAGTAGGAGTGGATTGCGAGTTAGACCCTTCGGCCACGCACCAGGGCAATACAGTCCTGACCTTGCATCTACACTTAGAAATTTTTGAGACTCTCATAATGTAATATATATTAATTAATTATTATTAAAATAAACTGCAAATGTCATTGGATCTATTCTTATATCAGGGAATTGACCCTGTGGTGGACGGTTGCAGGGAATGCGTTTTATTATTATCATTATTATTATTATTATTATTATTATTATTATTATTATTATTGTTGTTGTTGTTGTTGTTGTTGTTGTTATTTTTTACTTTCTTACTTACTTGCTTACTTACTTTTTTCTTACTTACTTACTTACTTGCTTACTTACTTACTTACTTACTTACTTACTTACTTACTTACTTACAGGCATCGAAGTGGAAAATACAGAATATGAAAATCTCGGGTAATTCTGAATAATAAGGAAAATAAGAAAGATATATGAATGGATTGATAAATAGATGGTTGCGATGATGGATGAACGATTGAATAAAAGAATGGATGATGTATGGATATGCTTAGAAACCTATTCTTATTTATACGAAACAAAACTTTAAAGACGACAAATCTAAATGTTAAACTTGCCTGATTGGAGACGATATTAAGCCATTTTAGGCCACGTTATCCAATTACTTATCGCAATGCTTTGTTATTGTGTCATTTACGTTGAGTTTCTCTGTATCAGTATTTAAATTTTGTCTGCCAGCTCGAGTGCAGAACCACCCTTGACTAAAAAATGAAAATATGGGGAGCGGGGTTGTCAGAAATTAAAGCAAGCAACGCATGGTGGGTCTTCCACATATATGAATTGCTCCTGTTGGAGGGCAAAGCAGAAAGACAAAGGCTAGACGATGAGAACATTCTTGTATAAATGTTCTCAACCAGAATTAACGAATTAAGATACAGGTAGGGCTAATTTACCAGACTGGAATAAAAACAGGGTATATACGTACCGGTCAGAAGGTCATTCTTTATAGCTGAGATGGCTAATTGTTCCTTTAAACTTCTGTCTCCACAATCATTGTGTTACGTTATATATTGAGTAGTATAGTTATATATTTACGTCTTCTAGTTGATTATTTATATATTTACGGCTTATAGTCGATTAGTATAGTTATTTACCTTTGGTTTATGGTCAGGTAATAAAGTTATATGTTTACGGCTTGTTGTTTATTAGTATAGTTGTATATCCACGGTTTATAGTCAATTAATATGGTTATATATCTACTACTTAAAGTCGAATAGTATTGCAATATATGTACGACTTTTAGTCACTTCGTATAATCATATATACTGCGGCTTTTAGTCGATTAGTAGAGTCATAAGTACTACGGCTTATAGTCGATTAGTATATTTATGTATCTATGTCTTTTAGTCGATTTGTATAGTTATAAATCTACAGCTTTTAGTCGATTAGTATAGTTATATATCGACGTCTTTAGTCGATTAGTAAAGTTATATATGAACGTCTTTTAGTTGATTATTATAGTTATATATCAACGTCTTTTAGTCAGTCAGTATAGTTGTAGATCAACGTCTTTTAGTCGATTAGTATAGGTATATATCAACGTCCTTAGTCGGTTAGTATAGTTATTTATCAATGTCTTTAGTAGATTACTATAGCTATATATCAACGTCTTTTAGTTGATTAGTATAATTATACATCTACGTCTTTAGTCTGTTAGTATAGATATATCACAACGTCTTTAGTCGATTAGTATAGTTATATATCTACCACTTTTAGTCGATTAATATAGTCATATAACAACGTCTTTTAGTCGATAAGTACAATTAAACATCAACATCTTTAGCAGACTAGTTTAGTTATATATCAACGTCTTTAGTTTTTAGTCGATTATTGTAGTCATAAATCTACCACTTTATTCGATTACTATAGACATATATCAACGTCTTTTAGTCGATTAGTATAGTTATATATCAACGTCATTTAGTCGATTAATATAGTTATATATCAACGTCTTTATGCGATTTGTGTAGTTGTATATCGACGTCTTTAGTCGATTAGTATAGCAATATATCAACGTTTTTAGTCCTTTAGTATAGTTATATCTCTACTGCTTCCATTCGATTAGGATAGTTATATTAACGTCTTTTAGTCGATTGGTATAGTTATATATCTACAGCTTTTAGTCGATTAGTATAGTCATATATCGACGTCTTTAGTCGATTAGTATAGTTATATGTCAATGTCTTTTAGTCGATTGGTATAGTTATATATCTACAGCTTTTAGTCGATTAGTATAGTCATATATCGACGTCTTTAGTCGATTAGTATAGTTATATATCTACTGCTTTTAATCGATTAGTATAGTCATATATCAAAGTCTTTTAGTCGATTACTATAGTTATATATCAGTTTCTTTTAGTCGATTAGTATAGTCATATATCAAAGTCTTTTAGTCGATTAGTATAGTTATATATCTACAGCTTTTAGTCGATTAGTATAGTTATATATCACCAGCTTTTAGTCGATTGGTATAGTCATATATCAAAGTATTTTAGTCGATTAGTATAGTTATATATCAGTTTCTTTTAGTCGATTAGTATAGTCATATATCAAAGTCTTTTAGTCGATTAGTATAGTTATATATCTACAGCTTTTAGTCGTTTAGTATAGTCATATATCGACGTCTTTAGTCGATTAGTATAGTTATATATCTACAGCTTTTAGTCGATTAGTATAGTTATATATCACCAGCTTTTAGTCGATTAGTATAGTCATATATCAAAGTATTTTAGTCGATTAGTATAGTTATATATCAGTTTCTTTTAGTCGATTAGTATAGTCATATATCAAAGTCTTTTAGTCGATTAGTATAGTTATATATCTACAGCTTTTAGTCGACTAGTATAGTTATATATCAACAGCTTTTAGTCGATTAGCATAGTCATATATCAAAGCCTTTTTGTCGATTAATATAGTTATATATCTACTGCTTTCAGTCTATTAGTATAGTTATATATCTACTGTTTTCAGTCGATTAATATAGTTATATATCTACTTTTTTCAGTCTATTAGTATAGTTATATATCTACTGTTTTCAGTCGATTAATATAGTTATATATCTACTTTTTTCAGTCTATTAGTATAGTTATATATCTACTGTTTTCAGTCGATTAATATAGTTATATATCTACTGTTTTCAGTCGATTAGTATAGTTATATATCTACTGTTTTCAGTCGATTAATATAGTTATATATCTACTGTTTTCAGTCGATTAATATAGTTATATATCTACTGTTTTCAGTCGATTAATATAGTTATATATCTACTGTTTTCAGTCGATTAGTATAGTTATATATCTACTGTTTTCAGTCGATTAATATAGTTATATATCTACTGCTTTCAGTCTATTAGTATAGTGATATATCTACTTTTTTCAGTCGATTAATATCGTTATATATCTACTGTTTTCAGTCGATTAATATAGTTATATATCTACTGTTTTCAGTCGATTAATATAGTTATATATCTACTGTTTTCAGTCGATTAGTATAGTTATATATCTACTGTTTTCAGTCGATTAATATAGTTATATATCTACTGCTTTCAGTCTATTAGTATAGTGATATATCTACTTTTTTCAGTCGATTAATATCGTTATATATCTACTTTTTTCAGTCGATTAATATAGTTATATATCTACTGTTTTCAGTCGATTAATATAGTTATATATCTACTGTTTTCAGTCGATTAATATAGTTATATATCTACTGTTTTCAGTCGATTAGTATAGTTATATATCTACTGTTTTCAGTCGATTAATATAGTTATATATCTACTGCTTTCAGTCTATTAGTATAGTGATATATCTACTTTTTTCAGTCGATTAATATCGTTATATATCTACTTTTTTCAGTCGATTAGTATAGTTATATATCTACTGTTTTCAGTCGATTAATATAGTTATATATCTACTTTTTTCAGTCTATTAGTATAGTTATATATCTACTGTTTTCAGTCGATTAATATAGTTATATATCTACTTTTTTCAGTCTATTAGTATAGTTATATATCTACTGTTTTCAGTCGATTAATATAGTTATATATCTACTGTTTTCAGTCGATTAGTATAGTTATATATCTACTGTTTTCAGTCGATTAATATAGTTATATATCTACTGCTTTCAGTCTATTAGTATAGTGATATATCTACTTTTTTCAGTCGATTAATATCGTTATATATCTACTTTTTTCAGTCGATTAATATAGTTATATATCTACTGTTTTCAGTCGATTAATATAGTTATATATCTACTGTTTTCAGTCGATTAATATAGTTATATATCTACTGTTTTCAGTCGATTAGTATAGTTATATATCTACTGTTTTCAGTCGATTAATATAGTTATATATCTACTGCTTTCAGTCTATTAGTATAGTGATATATCTACTTTTTTCAGTCGATTAATATCGTTATATATCTACTTTTTTCAGTCGATTAATATCGTTATATATCTACTGTTTTCAGTCGATTAATATAGTTATATATCTACTGCTTTCAGTCTATTAGTATAGTGATATATCTACTTTTTTCAGTCGATTAATATCGTTATATATCTACTTTTTTCAGTCGATTAATATCGTTATATATCTACTGTTTTCAGTCGATTAATATACTTATATATCTACTGTTTTCAGTCTATTAGTATAGTGATATATCTACTTTTTTCAGTCTGTTAGTATAGTTATATATCTACTGCTTTCAGTCGATTAATATAGTTATATATCTACTGTTTTCAGTATATTAGTATAGTTATATATCTACTTTTTTCAGTCTGTTAGTATAGTTATATATCTACTGCTTTCAGTCGATTAATATAGTTATATATCTACTGCTTTCAGTCGATTAATATAGTTATATATCTACTGTTTTCAGTATATTAGTATAGTTATATATCTACTTTTTTCAGTCTATTAGTATAGTCATATATCAAAGTCTTTTAGTCGATTAATATAGTTATATATCTACTTTTTTCAGTCTATTAGTATAGTTATATATCTACTGCTTTCAGTCTATTAATATAGTTATATGTACCGCTTTTAGCTGAATGAAATGTTAAAAAATCATATGCATAAATATCATTTTAACCGAACTTGGGTAATTTTGTTAAAATAGTATGGATTTAAAGGGATGCAGTTCAAACATCACGCTTTGAAGAATGCGATCAAAAGTTTTGGCTGGTATATATTGACAGACGGAAAAATGGACAAGCAAAAATACAAATAGATAAGACAATTTTAATCAGAGTTACTTCCATTTTCAATTCATGTAGCAGGAACTCATACGAAGGTCTTCATCCGTACCAAAATCATGGAATGAATCTATACAGTTCGTGTAGTCAAGAACACATCATTCAGGTATGTAATACGTGTATTAATAACCGAATAAGCAAATTTACAGGTATATTGTTGAAATTAATCTTTAGGACCAATAATAACTATAGGAGAACGTCATTGATTTCGTCTTGTCTCTCTCAAGATAGATACAGGTATTTGTTTTTAACCATCTTTTCTTTCACACCTCATTTTCTCAGTTAATCGTAACTTATATTGTGTAGCTGGTGACAGTTGAAACAAAGACACCAAATAAGGAAACGGTGTGTGGAACAGTGTAATATAGTTGTCTTGGTGGGTGTCTTGTGTTGATTGAAGACCTGCATCACGTCAAAAGTTATATATCTTAAAGCTCCTTTTTCAATCATGAATTTCCTTGGGTTGTTGCCTATTTGTATCTTTGACAAAAATCCTGGAAAGTGAGCTGATGGGCAGGGTTGGCTTCAAATATTTCCATGACATGAGAGAGAAATTTAAAGATGTTTCTAATCTGAGTTGTGTTGTTGAAGTCTTTCCAGGAACATAGTTTTTGTATCTGAAGAACCAAATGGACTTATAAAAAAATATATATATATTTTAGACACAGAAACAAGACAAATTACATCATCATTCGAACTTATTTATAATTATTCTAACTTCTAGTGATGACATGGTTATAAAGCATGTATTTCCTGTTTCCGATTTAGCTACAAGTACGTAGCTCTATTTTGAGAATTCGTCAATTATAAATTGCTTATACGAATGTTTCAGTGATGATGCAAACAAAGGTTGATATAATTTAACGTGTTGGCATATCAGCTGTGATACCAATTAATATGCTGATATATACAAGGGCGTTCGTCTTTGAATTACAAGGTTAATATGGTGTTATACACGAACATTCATCTTTGATGAAAGTTAATATATCGATGTTCACGTCCATCCAGCTTTCAAACAAGTTAATATATCAATATACACGGGCATTCCTCTTTGATGCAAGATAACGTGTTGATGTGCATGGGCATTCTATTGTAATAAAAGCTACCATGTTCACATACATGGACATACAGCTTTGATACAAGCTAACATGTTGATATATATGGTTGTGATAGAAGCTATTACGTTCGTATACAAAGGCATACAGCTGGTATACAACCTACCATGTTTATATACATGGGTATACAGCTGGGATACAACCTACAATGCTTATATACATGGCATACAGCTGTGATACAAGCTACCATGTTCATATACATGGCATAGAGCTGTGATACAAGCTACCATGTTCAAATACATGGGCATACAGCTGTGATACAAGCTACCACGTTCATATACATGGCATACAGCTGTGATACAAGCTACCATGTTCATATACAAGGGCATATAAATGTGATACAAGCTATCATGTTCATATACATGATCATACAGCTGTGATACAAACTACCATGTTTATATACATGGCATACAGCTGTGATACAAGCTACCATGTTTATATACATGGCATACAGCTGTGATACAAGTTACCATGTTCACATACATGGCATAGAGTTGTGATACAAGCTACCATGTTCATATGCATGGTCATACAGCTGTGATACAAACTACCATGTTTATATACATGGCATACAGCTGTGATACAAGCTACCATGTTCATATACATGGGCATACAGCTGTGATACAAGCTACCATGTTCATATATATGTTCATACATGGAATACAGCTGTGATACAAGCTACTATGTTCATATACAAGGGTATACAGATGTGATACAAGCTAACATGTAAGTAGTATATGGGGCCACCCTAGAGACAAGGAGACTTTACCATGCAAAAACGGTCCATGCACTCTGGCGACAATGGGAATTTAACATGGGGCATTTTAACATGGATGGGACTGTAGAGCGTCAAGGGGAATTGAACATGGAAATTGAACATGGGAATGTCACATGGGGATCAATGGGAATTAAACATTGGTAACGTCATAGGTTTATAGGGTCAAAACCTTTTATAGGGTGAAATGTATTTGTAGGGACAAAGGGTTGATAGGGACAAACATAGACATACAGAAACAAACAAATACACATTCAAACACACAGAAAAGAGGACAGAAATATTCTAAAGAAAGACTCACAGATAGAATAGAGACTCGATAAAGAAAAGTCTGTTGTATGGGTTCAAAACATTTATTCAAGTATATACATGGGCTCTCTGGCCTGTGCTTTGGTCTAAGCACTATCCATTAAATACATAAACATTTGAACATAAAAGAAACATATTTACGAGTTGTTTAGTTATTGACTCTAGTAAACTAATGTTTAAAATTAACGTTCACTCCTTTCTAAAATCACTTCATATGCAACAAATTTACATTAAATGTTCGTTTATAAGAAAAAGCTAAAACAAAACAGTAACAAACAATCAAATAAGAGAAAGTTCGTGTTTGTCTCTCTATCCGTCACACACGTTGTTTAAAATCTGGTCAGCTACCACTTGTGTCCCAGCATAGATGTTTCCCATCTCGTATTCCCTGTCAGTCGTAAATCTGCTGTTACGTCCATCGTGCTAGGTACACTTATCGGTAAGCAGATCAAGAGCAGTCATCGTGTTCTTCTCATGCAGGTACAACATATGCCATATGAATAGTCACTTTTCCATCGGTGATGTCAAATTTTTCTCTCATCGACCGCACGTCTTCAATAGCCCTCAAAAGTTTGGAAGAAGTTATTTCTGCAGGTGTGCTAAATCCGAGACATACATGCGAGTTCAAACTGTCGTGATACACAGATAGGCTCAAACGACCTTCATCTTTGACTTGGCAATGACATTTGAGTTCCTCTAACAGTGAGTCAAGTAGATCCGTAATGAAACCTGATACTTCCTCGGCTGGAACGTCAGACGCGAAGTCTTTAAATTTCACCGTGTAGGTGTAAGTTGTCGTTCTAAATTTTCTCGAGGTCGCTGTCTGGGTCATTTGGATGCTAAAATACTCCTTTAGGTCTATTGAATCCTTTCCCTTCTTGAACGCACTTTGCTGTGACGGTATGGTGGTGAAAGAGGTCAATGATGTTTGTTCCTTCTCTTTTTTCTTCTGCGTAGAGTTATTCATCTTTCTCGTCGCTTGTCCTCGCAATGAAGTGTCGTTCTTG
This sequence comes from Sinohyriopsis cumingii, assembly GCA_028554795.2. NCBI lineage: Eukaryota > Metazoa > Mollusca > Bivalvia > Unionida > Unionidae > Sinohyriopsis > Sinohyriopsis cumingii. The sequence continues at coordinate 85,208,376 of CM068831.1, forward strand.
GAAGTCGTCCCTTTTTATACTGGGTGATATCAGCATGTCCATAAGGTAAAGTTTTGTGGTCTGGAAGTTTCACTGGTTGCACGTAGTTTGTCATGGCATTAGTACATAACAACTAAGATGTGGTACTACATTGGTGATGTGATCGTGAGGCATAGAATCACACCCGAGTTTCTCGTTGGACTTGAGTCTTACGCTCTATACTTGCTGTTTGAAAGGATTCATTTTTGTCAATTGGTCTTGGTAGTGACAATGAACTGTTGGTCTTGGACGTTGTCCCTTTTTATATGCTGACCAATATCGATGTGACCGTACGGCAACGTAAAGTGATTGGGAAATCTCACTCGCTTCTGGTACACGATTTGATAGATTTTTTCCAGGGGTCGACTGACGATGTGGTGAGTGGGTAAACGTACAATCTTGTTCGGTTGGTGAGTGGTCACTTTAAAGTTTCCATCCTCTCCCGATTGCAAGGCTTCTTTCAATACCCCAAAGTTGACCACTCGGCTGGTACGATAATTCAGAGTCAGTCCTTTCACTTTGCACTCGGTGTGCACTTCTCCTTGTTTGTCCCGGTATTGGTAGCCGTAATTTTTAAGACTGCCACTCGCGAAACTTAGAATCTTGTCGTCGGGGTGTTCGTCTGTCCAGGCTCCTAAACGGTCTTCTTCGATGTTAGGGTGTTGCTGACCCGGTCGATCGATGTAGATACAACTGTCCGTGTCAAAGTAGAGGACACGATCCCCTAACAGTTCTAAAGCTTCGTACAATTTTAAGCGAGCATGGGCTGTCACATAAGCCGCAATGATGACATTTCCAAATTCGTCGGCTTGTACAAAGTCCAGATCTTCTTCGTAATTGACTAAGATCAAATCCTCACGAACGACGTCCACGTGTTTCATGTATTTGGTTTTGTCGTGAATCATCTGGAAGTAGCGGGAAGGTTCTGTCAAATATTCCGTCTTGGGTAAACACGGTCGTTGTGCCATTTTACCCCACAAGCAATTTAACATCACTTTGGCAAACGATCGCCTGCCTTCGTTTTTCTCGATGTGGTCTAAAGGAATACCTTCTTGTTCATAACATTTCTCTTTGAATGTCTTTTCGTCTTCGGGAGTGTGACACCAGGAAGGATAGCCGCTGGCTTCTTGTTTCAGTTTCAAAAAGGCATCGACGTAGTCTGCGAAAATGCCTTTCTGACTGGGGTCACCCTTGTGGTATTGTTGTGTCTTGGGAAAGTGGCAAATTTCGTACACTTCTAACAGTTGGTATCCCATGCCCAGAGCTTTGAACAATTCCACGCTAACCCACGTCCCCGTCAAGGCACGTTCTTCCTGGGTGTGCTGACAAGGCTGATCTTGGTTGCACGTTTCGGCACAAGTACGGCACAAAGGAAACATCAGTTTGCCTTGGCAATGGTGAGGTATCACGGGATGGTACAAGTCCGTGGGAGGCAAGACTTTGCACTTGATCAGACCTTCGTATTGTCGAATGTTTTTCAGGTCGATGTGTTCCGTCAGCAATTGCGGGTGCCCTGCAGGGAAGTGACAATATTTGCACACGTAAGGATACAGCGAACACACGTCCAAGTATTTGATTTCTTCTCCTTTCTCTTCGTCGGCTTGGTACAGCAAACAGATGGCATTGGTTCTTCCTCCGTACAAACTATTCCTTGGGTTCAGGGGGTCCACCCACTGGTAACTTTATACGATGCGTTTAAATTCGGGATCGATTTTCAAACGGTGATCGTACTCGTGTTCCCACATTTCCACCACTTGGTATCCTTGCTGTTCTAACTTTAGGCGTCGCTGACAAGTGTCCTGGTACAAGTCTTCCATGGTTCGTTCTAAAAACTGATTTTTAGTGCTACGATCAGGGTAACAGACGGGACATCCGTGAAATAAGCAACCGTTAAACTCGTACACGATCTTGGGGTTTTCTAAGTCCCAGCCATCTACCGAATACGTTCCGATGGTCTTTTCACCCCCTCCGTTGCGAACATGCTGAATCCATTTGTCTTCCTTGTCGCACAAGCAATGTAACCAACGTAGGGCTTTGACCGAGTATTGACGTTTGACAAAGTTGGTCGTTTGAGGGCTGATGACAGCCACGGTGTTTTCAGGCATGAATCGTTGTCGATACACTAAGGAACACGCTTTGGCAATGGTGCAAGCTTCTTTCAAAGGATCGAGCCCTCCGTGTTCCATGAACAGTTCTCGAAATTTTCCACAGCAACGCCGTAAAATGTCCACGTCGGAACGACAATACTTTAGCATTTCTTCCTGAAAGTCGAAAGGGTCCGAGGCGTGAGCCTGGTACCAAGCGTAGAAAGCTTCTCATTGTTCGGTACGCATGTTGTCGGGGTCGTAATAGTGAGCCTCAGGTAAATAGGGTAGAACGGCGTGTTAATTGGCTTCCGTATTGAAAAAGTGTGGAAAGTACCCTTTAGCCATTTCTGTCATTCCAAACGTTTTAGGTATTCGACTCAAAGGCATGGCCAAATAGCTCATCGAATCTTTAAACTGTACTTGTCCCACTTGCATGAAAATGATTTTGGCTCCGTTCAAAGTCACTTTAGGACGCTCGGTGCCTTGTTCCGTATAGTATCTCAAAAGAAACTGTCCATCGTATCCGGAGAAATTGTGAGCCATCACCGTGGCATGACGATGACAATCTCCGTAACGTTCGATGTCCTCTTGGCTCCACGTATTGTCGATGGGGTCTAAGACCCATCGAGCGAAATCGGCTAGCGTGTTCGGTCCCCGAAAGATTTTTTCACGCCCTCCAGGAATCTTGCTGCAGTGAGGGCAATGACATAAGATAGGTTCTTGAATGCACTTCTCGCACGCTCGATGAGCCACGCAGAAATTAGGAATGTGAATGCCAGTCTCTTGCATGCATTCGAAATCGAAAAAGATGAAATTGCCTTTCTTCTTGTGACCATCCTCTTTCTCTGGTTGGGGTTGGTGACAAATGTGACATTTTTGTTTTCCTGAACATACGTGTGCCTTGGCACTATTGGTACGTATGCCTTGTCCACACGTAGGGCACAATCTCAGGAGTTGACAAGCACATTTCTGCTGTGAACCTTGCGTCTTGAGATGTTGCTGGTAACAGGCAGGGCTGACAAACGTGCGCAGACAAGCAGGACAATGTACTCTTTCTTGTCCTTCGTCCAGAAAGGGTTGAGAAGCCAAACATCCTGAGCATTTCCAGCCACAGTGCTTGTGTTGCTATCGATTGTTATAGCCATAGTCACATTTCTCACAGTAATATCTGTATCCCAGGAATCCGGGGATGGCGGTAATGGTATCGAAATGTTCATCGTAATGATAGAGGTGAATGTATTTTCCGTCCTTAAAGTCTTGGCCTCGAAACAACAGAGGTCCGCGCACTTCTTGAGGGTGCACTTTCAAGGTGTATCGTGGAGCTAGGGCATCTTGCAAGTTTTGCATCTCAGGAATGCTACAGGGTGTGTCTTTGGACAGTCCGGCTTCTTGTAACAGGAGTTCTGCTTCATTTCGTTGTTTGGCTCGGTCGGATCGTTGAATAGTTTTCCAGGTTCTTTTCCATTCTACCGTGTCGTTCTTGTTGGCATAGGTTCGTCCCACCACGATGGCACGGGCTAAACACATCTGGTCTTGAGGGTTGTTAATTCGGACGAGACTTGTTTTGGTGTTGCGAAGGTCGTCCACCAATAAGACCTTTTTGCGTCCAGTCCCTTGAGGAGGAGAGACGTGGGCCATTTTCAGTGTGGCTTTACCATCGGTGATGTCAAACTGATCATTAGATTGTTGTACGTGTTGAATCTTGTCCATGACTTTGGAAGGGGTTAGTTCTGCGGGTCTGCTAAACTCGATTCAAACAGGGGATTTCAAGCTGTCGTGATCTATGGATAGTGTCAAGAAATCGTTTTCTTTGGGTTGACATTGTCGCTTTAGTGTGGTGAGCAAAGAATCCCACATCTCGGTGATAAACCCTTCTGCTTTCTCCAATGGTACGTCGGACTTGAAATCTTTAAACTTCACCGTGTAGGTGTAAGTCGTGGTTCTAAATTTTCTAGAGGGTCGCTTTTCCGTCCCTCGAATGTGATAGTACTTTTCAGGGTTAACTGGTGGATTTTGGTTTGGAGTGGGCTCTCTATGTCTGGTGGCAGACGTAGAAGGTGTTGGTTCAGGTTTGCTCATGTCTTCTATTTGAGCGAACACTTCTTTTCGTGTCTGAGGCGATACGTCACTTCGCTGCCTCTTACGTTCTTCTTCTCTCTCACTGAAATCGTGCGATCGTTTCATCTCGATTGCTGATTCAGAAATGATTTAACCTAGTTCATTCTCTCCATATATACCCTCTCTACCTCTTGTTGTCAAAAACAATGACTTGGTATATTTCACAAAGGCAAGTGAAAGCCAAGCATATAGGAACCCAACGACAGCGGTGCGTCTTAAACACCTCATGCATCTTGACGACCCTTCGATTCAAACCCTACCGCGAAAGAAAAAAGTTGCAAGAAAAAATCCCCAGACAGCTGGTGTCTTCAAGAGAGCTAGAGACGCCGGTACTGTGTCGCTGGGACACGTACGTACTCCAGAAAACTACGCCACTCGACAACGTTGTCTCCTTCTCTTAGTCACTTCTACTTTGTCGCTGAATACATTATACCAACCCTGTTTTAACACACGTTTTCTTCATCTGATGTTTTTAAAAAATATACTAAACTCATTTTTAAAAGAACTACCCTTTTTCGACAGCAGTGACGGCGTCTCCTCCTGCTGTTACCACTGTTGCTGCACAAAGATGATCTTTCCTTAAGATCAAAATATGAGACAGAGCAAGTAAGTTGTGAAGTTGAGCAGAGGTGTCTAAACAACAACTGTCAAGCCCCTATGTTCCATTTCTGTTTGTGATAATAACTTGTGATACTTCACATTTTCTAAAGTGGAAATCTTTACAAACCGTACAAAAGTTATATGATTTTGGCTTCAAACAGTTGTACAGACTCTTCACTTTATAAGTGTCACGAGAAAATTGTGTATCCAAGTTTTACCATTTTCCAAAACATGCACACACTTGCAACGTGACCAGAATCTGTACTTCTTTATTTGTGGATATCCAACAGACCCGTCCCAGCATATACAGCTGGTTAAGAACTGTAGGAATATCACCTCATTTTTTTCAGAAATATCAAAGCTTTTATGTGTATCTTCCCTGTTCCACCCTTTATTAGTGCTTAGGTATATTCCCTAAAGACACAAACAATTTGGAACAAAATTAAATTTTGAATTAAGGTTTCTCTCTGTTTATACATTTTTTTCAAGTTGTTGGTACATGGCATATGACATCCAAATACTTTCTCAAACTGAGAGGCATTTCTACACATGTCATTGCCTATGTTAAATTCGGTTTTGTTGGTTAGTCATCGTTAATCTTTAATTCTATTTTTATGATGTATTTCTTTTTTGCTAGAAGATTTAATTGATTTATGTTGTTTAGTCTGTTGCTGCGAAAGAAAATATCTATAGCAAAGTGTTTAAGTTTGTTCAGTTTTTTATTTCAAGCTCTAAAATTGTAATAATGTTCGTCCTGAGGACTGAGGATAGTACGAACATTGTTACAATTTTTTCATGAACCCATGTTTTGGCTTTAGAATTCAGAGTTAACCATAGGCAGGGTTATACAGTGGAATGTCACTTGCTTCATTCTTGAAAAAGCCGTGTGTTTGTCTTTTTTCTGGAAAAACTGTAAATCTAATGTTAGAAGAAAAAAAATTCCGTGACATATTGCAGTTCCAAAATAGGATAAAGTTAAGATACCAGAATTCTGCAAACTCAAGCTTTTGTTTCATCCAAATATTTACTGATGGAAAAAAAAATCGTTCTACAATTTTTTAGAGTGTAAACTTTTGAAAAAATAAGATGACAAACGGAAAAGTTCGCGTAATTATGGTGACCACTGATCACAATTTTGGAGAGGTATCTTCAAACGGGAACATATTTCATTAGGGTATAAATCAAAACCAGAGAGAGAGAGAGAGAGAGAAAGAGAGAGAGAGTATGTATTCCTACTTTAAAAATATCACGACACGTACGTTTGTTTTTTACGGTATATTTTCCTTATGAAAGTTTCAAAGAAACACTCATTCCACTTACATAAGATAAGATAAGAATTCTTTATTTCAGACTACATAGTCTATACATCTAAATTAAAATACAGATATAAAGTAAAATCACTGAAAACATAAAAGAACATATAGAACATAACAATTACATCCATAGAAAAAATACACCCTTTTAAAAATATCACAAGAGTGAACTGAAGACGCATGTGATTAAAGAGTGACCACAGAAAAGTACATCCAAACAAGTCGTGATATATTTCGTAACATGACTAACATAATTTCCATGAGTCGCCCATGGCGTGATCATTTGTGTGTTACTTTTATTGTTTGTGAAATGACTAATGGTCAGGTACATAAAAACGCGTCTGATCATCCCGCGGTGCGAATAACAAAGTGAAACCAATTTGAAGCTAAGGCGGTGGAAAATATCGACTGACCAATGAAGTCACTTACAATGTGCAACACATTGTTTGGTTGTAAATTCAGGGCAAGTAGAGTAGCGACCAGCCGCAGAATAAAAAAAAAACACTTCTTATCTTGTCACTGTGCGAAACGGTACTGAAGTCAATTCGAAGCGAAAGCGGTAAGAAAATAAGTATAGCCAATGAAATCGTTTATGATGAATGATGCATTGTTTTTTTTCTTAGGTAGTATGGAAAAATAATGCCAACGCAAGAGCATTGTTACCATTGCAGTGCAGACAGATTGGAGAGTGTAAACGTACAAACCGTATGTTGCGTATTGTACCGTTTCTTCTTGCCAGATCAAATATTAAACGGCCACAGTCCTTGTTCGCGTTTTGAAACTGACAAACATTTTTAATCTTACTCAAACATTTTGACAAGCACACTCACATCAATAGAGACAGAAGTGTAAAATATCGGTTAACCAATGAAGTCACTTACAATGCGTAACACATTGTTTGGTTGTAAATTCAGAGCAAGTAGTGTAGCGACCAGCCGCAGAATAAAATAAAAACAAACACGTCCGATCTTGTCACTGTGCGAAAAGGTACTGAAGTCAATTCGAAGCGAAAGCGGTAAGAAAATATGTATAGCCAATGAAATCGTTTATGATGAGTGATGAATTGTTTTTTCTTAGGTAGTGTGGCAAAATAATGCCAACGCAAGAGCGTTGTTACCATTGCAGTGCAGACAGATTGGAGTGTAAATGTACAATCCCTTTGTTGCGTATTGTACTATTTCTTCTTGCCACATCAAAATATTAAACGGTCACAGTACTGGTTCGAGTTTTGAAACTGACAAACATTTTTAATCTTACTCAAACATTTTGTCAAGCACACTCACATCAACAGAGACAGATGTGTTACAGTACCGGGTGTCAGTTTTTTGTTATTTTTTTCCCCTTCAAGCTAGTGATTTTGGGGTTTGTATGAAGTAAAGAAACTAAAAGTACAGTGAACCTCAAGGATGATAACCCAAGCTGTCTGTCCATTGATGTATGTATTTACATCAGAAGAAATATGATCCTAAGACAAAAAGATATAAATCAAGCATGATTAGAACGAACACAAAGACGGCAAATTGTAGTAACAAAGGTATGTTTTCCTTCACGTCCGCGTAACTTAAAGTTTCAATCCCCTTGCAAGACAAACTTGGTACCTTTTGTAGAGCTTGAAATAAAAAACTGAACAAACTTAAACACTTTGCTATAGATATTTTCTTTCGCAGCAACAGACTAAACAACATAAATCAATTAAATCTTCTAGCAAAAAAGAAATACATCATAAAAATAGAATTAAAGATTAACGATGACTAACCAACAAAACCGAATTTAACAAAGGCAATGACATGTGTAGAAATGCCTCTCAATTTGAGAAAGTATTTGGATGTCATATGCCATGTACCAACAACTTGAAAAAAATGTATAAATAGAGAGAAACCTTAATTCAAAATTTAATTTTGTTCCAAATTGTTTGTGTCTTTAGGGAATATACCTAAGCACTAATAAAGGGTGGAACAGGGAAGATACACATAAAAGCTTTGACATTTCTGAAAAAAATGAGGTGATATTCCTACAGTTCTTAACCAGCTATATATGCTGGGACGGGTCTGTTGGATATCCACAAATAAAGAAGTACAGATTCTGGTCACGTTGCAAGTGTGTGCGTGTTTTGGAAAATGGTAAAACTTGGATACACAATTTTCTCGTGACACTTATAAAGTGAAGAGTCTGTACAACTGTTTGAAGCCAAAATCATATAACTTTTGTACGGTTTGTAAAGATTTCCACTTTAGAAAATGTGAAGTATCACAAGTTATTATCACAAACAGAAATGGAACATAGGGGCTTGACAGTAGTTGTTTAGACACCTCCGCTCAACTTCACAACTTACTTGCTCTGTCTCATATTTTGATCTTAAGGAAATATCATCTTTGTGCAGCAACAGTGGTAACAGCAGGAGGAGACGCAGTCACTGCTGTCGAAAAAGGGTAATTCTTTTAAAAATGAGTTTAGTATATTTTTTAAAAACATCAGATGAAGAAAACGTGTGTTAAAACAGGGTTGGTATAATGTATTCAGCGACAAAGTAGAAGTGACTAAGAGAAGGAGACAACGTTGTCGAGTGGCGTAGTTTTCTGGAGTACGTACGTGTCCCAGCGACACAGTGCCGGTGTCTCTAGCTCTCTTGAAGACACCAGCTGTCTGGGGATTTTTTCTTGCAACTTTTTTCTTTCGCGGTAGGGTTTGAATCGAAGGGTCGTCAAGATGCATGAGGTGTTTAAGACGCACCGCTGTCGTTGGGTTCCTATATGCTTGGCTTTCACTTGCCTTTGTGAAATATACCAAGTCATTGTGACAACAAGAGGTAGAGAGGGTATATATGGAGAGAATGAACTTGGTTAAATCATTTCTGAATCAGCAATCGAGATGAAACGATCGCACGATTTCAGTGAGAGAGAAGAAGAACGTAAGAGGCAACGAAGTGACGTATCGCCTCACACACGAAAAGAAGTGTTCGCTCCAATAGAAGACATGAGCAAACCTGAACCAACACCTTCCACGTCTGCCACCAGACACAGAGAGCCCACTCCAAACCAAAATCCACCAGTTAACTCTGAAAAGTACTAACACATTCGAGGGACGGAAAAGCGACCCTCTAGAAAATTTAGAACCACGACTTACACGTACACGGTGAAGTTTAAAGATTTCAAGTCCAACGTACCATTGGAGAAAGCAGAAGGGTTTATCACCGAGATGTGGGATTCTTTGCTCACCACACTAAAGCGACAATGTCAACCCAAAGAAAACGATTTCTTGACACTATCCATAGATCACGACAGCTTGAAATCCCCTGTTTGAATCGAGTTTAGCAGACCCGCAGAACTAACCCCTTCCAAAGTCATGGACAAGATTCAACACGTACAACAATCTAATGATCAGTTTGACATCACCGATGGTAAAGCCACACTGAAAATGGCCCACGTCTCTCCTCCTCAAGGGACTGGACGCAAAAAGGTCTTATTGGTGGACGACCTTCGCAACACCAAAACAAGTCTCGTCCGAATTAACAACCCTCAAGACCAGATGTGTTTAGCCCGTGCCATCGTGGTGGGACGAACCTATGCCAACAAGAACGACACGGTAGAATGGAAAAGAACCTGGAAAACTATTCAACGATCCGACCGAGCCAAACAACGAACCCAAGGAATAGTTTGTACGGAGGAAGAACCAATGCCATCTGTTTGCTGTACCAAGCCGACGAAGAGAAAGGAGAAGAAATCAAATACTTGGACGTGTGTTCGCTGTATCCTTACGTGTGCAAATATTGTCACTTCCCTGCAGGGCACCCGCAATTGCTGACGGAACACATCGACCTGAAAAACATTCGACAATACGAAGGTCTGATCAAGTGCAAAGTCTTGCCTCCCACGGACTTGTATCATCCCGTGCTACCTCACCATTGCCAAGGCAAACTGATGTTTCCTTTGTGCCGTACTTGTGCCGAAACGTGCAACCAAGATCAGCCTTGTCAGCACACCCAGGAAGAACGTGCCTTGACGGGGACGTGGGTTAGCGTGGAATTGTTCAAAGCTCTGGGCATGGGATACCAACTGTTAGAAGTGTACGAAATTTGCCACTTTCCCAAGACACAACAATACCACAAGGGTGACCCCAGTCAGAAAGGCATTTTCGCAGACTACGTCGATGCCTTTTTGAAACTGAAACAAGAAGCCAGCGGCTATCCTTCCTGGTGTCACACTCCCGAAGATGAAAAGACATTCAAAGAGAAATGTTATGAACAAGAAGGTATTCCTTTAGACCACATCGAGAAAAACGAAGGCAGGCGATCGTTTGCCAAAGTGATGTTAAATTGCTTGTGGGGTAAAATGGCACAACGACCGTGTTTACCCAAGACGGAATATTTGACAGAACCTTCCCGCTACTTCCAGATGATTCACGACAAAACCAAATACATGAAACACGTGGACGTCGTTCGTGAGGATTTGATCTTAGTCAATTACGAAGAAGATCTGGACTTTGTACAAGCCGACGAATTTGGAAATGTCATCATTGCGGCTTATGTGACAGCCCATGCTCGCTTAAAATTGTACGAAGCTTTAGAACTGTTAGGGGATCGTGTCCTCTACTTTGACACGGACAGTTGTATCTACATCGATCGACCGGGTCAGCAACACCCTAACATCGAAGAAGACCGTTTAGGAGCCTGGACAGACGAACACCCCGACGACAAGATTCTAAGTTTCGCGAGTGGCAGTCCTAAAAATTACGGCTACCAATACCGGGACAAACAAGGAGAAGTGCACACCGAGTGCAAAGTGAAAGGACTGACTCTGAATTATCGTACCAGCCGAGTGGTCAACTTTGGGGTATTGAAAGAAGCCTTGCAATCGGGAGAGGATGGAAACTTTAAAGTGACCACTCACCAACCGAACAAGATTGTACGTTTACCCACTCACCACATCGTCAGTCGACCCCTGGAAAAAATCTATCAAATCGTGTACCAGAAGCGAGTGAGACTTCCCAATCACTTTACGTTGCCGTACGGTCACATCGATATTGGTCAGCATATAAAAAGGGACAACGTCCAAGACCAACAGTTCATTGTCACTACCAAGACCAATTGACAAAAATGAATCCTTTCAAACAGCAAGTATAGAGCGTAAGACTCAAGTCCAACGAGAAACTCGGGTGTGATTCTATGCCTCACGATCACATCACCAATGTAGTACCACATCTTAGTTGTTATGTACTAATGCCATGACAAACTACGTGCAACCAGTGAAACTTCCAGACCACAAAACTTTACCTTATGGACATGCTGATATCACCCAGTATAAAAAGGGACGACTTCCAAGAACGACACTTCATTGCGAGGACAAGCGACGAGAAAGATGAATAACTCTACGCAGAAGAAAAAAGAGAAGGAACAAACATCATTGACCTCTTTCACCACCATACCGTCACAGCAAAGTGCGTTCAAGAAGGGAAAGGATTCAATAGACCTAAAGGAGTATTTTAGCATCCAAATGACCCAGACAGCGACCTCGAGAAAATTTAGAACGACAACTTACACCTACACGGTGAAATTTAAAGACTTCGCGTCTGACGTTCCAGCCGAGGAAGTATCAGGTTTCATTACGGATCTACTTGACTCACTGTTAGAGGAACTCAGATGTCATTGCCAAGTCAAAGATGAAGGTCGTTTGAGCCTATCTGTGTATCACGACAGTTTGAACTCGCATGTATGTCTCGGATTTAGCACACCTGCAGAAATAACTTCTTCCAAACTTTTGAGGGCTATTGAAGACGTGCGGTCGATGAGAGAAAAATTTGACATCACCGATGGAAAAGTGACTATTCATATGGCATATGTTGTACCTGCATGAGAAGAACACGATGACTGCTCTTGATCTGCTTACCGATAAGTGTACTAGCACGATGGACGTAACAGCAGATTTACGACTGACAGGGAATACGAGATGGGAAACATCTATGCTGGGACACAAGTGGTAGCTGACCAGATTTTAAACAACGTGTGTGACGGATAGAGAGACAAACACGAACTTTCTCTTATTTGATTGTTTGTTACTTGTTTTGTTTTAGCTTTTTCTTATAAACGAACATTTAATGTAAATTCGTTGCATATGAAGTGATTTTAGAAAGGAGTGGACGTTAATTTTAAACATTAGTTTACTAGAGTCAATAACTAAACAACTCGTAAATATGTTTCTTTTATGTTCAAATGTTTATGTATTTAATGGATAGTGCTTAGACCAAAGCACAGGCCAGAGAGTCCATGTATATACTTGAATAAATGTTTTGAACCCATACAACAGACTTTTCTTTATCGAGTTTCTATTCTATCTGTGAGTCTTTCTTTAGAATATTTCTGTCCTCTTTTCTGTGTGTTTGAATGTGTATTTGTTTGTTTCTGTATGTCTATGTTTGTCCCTATCAACCCTTTGTCCCTACAAATACATTTCACCCTATAAAAGGTTTTGACCCTATAAACCTATGACGTTACCAATGTTTAATTCCCATTGATCCCCATGTGACATTCCCATGTTCAATTCCCCTTGACGCTCTACAGTCCCATCCATGTTAAAATGCCCCATGTTAAATTCCCATTGTCGCCAGAGTGCATGGACCGTTTTTGCATGGTAAAGTCTCCTTGTCACTAGGGTGGCCCCATATACTACTCATGTTGATATACACGGACATAAAGTTGTTACAAACATGAAAATACAAATATGGATACAAAGTCTTTCTTTCAGCATCAATTCGTCAGACATTTTATATATTTTTTATAATTTTATTCATCCTAATGTTAAGCAAGTTTGAAAGAAAACTTTGATTTTGCCACAGAACATTGCAATTTGGTAAAGTACTGAACAATTAATGAATAAATCGAGAAAGGTGTGTCTTGATTAATTAACTGTCGCATTGATTTTGGCACAGAACATAGCAATTTTGAAAAGTACTAAAATAGAAGTGAATAAATCGAGAAATGTGTGTCTTCATTAACTATCGCCTTGATTTTCCCGTAGAACATTGTAATTTTGAAAAGTACTGAAAGCGAAATCCAAAATGGTGTGTTTTAAGTAATTAATTAATTAAATTATTAATTAATTATTGTCCAATTCTGGACAATTAACGATACTCTCTAAGTGAATAAATCCCTATGTATCAGATATAATGTTAACATTCTTCGAATGTTTTCGTAATTTTGTATAGTTTATTATTAACATCCTTCTCTGTATCCTGAATAAGATTTTAAGCCGCATCAGATGGATTTATCGACATAAGCGACTTAAACTGCTTTATACCAATGCTTATTTGTCATTTTATCTAAATATAACAGCAGGTATCATGTAAATTTTGCTGCTATTTTCAGGAGGAAACAGAAGAAATTGGGGTATAATTATACAGCTTTTAGGGACACCGAGAAAATTGCTGTATACGATGTTGAACGAACTCTCCGAAGTTTTCGACGAATACGAAGACTACATTCCCTTGTATCATATATATATATATATATATATATATATATATATATATATATATATATATATATATATATATATATATATATCACTTATTTAGACTGCAAGAACAAACTCAAAAGACTGAATAATGTTTCCTACCTTAAATATTCTCAGCATGTTTTTTTAATGTTTTCTAATTTCATGGTGTTTGTTTTTGTAATCATTTCATTATGTTTTTTATCTTATAGGTGTTGTCAAATGTTGTAAAGCGCTTAGAGCTTCTAAAGATTAGGCGCTATATAAAGTCCTCATTATTATTATTATTATTATTATTATTATTATATAACACTTTAAAGAGTGCCGTCTTGGTAAATATTTACAAATATGCTAATCGAATGAACAATATTTGGAAATTTTTCTGTCATTTCTGATACATCATAATTTTCACATGTCCGGTTTGCTCCTCTCATTGACTGCTTTTGGAAAATTATGGATAAAATTTCGGAACTCCAGTTGGGGTTGTGAGCACTTGCAGTAATTGTTACATCACTGAAAGTGTGACCACGGGAAGAGAAGTGTTCTGCAAGTGGACTTCTGTACAGCTTCTTTGCCATCCAATTAGATTTGCGAAGATTTATCCTTTAGTGTAACTTTTCAGTTTCTCTGAGATAATGAAGGCTACAGATCTTACATGCGATGAGATAACTTACATTCTGTTTTGCACATTCTGTTTGGACCATGTATGTTCAGTTTTTCGCTCGTCGCTGTACTAGAAAATTTGCTGGTCTCTATCGTGTGTTGACTGGTAATAGATTTACTAAGGTCTCACTGGACAGCTTTTCTGGTGAAATTTTATCTGACAATGACCTATTGCTGAAAAATGAAAATATTTTAGACTGAAGTTACAAATAAAAACAAACTAATGATTTTTTATAGAAAGCACACACGTGAGATTTTGACTGCGGAAATTAGATTAATTACTTATACATATAACTGGTGGCTTTTATACCGAACCAACACTGCCACCAACCCCCCTTTTTACATTCATTTTTGACACCAAAGAGCTATTTTGAATATTTTCCTATGAAGTGGCAGCTAAAAGAATCAGTATGTTCCTAATACATGAATAAAGTTCACTAGTACTATAACAAATTAGCATACTTTTCATCCCCCCTCAACTATCTCGATTTTGAGATATTTACCTCTGTAGCAGACATACGTAAATACGTAAGCCAAGTCGGCTGTTCATTTGCAGCCCAAGTTATGCATTTGATCTCCAATGCAAATCTAACTGTGTCAGGCAGTCACCAACAAGCCAACCTATTTCCAAGCCTAACTCAAATTAAATCTAAACCACATTACAGCCTTAGCTTCTGTGTGAATTTATAAATGCTAGGCTTATAATAATTGGGTTCATGCCTTCTACCTTAAAAATTAGGGAGGTGTCACAATACGAAACTATCCAGTGAGACCTAAGGTAGCCATGGTTAGTGATTGGTGTTAGCTTCGTTCTGACACTGCATTCGAAATATCCCATATAACCAGGCACTGAGGATATGCAAAATATGCTCCGAGGATGAGAGTTATCTGAACATTTCATTAGCCGAGGCTACGACAAAGACCTGAAAGCGGAGGCACCCCAAACGAACCTCAATGACCTACTAAAATATAAAGAGAAGGGAAAGGTTGATCGGATACCATTTACCCTGACCTACCATCCTGACAACCCCAAAGTAGGTAAAATCATCCGGAAACATTGGTCCATCATGGAATCGTGTGACACACTAAAGTTAATCCTCCTGAACAAATCAGTAGTAGCCTACCGGAGACCAAAAACCTCAAAGACATCATAGTCAGGGCGTAGCTAACACCAATCACTAACGAAGACCACGCTAGTAAATATGGTCCCTGTGGCGATAAAAGGTGCAAAACCTGTCAACGTATGTTATAGACCAGCATGTTTGTGTGTGTGTGTGTGTGTGTGTGTGTATATATATATATATATGTCGTGACTGCAGTAGTGATAGAATATGGAACAACGGTTATTGTTTTGACAACTGTAATATACTTTCAATATCGCCCATCAGTCCACAACACGGGATATAGCTGTAAGTTGATATGGATTGTGGGATAGAACGTGAAATATCACCTGAGTAACCGTTTGTTAGACCTTATATTGCCGACAGCATTGACGATCAACAAATACCAAAGAAGAATGTCTTCTTACTGCGTACTAAGAAGAGCTAGTGAAGCAGTCTGAGGATCAACATATTTTCACTTTATCTATCGTAGTTACTGAAGAATACTAAAGACGTTAATCTGTCATACCATAAAAAGCGCTAAAGAAGTGGCTTAAATTAAATTCCATCAGAGAACTGTTAAGACATTCATGAAATCGAGAGAAAATAAGTATTTTCTATAAAAGAGCATAGTAATATTCATTTTTTAAATTTGGCTCATTATTTGTGCGTTCAAAATTTAACGAAATCGATATATTAGACAGCCATAATTATTGGAGCTAAATTAGAGCGGATGGTGGTTAATTTCATTATGTGATGTTTATTATGCGAATATTAGACGTTGAAGGATTAAAAAAGAGAAATGACAATGTTACCAGGGTATGGGAAACATCGAATGGGTAATAATTCCTCTTGTATTTTTGTCGCGTGCGTATAATAAAACCAAAATTATCTCCTCTTCAATTTTGTCATCATTCCATCAGGTCGTATGAAATCATCTATGCCAATACCTTATGCTGCCACTATTCTCGCTGGACCAGACTCGCGTGCCTCGGTAAGATTTCTGCCATAGTTGGGTCTAAAGAATGTTGCCAATCGAAGGTACTTTGGTCAAACTTTGAATAACCGAGAATATTTCAAAAATGTATCTATACTTCGTTCTGCGATCATTCAAGAAAAATTATATTGTATCCAAAATATGTCTAGACGCACTTTCTGTAATTATTCAAGACAAACGTATATTGTGTGATTTAGAGGTTATCACTAAACATTATTTTCACAGACGCCGATGCTAAAGAGAGCAAACAGAAGAAAAAGATTAATACGTGTGGATCGGGATATAAAATAATTATAGTATGAAGAGTTACAAAAACAGATTGAAGATTAACAATAAAGAGATCTCAAATGCCTAAAATGTGGTTACCAAGGGATTATATGCTATATCCAATGCTTTATAAACTGTTAATGATAGACACAAAGGATACAAAACACAAGAATACCCACAACCCACTTAACAAAGGCTATGCAGTGAGATGTCTTCCTTAGAGACTGTCATGGTGGAATTTAAAGTCTCAAAACAAAACAAAAAAAAGACAATTCTGTATAATCTCAGCTACACTAATGTACGACTTTAAAGCTGATTTAACGTAGTTAGAATGAATGCTAGATGTCACTGTAACGTAAAGCGATTTGAAATTGATGTACTCGATTATGTATAGCGTTAAACCCGTGGCATGTTTGAAGATGCTAGTGACTCGATTTTTTTATCAAAATGACCAAGGGTTTAAATGTTACAGAAGCAGAGTTTGTACTTCTTGAAATATTTGTAATAAGGTGGAAATTTGCTTAAATCTGTATAGAAAGGTGAGTGGAAAATGTAGAAATTTTAAAATCCTGGAGAAGCGTGTGTTAATAATGAAGATTAGATAAACTTGAGATCTGATTGGGTAGTTAATGCTTTGGGATGTGTTCCCAGACGAAGTCTCGGGTTATAAAAATTACTTACTCAGCAGAAATAGGCAGTCGTGTTCTTACGCGAGGTGAAAAGCTCCCGACTCCAAGGGTGGGCGAGACCCTCGTAAAGGTTGTCCAAGGGACTTTTAGTTGAGGGTCAATGAGAGACATGTAACCACGGGTGCAATGAGACGGTTCTGCTAAACAGATAAGAAATTAACCTTAAATAAAAAAGATACTGTTTCTTAATTTAATGCATTCTTTTTTCTTGATATGACTCTTAATTGTTCGAATTTTGATTTGTCTTAAATTATATAGGAATCATGTATGCTGAAAATTGATCATTATTAGGTTTGTAGGATGTTTTCTGCCAAGAAAGTGTTAATAATAGTGTTGAATTAGGTAAAGTATTAATTTTGTTTGGATTATTCGTTTAGCAATTATTTAATGTTTTTTTAACCTATGAATTTGTTGTATTAATGTTTAAGCAGTATATGTGCATGTGTCCGACATGTAGCCTAAAATAGTGATTAATATATAACACTGCAAGGGCTTAATTGTCATTAAGCGAGAGTAGACTGTGCTATTTGATCAATTAATAATGGTAATGTGTTATATTGGAGAAATACATTAATTTTCTTACACTATCTTAACTGTCTTTGAAAAGAGTGAAACTCGAGTGATGTAGACATATACGGCATTCTTTGTATTGGATGCGATACAAGGCTATGGCCTGAATACAAATAGCAGTGTAATGTCTTACATGAAATGTTATTCGGGCTCTTGTGAGTGTATCAGAGAGTGGAATGTATGTTCAGTTCAGGAAATAATTAATGAACAAAAGAATTAGGCCACAGTTCTTCTATTTTATAAGGAAAATATCTCCAACGCCTAAAATAAGAGATTACACGACCAGTATAAGAGATTTGACGACCAAGAGAATCCTCTAAGTAGGCAAGGGGAAACCGAATGTTCCAGTTCAAGTTGACCTGAGACGATAATTTATGTTGATTATGGAGAGTGAATAAGCAACCAGTTAATAGTTCATGAAAGACATGCCGCACAATTAAGGTTCCAGACACTAACTCGATTTCGTGATGAAATATGCCGTATCAATATAACACGAAACTGCATTTTGGAATTTTGAGGTTTTTTTTTTCCTGGTAGAAGTGCACCCTACAATTGGTCCTGTACAATTTTATTTTGCTGTATCTACTTAATTAAATCGTCTTATTCTGATACAGGTGTTGTTCTATTCTGTATCTCTGCTCAAATTTCCATTTATTGCATACATTAATTTTATTTAAATATTCGCTCGATTCGGGTTGTAATATCGTGGTCGATAATCCTATATGCATCCATAACCGCCAAAAAGACACGACACATAAATAACCTAAAAGAAATAAATAATTCCTAGTGATGGTATAGTTAGACATAAGAGAACGACCTATGATTTAGTGACAGAATCGATGCAATTAAATAAGAGAAACAGTACATATAGACACATTTAAAACTAAATTAAACACAGAAATGAGTGTGAAGAATATTCAAATAAATTCTTCCAATGTTGAAATTAAAACAGGCTAAATGTTCTGGATGAAAAATGTACCTGGAAGTATACTGATTTATGATTTTCGCGAGATGACAGATCATTCTGCTGTAATTTCTATAAGAAACAGTGTAGTGTATATTATCGTACTATTTGTTAGGACAGTGATTAAATACACGAATTCTGAATTACGTCCTATTTCTCCTGTTTCAAAACACCACAAACAATAGCTACTACTTACGGACTTGATTATGTTCCATCACGTTTTACCGAATGCAAATTACACCATAGACGTACCACTGTACTATGTCATTCAAATAAAGAAATTTGATATACATTCATTTTTTTAAAAACTGAACAGTGCAACTACAAATGACGTTGTATATAAAAACCTTCACATGAAATATATATCTGAAACAAAAGAACCACTATCATATAAATTTGAAGAGAAAAAAAATATATTCGTTTTTGCAATGAAAAGAATCGATAAAAAGGAAGAAATGTATTTCTTATTTCTGATGGGACACAGTATAAATATGTATTGCCTAGAAATAGTGTAGTCATGGCAAATGCGTAAATTTGCTTGACAGGGGCATTGTTAATGTTTTTGGAATTTACAGGAAGTCCTTTTATGATTTAGATTTTTATCCAAATGGCCTAAATTGTAAAAGTAATATCGTAGAAAAATTGAAGAAGAAAATAATTGAATTGAATGAAAACGGCAAAAGCATTTAATTACTAGGAATGGAAGATTAAGAAAACAGGTTATTGAATTGCCCTGAATAAAAGATTAGGAAAACAAGTCACTAAATTATCGTGAATCCTAGGTTAAGAAAAGAAGTTATTTATTTACCATAAATGAAAGATCAAAAAAACAAGTCATTTAATTACAGTGAAGGAAAGATTAGGAAAAGAACTCATTTAATTACCATGAATGAAAGGTTAAGGAAACAAGTCTTTTAATTACAATGAGTGAAAGATTAGGAAAAACCATTTAAATACCAAGAATTAAAGATTAGGGAAAGATTATTTAATTACCCTGATTGAAATATTAGGAAAACTAGTATTTAATTAACACGAATGAAAGGTTAAGAAAACAAGTCATTAAATTACTACAGTGAATGAAAGATAAAGAAAACAAGTTATTTAATTAACATGAAAGATTAAGAAAACAGTGTTTGGTTACTCAGAACGTGAAACGTTTCGATGAAGCTTTTCTCTTTATTAGTCCACTCATTCTGATGCAAGTTAAAAAATAAACAACATGAACTTAATGATATTTAAAAGCTGATACGCAGATAACTTAGGAATATGTTTATATTTATGTTGTAGTGGGTGGTAGAGTACATGTTGGGTATCAATATCACTGACAGCAAGCGACGGCAAAACGAACCAATGCACGTGTTCTAAGCATTAACCAATCAAATCGAAAGCAATGGCGACTACTTAAATAGACAACAATGGCAACTTACGGAAACAATATAACTACTTCCAAATAGGAAAACACACCACAGGGTCTTAACTTTCTTAATTAAACGTATCACTGGATTGCACAAACTCCAAGTATTATAAAGCCTGAACAAATGCTTCCAATGTTAATACCAAGGATACGACCCAGTGTCTTAATTGTACATAGTATTTTCTTTGTCGTTCGATATAAAGGTTAAGGAGATGGTAATGATGCAGACGTAAACAACGTAAGAAGATTGCATATTAGTTATATAACCATTTCTTATGGTAATGATGGTATTTTTAAGCTAATTGATTACAACACATTCTCTGCGTAAGAAGATTTATGGCTAACAGTATATGTGGGAACAAAAAGATCAGAACATCGAATAATAAATGAAACACGTAGAAAGTTAAGATCAGAATCGGCTAATGCACGATACAGCTTATTGTAGAAAGAAAGTAATTAAAAACCTGCTTTATATGTGGATAGTAACAAATCGTTTATTTTACAGTCACGATTTTGGACTTAGATTTACATTAGAAAAAATCATCTGGAATAACATACAGTATCTACTGCAAGATACAATTATTTCTGATATGTTGACACATTTTGGGAACGAAAAGTAGATGAAGTAAATTGCTTGTTATATGAGTACATCACAAGAGAGAGAGAGAGAGAGAGAGAGAGAGAGAGAGAGAATTGTGAATGTGCTGCTATTACAGTCTTAACAAAAGGCATGTTATATTAATCAAGAACAACTTTAAGCGGAGCTTTGATACCATGTAAGAAAGACAAAGACACTAATCATAAAAGGTAATGATCTTCAGCATTAGAACACACTAATACCGGAAGTATAGATTTTCAGCATTAGAACACACTAATACAGGAAGTATATATATTCAGCATTAGAACACTCTAATACTGGAAATATAGATATTCAGCATTAGAACACACTAATACTGGAAGTATAGATATTCAGCATTAGAACCCACTAATACTGGAAGTATAGATATTCAGCATTAGAACACACTAATACCGGAAGTATAGATATTCAGCATTAGAACACACTAATACCGGAAGTATAGATGTTCAACATTAGAACTCACTAATCCTGAAAGAACTGATATGCACCATTAAACGAAATAATGATTACCATGGAAGGCTGGCCAACAGGGTTTTTTTTTTTTTTTACTTGATACAGAATTACGATTCTATGGTCGTAAAATAAGCAACAGAAAAGTGTGAAAACCAACAAGTTTTGCAAAATTCAAAAATTAATTTATTTCCCTAGAATACAAAAGTGAAGATTTTAAAATAACTTATAGCAATGTGAATTAAATCGCAATTAGTTCTACAATTTATGTCACAAGTCCAAATGCATAAAATTCTAACTGAATTCCAATGATATTCCAGATAAATTTCAATATTAAATGTGTTGATATACCTGTAGTCTCGAACATGGTAATGTGCCAATAGCCTGGCTTGGGGCTATGTGCTACAGTCTTTTAATATATTACAATATTGTAATTCAAAAATGATCTTGTCTGAGTCTTTTAATATATTACAATATTGTAATCCAAAAATGATCTTGTCTGAATTCACTATATTTCCAAATTAATGTTTCTGCCCAAGAATATTACTGATGAGCACATTGTATTTCCAGTAAATAATTATTTGAATAAATAATTCTACCTAAATGAAATACTGAACACAACAATCAGACTGATTCTGCCTTAGATGTTAAATACAAGAATAAGTAATTTTCAAGTAAACAATATTTATAAAAGTTAATACACAATGATAGAACCAGGATGAGAGTCAAACGTTCCTTTCTGGAACATTAGGTTGTCAACAAGATAGAGTCTATTACTAAAATTATAATAAAGAACATGGAAAACATCAAGTAGAATAGGCTTATCATGGAGGAATTCCGATGTCCTAGACCCAAGTAAATATATTTACCTCCATTGATAATGACCCTAATATTTAACCCACATTCATAGAGAAATATTAACTATGCATTAGGTTGTTTACAAATCAATGTTCATAGTCAGACACACAGTGAGCTTGATTTTGGACAAGGTCAAGTACAAAATACAAATGTATATAACATACAATAGTTGACAAAAGCTAACGAATAATAGAGATTAAATATACATAACCATACAATAAATCAATAATTTAAAGGTGTGGATAAAGATTTCTTTAACGTGGAAATAACGCATATTGAAATAATATTCTTGATGAAAGAATTACGCATGTTAGATTGCGTGGATCGGGGCATCAAGTAGTTCATTTTCAACAAGGAATACACAAGCAGATAAACAGACTATAAACTTTAGATGCGCAAACAATGTATATTTATTTGGTGTTTGATCCTCAGAAAATATTCATTACGTCATAGAAGTACCAGTCTGAACTCGGATCGATATTGTAATATTTTTATTTGACAGAGTAATATAATCTATGTTGGGGTTTGCACCCAGACAAGGAAATCCCAGTCAGTGTGTTATATTTGTCTCCCCCGCTGAGACGACCAGACTGAGACAACCAAACTGAAATAAGCAAGGTGAGGTTAGCAAAACAGATAGATTTCTCTGTCGCATGGGTGGTAAAAGTCAGTCAGTGAAAATGTAGTATATATGAGAACTTAGGGCTGCTTATATGGTAAAACAAACCAAGACGCCTTCTTATTTTTTGTTCGTCCATCCTAGTTCTGGATAGCCCCAAGTTTAACAGCATTCATGTTCGGTACTAGGTGAAGGCATGTAACCGTATTTTTATGAATATTTTTTATGACATACTTAAGTGTGACATAATTAAACTTATTGGGGAAATAAATTTCGTATATTTTGAATTCCTATATTTTTACAAGTGACAAATATAACTCTATATTTTCACATGTTAAAACAAAAGAATATATTTTCACATGTTAAAATAAAAGAATTCCCACCATTCCATGCAATGCTTGATTGTGTATGCCTACATAAACTATATCCTGTGGCAAAAAAAGCCAGTACTGTGTGAGCTAGAAAATATATAATCTGCATTATATTTCAGACATGAAAAATATTTTTGCAGAAGAAATCTGACCCGACGCCGTTCGCGTCTTCGTGAAGTTTGGTGCCCTTACTTCTTTGACAAAATCGATAAACCCACTGAAGCAATGCCAAAACAGACTTACTTTATGGTCAAATAGAATCAGCTAGTTTAAGAAACAACACAAATGCAACTTTCTTTGACCTATTTTTTTTAAAACCAATCCACTCGTTATTTCAAGTCGCAATATGGATATAATTAGCCTTTAAAATGGGTGAATTTACGAAAAGGGTGGAGTGGGGCGTACTGTGGAAGAGTGACGTTCAATTCTGATGGAAGTATGGTACATAATAAAAAAAAATATTCTTTTCCTGCCTAAATATCGGATATATTTCATAATATGGTTCTAAGAAAGATTATTTTAATTCAAAATCTTCTCTAAGCTTGCAGGAAACGTTTGTCTTTGCTCTGTTTTGATTCCTCTCTAGGAGATCGCTCACATGCGAAATCGTTGGAACCAATAGTATACCTAAGTATTCAGTAAGATTCCCGCTGAATGTTTGTTTCTCGAAATGCTGAGGGATGTTAAATCTATAGTACTGAAGAGTATAAAATGTACCAAAGTCATGGCGGACAAGATGTTTAGCATCTTTCGTAGACCTAGTAATTGGCCTAGACGTAGTCCGAGTTTTCTCTGACCCTTGCCATCCCACTTTTGATAGTTGGGCATTTATGTTGGGGTGTAGGGTAAGAGCGCATTCCCTATCGAAAAGTTGGAATTCCGCTTTCTAGCCGGACCAGCAAACTTGAACGACGTTTCATCGAGAGATACGTGCATGAAATCGATAGGAATATGATTTATTTTCTCAGAATTTGCGATCATATCATTCGTTATGTCTATAATCAGCTGATACACGAGACGAAAGTACATCGTTGCTAAAATTTGACCTGGATCTGGCCATTTGTATTCCTAGTCATGTGACTACACAACTCTTGCAACGTACATCTCAATGACATCAGAGGTCATACAGTCGAGTGATATCAACAACATACCATTTCTAGTGTTGCTGTAGGAAAACAAATCGAACATATAAATAAAAGTCATGTAATTTTCATAGAAAAATGAAAAAAACATAAACTTCTCAAAATATTTATTGTGAAAACAATGACGCAAATCTGTAAATGTTGCAGAAATTTGAAGAAAACTAGATTCACTACGAAGAGCACGTGTCAATGTGGTAGTCACGTGATACCAACAAAAAGACATCGCTGACACGTGCTCAGTACTTCTTGAAAATGGTTTTCTCCACCCTGCTGCGATACCGACAGGTTTCTGTTCGTTGTTCTTAGAATAAATATGTTGAGGATTAAGTGTGCATTATATTTATTTACAAAACATTAAGTGACTTCTATATAATATGTCCAAATTCTATGTACAACACCTTGGGAAATATCTCACTAAAAGTCAATAATATAAGTTCACTATTGTGTGACCGTCGACTTTTGCAGGAGCTGCACAATCTATCTCCTGGTACATATGGTAAATGTAAGTATCATGAATGGTTTTCCAAACAATAAGAAGGAAACAAAAGTATTTTAAATGACGTTCCATTGTAAATTACTATACCTATGACATATATCTTCCATGAGTGTCTCACTGACATTTTGGACGCTTGGACGACCCTTGCCAACTTTCACGGCAACATTCAATATGGAGCCGTCTATGTCTATAATTCTAGCTTGGACATCAGCATATGAGCCTGACCCAAGTATCGAGGAAGAAAACGTTACCTCTCCTTCTTCGAAATCAAACTTCATGATGTTATTTACAAATAATATATCCAACGAACCCTCCAGCTTAATGAAACCTTTCATCAATCCTGAAATGTCATCGTTTGTTGGAGCATTGTCTTCTAGCTGACGATGCAACGTGCTAATCAATTCCCTGTCGGCTTTGACAAATGCTGGTATCACGGCAGCAACTTTGTCCAAACCTTCAAAAACCTTTTGAAGAAAACCATTAGTTTTTTTCGTTAAGCCTGAGCTTTGAAAAATATTTCGCACATACAGATGTGTAGCTTCCTTCATGAGTTCTACTGGAGAAATATTTTTTGTATTCGCGGAAAAGAGCTCTCACAGCCTTTGAAATGTTGAAAGATCCTGCATAACTTACGGTAGATCCAAGAATGTCAATAGGATTTTCACCGTTATCTTTCTTGCCTTTCTTCTTTGCCTTTTTGTCTCCTTTTTCTTTACAGCTTGAACAAAAACACTCTTGGCTGGGAGCAATCTACTTTCCGTCTCTTCATCGTTATCTCCAAGAAGACCTTGATAAAAAAAGACAAAAGTCATATCTGATCGATCACCGATTTTCTTTAATAAAGGGCTTAAAAGGTGATTAAAAATCGTGGATCCCGTGTCAACTAATACTAATCGTTCTAGAAGAACATTGTGATATAAGAGAGTATTTTCATTCCAAGAAAACTAAAACTGATAATATGTCATGGTCATGTGTTTTCTTTGCCTTCATAATCATAAGAATATAACGAGACATAAAATTTGAAGAGAAAAATGATCAACCAAACAAACAAAATACAACAATCAATGTCCAGCAAATTAATTAAAAAAGAAGAATAAACCGAACATAAGCTCCACCCGACATGGATTTAGGATTGGATCCTGTGATAAGCATACCTTGCAACTCTGCTATCTTATTTTCCATGAGGTAAAAATCTTTCTCGAAGATATCTATTATCTCCTCTTTGATGCTGTTTATGATGCTTAAATGTTTCTAGCAATTGTCAATGGCTAAAGCAACCCTTTCTGACAGTTTCTTGTCTGCTTCTTTAGCCAGGTCCTTCCAATTTCTGCCTTTGTGACAATCATGCGGGCTCCAGTCCATAAGGCGTTTCTTAAAGTGTCAATTAATAAATTGATAAATTGAATACTGAATTAAAAACATCTATCAATCAATAAATCAATATCAATGAATCGAATATTAACGTTCCAATTTTGATATTTCGTGCTGTCAGGTTTTACGTACTGTGCTGAAAAGGCTGATCGCGAATTCCATTAGCCCCCCAAAAAACCGCATTTACTTAAAAATGGCTGCAACATTTTTTCAGAATTATTCACAGAAGTAAATTAGCTTTGTTTGTTTGAAACACATTTACAACAAACTCTCAGAACAGAATTTAAAGAACAGATTCAAGACAAGACGAAAGGAGACGGGGTAAATAAGTATTATCGACAACGAATAAATCACGATATTGACATTAGCCAGCGGAGCTCTTTAAGATATCAATTTCCACCGTGGTCCCATCATTTACTATTATACATATTCATCTGTTTTAGCCGTTTCTACCTACTCAGTCCCCAAAGGTAGATGAAAAACTATAAAATAACAGAAAACAAATTTATCCAATAGGAAGATATATCAAAACAAAGTAATGAACCCTCCAAAAACAATTTTGAAAATATAAATGCAGTGAGAGAGAGAGAGAGAGAGAGAGATTACAGCTTATTATCACTTAGAATGTTCTGTAGTGCCAAGCCCAAGATGAGCCAAACGCGTTGCTCAAGGATACCTTAGGTTTCTGGAATAATTCGATAATGGACGCGATTACGTAACCTTCTGGTTACGAGTCCAAAACCTTAATCAATCAGCCAAAGCGGAAGGAAAGTGAAGGTCTTCTCTTTGATTGTGAAAATAAGCATTGTGAAAGTCAAATAAACATGGAATGGATGACGTTATTATATAGAATCAAGATTTGATCCACCAGAATAGCACTGTTTAATAAGAAAGATACGTTACATTTTTGATCATGCAACAACAACAAAAAACATAGTGTCTTAATAAAATAATAACTTATTTTGTGTAACGTGGATGGCCATTCAACTTTATTCTAAATATTGGTCTCTGTAATTGATCATTACTTATGTTTTTGGTGTTTTATTCTTTCCCTGATAATTTTGATCTGCTTCTGCGACACACAAGTCTCAGTTTTGTGAGTCAGTATGCGGCAAATATAAGAATGCAGACAAACAAATACAGACTACCTGGACCTCCAATGATCTCAGTGCCTCCAGTATAGCCTTATGTATATTTTCAACCTCCTTTTCCAGACTATTCCTCATTTTTCTAATTCTTTGTTCAGCATCATTTTCCAATGTCTGCATTTGTTTCTTGATCATGTCCAGATCTTCCTTATTCCTAACCTTGGTCTGCTCAGCCCCTAGACGAGACATTTTCAGGGAGTAGATTGATCTCTTCACGACAGCAGAAAGCCAGCTTTATTAAAACAAGTATCATATACATGTAGATTCTTCCCATGATTCGTATCAAGCGAGACTCTCGCTGCATTGAATTAAAGACATACCGTCTAAACTATTGTACAAACACATATTTTTTAAAAAAAAAGGTTGTACGCGCTCGAGAAAATATTGTATTCTAGCAGTTTTTACTAAACCGGTGTTAAAATGATTGTATCCTTAGTTCAATGCATAGTTTGACAGCAGCGAAAAGCAAAAAATCCTTTCTTAATGTCTGCTAAAACTGAAATCGTTTACAGTGTATGAACAGATTAGATACATAAAACGATTGTAAAGTGGTTTTATCTAAAACTAGTGGGCACTATTATTATAAATGACATGGAAACTAAAATATTGAAGATACAAAAGGTTTTTGGATTAGCATGATTTGTTGCGTTAAAATTCATTGTTTCCATTGGAAACGTCCGGTTCTATGTCAAAGTCAAATATTTGTTTTCTATATTTCGTATCCTTAACATGATTCTGCGCTCCTTTTTATATCAATGCTCAGACCAAAGTAATTTCGAAACCGATTTCAACTATTTTCTACGTAAATGTACCTGAGATTCATATAGAACGCAGTCTTGATTGGCCTGATTGGTCAGAAACAACCAGACATAATGGCACAATAGTAAGTTATTGTCTCATTTGGCAGTTGGGCTGGGGGCATAGAAACAACAGTTTCAGCCAAGAGGGTGTGACAGATCAGTGCAGAATGAAGTTGTTAAATAAGATGCAAACATTAATTAGGCTTATATACTGGTATTCATTTTTACAAGTTCGTGCGATGTCAGTCGATTTCATTCAAAAATTTCAAAATGTCTTATGTAGATAATTCTTAGTGCAATTAATTCACATCGTCTGCATCGAAGGAATGTTGGCAAAGACACAGTAACTATAATCTCAAGACATACGATTCACTTCAATCGAATATATGTTTAATAAATTGTGTAAGGGAGACAACTTGAGATAACACTAACCTGTCCGAAAGCGCATGTATTTGATCAGTGTTAGGCGACATGAAACTAAGCGAAATTTTCTCTCCGTAAGAAATCCTATCCGTGAACTGATATTTCACGGCATATGGAGTTTCTTAGCCCTGGAAATCTATTTAACCTCAACAATGAAATAAAAAGTAATCTTTAAGATTTTTTTTTCGGAAGACAAACTTTTTTTCTGCCCCGAAAGGTCAGTAGACGAGTTATAACTAGACGAAGTGACTTACATTTACTGCAAATTGCCAGGAAAACAGTACATCAAAATTAAGATCTCACCAGAAAATAATTCATTCAGATTTAACAGTCATATGGCTTTATGTATCTTGAAAATAATGTGTACATCAATATCGTGGCTATAAAGTCGTACTTTCTTATTGTATAAACGTGACTGAGGTTCTATGTGACTCACTGTTATGCGTTGGGGTGGGGTGCTCCCAATATTTATTTGAATTACTGTGGAATTCCCACCCTGGCACGTTTTTGTAGGAAGTGAAATTAGTGATAGAGAGAGGTAAAGCTCCGAGCCCCCAGTCAGCAATATCGACAATTAAATTATTAAGAACACAAGGGTGCAATCCAAAAGAATAACAATTTAATACATAATACAAATCAAACGATATTAAATTCTCAACCAATCTGCTTCCTCTCGACCATGTGACAACCTATTTCATCACGTGATTTTAGTGTGAGATGGCTTTCTACTCATCTGAGTTTACTACGCCAATTGCTTTCCTCCTTCCGGCGTTCTCCGATTCTTCCTGTCCCCCTCCCCTTTTGTCTTCCTTTTTCCTCCTCCTTTTCTTTCTCTCTTTCCTTCAACGAGGCTTGTTCCCCGCCTAATTCTATTCTCTATTTCTCCTTCCGGCGTTCTCCGCCTATTTCTATCCTGTCTCTCTGAGACTCGGGACTTCACTACTCTGTCCCCAAAAGCTTCCTACGAAAAACACAAGGACGTTAGCATTTATGTTAGCCATCTCGCTCACACTAAATCAACAATCAATCAATCATCAGATCAAGGTTATCTACATCTTTGGTCACGCATTCGTGCACATCGAAAAACACACACGTTCTTATAAACAACGTTGCAATAAGAGCGGTAACCTACTTATCAAATTGCGTCACATCAATATATATATATATATATATATATATATATATATATATATATATATATATATATATATATATATATATATATATATATATATATATATTCTTAATCTCATTATTCTCAACAGTATCACAATAATCCGACGCATTTCTGTACTTTACACTCCCACAAGTGTACACAAATATTCAAATATTCATATTATTTAAATTTACACACTGCAGCCATTTTACAAGCTACCATTTAATTCACAATTGCAAAATCTAGAATATCACATGAATAAATATACTAGTTTACTACGAAGTAACTAAATAGCGAAATACAATATTAATTCTGCCCAGCGAGCAATCTACATAATCATAGCTCATTTCTCAAGTACGCATGTAAATTAAACAATACAAGGGTAGTTCTATGTACTAACCATTCTAGTAAGTAAATATACATACTGCACTTAATTACAATTTCAATGCCGTAACATTCTGCAACAATCGAGCAAATAACTCACTGACCTTTACGAAGCTTTCTGTCCTTAGAATATACTAAGAGTTTTCCCGCCAAATCACGAGTGGCTCCCTCGGAGTGAGTATATTCTGCTTTACCAGTACGACGGCTTACAAATCACTAATTCGTTATTAGTTCAAATGACTGTTAAGTTCTGGTTCGAATTGATGGTCCCACCCTTCCTCAGTTTTGATCGGATATCAATTCTAGCCCCAGTCTATCCAGCTTAACAGACGAGCCTCAGGCCATCTGTCAAGCGGAGAGATTTACAATAGCATCGAGGGTCCTTTGTTCTTAGAACAAAGCCGTTAACATCCATCTGCTATTGTTAACACCTAACGAAGGGTTCTTGTACAAACAAAATCGCCGTAACAGTGCAGGGTCGAAATACTCATTGCGCTAACCCATTCCTTTGTTCCTGACTTACGTAATCGCGGGCAGGCAAACGTGACAGTGACTACCTATTCTACAAAGAAACCTACTATTAAGTATGAAGGAGCAAGATTTAGAAAGGCTTTTCATTTCTTGTTTCCATATTTTGAAGACAAAAAACCACAAAAGTAGTCTTCTAAAGCTAAATTGCATTCCGTTTAGCACCAAAAGTTTGAAGACCAGCTAGAATATACACTAGCCCGAGACCACCCAGAATATACACCCTTCTGAGACCACCCAGAAAATACACTCATCTGAGATCACCCAGAATATACACTCATCTGAGACCACCCAGAATGTACACTAGTCAGAAACCATCCAGAATATACAATCGTCTAAGACCACCTAGAATATACACTAGCCCGAGACCACCCAGAATATACACTAGTCCAAGACCAAACAGAATATACAATCGTCTGAGACCACACAGAATATACACTAGCCAGAGACCACCCAGAATATACACTAGTCCGAGACCACCCAGAATATACAATCGTCTGAGACCACTAGCCAGAGACCACCCATAATATACAATCGTCTGAGACCACCCATAATATACACTAGTCCGAGACCACCCAGAATATACAATCGTCTGAGACCACCCAGAATATACACTAGCCCGAGACCACCCAGAATATACACTAGTCCAAAACCACCCAGAATATACACTCGTCTGAGACCACCTAGAATATACACTCGTCTGAGACCACCCAGAATATACACTCATCTGAGACCACCCAGAATATACACTAGTCCGAAACCATCCAGAATATACAATCGTCTAAGACGACCTAGAATATACACTAGCCCGAGACCACCCAGAATATACACTCATCTGAGACCACCCAGAATATACACTAGTCCAAGATCAAACAGAATATACAATCGTCTGAGACCACACAGAATATACACTAGCCAGAGACCACCCATAATATACACTAGTCCGAGACCACCCAGAATATACAATCGTCTGAGACCACCCAGAATATACACTAGCCCGAGACCACCCAGAATATACACTAGTCCAAAACCACCCAGAATATACACTCGTCTGAGACCACCTAGAATATACACTCGTCTGAGACCACCCAGAATATACACTAGTCCGAAACCATCCAGAATATACAATCGTCTAAGACCACCTAGAATATACACTAGCCCGAGACCACCCAGAATATACACTCATCTGAGACCACCCAGAATATACACTAGTCCAAGATCAAACAGAATATACAATCGTCTGAGACCACACAGAATATACACTAGCCAGAGACCACCCATAATATACACTAGTCCGAGACCACCCAGAATATACAATCGTCTGAGGCCACCCAGAATATACACTAGCCCGAGACCACCCAGAACATACACTAGTCCAAAACCACCCAGAATATACACTCGTCTGAGACCACCTAGAATATAGACTCGTCTGAGACCACCCAGAATATACACTCATCTGAGACCACCCAGAATATACACTAGTCCGAAACCATCCAGAATATACAATCGTCTAAGACCACCTAGAATATACACTAGCCCGAGACCACCCAGAATATACACTCATCTGAGACCACCCAGAATATACACTAGTCCAAGATCAAACAGAATATACAATCGTCTGAGACCACACAGAATATACACTAGCCAGAGACCACCCAGAACATACACTAGTCCGAGACCACCCAGAATATACAATCGTCTGAGACCACTAGCCAGAGACCACCCAGAATATACAATCGTCTGAGACCACCCATAATATACACTAGTCCGAGACCACCCAGAATATACAATCGTCTGAGACCACCCAGAATATACACTAGCCCGAGACCACCCAGAATATACACTAGTCCAAAACCACCCAGAATATACACTCGTCTGAGACCACCTAGAATATAGACTCGTCTGAGACCACCCAGAATATACACTCATCTGAGACCACCCAGAATATACACTAGTCCGAAACCATCCAGAATATACAATCGTCTAAGACCACCTAGAATATACACTAGCCCGAGACCACCCAGAATATACACTCATCTGAGACCACCCAGAATATACACTAGTACAAGATCAAACAGAATATACAATCGTCTGAGACCACACAGAATATACACTAGCCAGAGACCACCCAGAACATACACTAGTCCGAGACCACCCAGAATATACAATCGTCTGAGACCACTAGCCAGAGACCACCCAGAATATACAATCGTCTGAGACCACCCATAATATACACTAGTCCGAGACCACCCAGAATATACAATCGTCTGAGACCACCCAGAATATACACTAGCCAGAGACCACCCAGAATATACACTCGTCCGAGACCACCTGTAATCAATTTCAGAACATGCAATTATAGAGATGAAGACTGGATGTGAAAGTTCTAAATCTGATGACTCTCACCCCCACCCGTGTACGTTGCTTGCGTTCCACATTAAAATCCAACTGTTAAAAATAAGTTAGAATCAGATAGCAAATAGCAAGTAGAACAATACTCACGCATGCAAAAGCATTCACACAAAACAATTATTCTTCTAAACTAAATGAACTGCTTGTTTCGTAGTACATAAAAATTTTCACCTACTTATAGTAACTATACAGTCTATATCTCAAGCTGTCTGGTAATAAACGTCCCACTCCTTCCAAACGTTTTCTTGAAAGCAATGTGTGTGCTACATGCTGAGCGGCTCCACCGGCCTTAAATAGACCAATAACATTATGCCATTAGACTCGATCTCTATGCTGCAAAGTCTGCAACAGTGGAGGACCAGTATTGTTAAGTCTTTATCAAACATAGCTGACCATTTTCTATAATAACTGTAAGTTTCTACCATCGAAATACGTACGTGAATAGTGATTTCTCATTGTCATATTGCTGTTTTTCCTTCAAATTCATTTCAACTCCATGGATCTCCTGTTATGTCATTATAAGATGACTTTCGTCATATTTTGCTTTAAATTTAACTAATAAAAATAAATCTTTTTCCGAATAATTCCAGTAACAGTTACAGAACAATATCTGGTTTATGTGTAATTCTGTACAGCTCGAGACACATTACCCGTGCTTTTTGTACAAAGACGTTATATCAAACTATATTTTGCAGCTAATGTTCTAATTCTGTCTGATTTTTAGAGCCATAAGGATTACTTGCATCAGTTTCCATCATCGTCAACATCATCATCATCTTCCTCTTCTTTCATTGGTGTTTTATCATATTAATTTTTTTTCTTTTCTTCCTCAACAAAATAGAAACGGTGTGCATGAGACATCAAAATATGCTTGCTGTATGCGTTAAATATCGATTACGCTGTTTATTAAACAATACCCGTACTAAAACTAAAGTCGAACACGAAACTTTTCATAAATTTTTTATGATTTTTCCGAAAACTTAACCAGGTTTTCTAATTTCTAAACAAACCGACAATTGCTCATCAAAACAGAACCACCTTTAGCTCTCACCTTTTTCACGGACATGTAATAAATTTGTTTATCTGTAAGACCGGGGTAGATAGTAGACAGTTTCTTCCATATATTAGTCTGAATGACTATTTGTTCTTTTGACTGGAGTTGGTCCCACTTGTTCGCAACAAATATGGAAGCCTCTGGATTGAACCCTTCCTCTCCTGCTGAATGTATCACCGTTCTCAGGAAATCAGGAAGCTATATAAAATCATTAAAAGTTTTAGTTATGGTGGTATAAGCAGCTATTGTTTCCGTTTAATTTCTTTATATTATTATTTTTAAATCTATATTTGGTTAATGTTCATTTACGCTAATTACACAGTGTCGATAATTTCTGTCGTGTTTGTGTATTCACTATTACCAGTTGAAATTCAAGTTTAAATAAAAGATTTTGTGCGACATTCAATACATTTCAAATGTTTTTCTGTTGTACTGACTACGACTGTAATTACTGATGGCTTAGTATCACACACACACACACACACGTTTCATATGTTTTTATGTGATTTTCCCCACTACGAAATCATTACTTTTTAAAGATAAAAACACAAGTTAAAATGTTAAATTGGCACGAAGGAGAGAGAGAGAGAGAGAGAGAGAGAGAGAGAGAGAAAGCAGACAGCTTATTATGACGAGTTCATTCATTCGGATGCTTAGTAATGTCGGGCCACAGTATCGTGCGTTGATATCGAATGATAAGCAGAAGTACGCGATGAGTGGAAAACAACGTTACATGTTGATTTATGAACTACTGATTGCATCTGGGCTTTAATTAATCGTTGTAAAGTGCGAAGCCAGACGAAAATGTTTTGTGATATTTAAAAATGATTGGAACAAGGATACAATGGTAACCTCCGAGAGCTGTTCTTCAATAATTTCAAGCACAAAAATAATTCTTGAACAATGTTGGAATAATTCAGGTCTACTGGTTTGTATGTTGGCATAAAATGTCATTCAAATTCGGAAATCAGCATGCGAATAAGAGTAGGAAACAATCCAAATATAACACGCCCTTACCCTTCCTTTCGTTATAGCACCGGTTGACGTAATCATGTAGATGAAACTAAATGATTTCTTCAAATACTGAACTATATACTTGGACAGCTGTCCAGCTCCTCCTATACCAGGTGTGTCAACAATAACAATGCCCTCCTGAAAATGCGAGATCTTCTAGACAAGAGATGGTTATTAGAATTAAAGTCATTGTTTACAAAGCTTCTGAAATATACTTTTGTTTGTTCTACTTGATACTGCTAATGAGAAGGAAAAAATGTTAATACTAACCCTGATAAACCAGACTCTTCTAACTGTGAATCATCTATATTGTGTATCAAAACAAAGAAAACTTCCCACAAGCTGATGGAGGATTCGAAAGGAGGTTATGGAGGTGTGTGGATAAAAAACTCTACCCACACAAGCTTACGTTAAACTGAGTTATTTAAAATGCGGAGAATGAAAGAGAAAATGGAAACAAACACTGAAATACTTACACATTTAATTAAATTAATGCAGGAGTAAAATTATCGAGCGAAGACGGTGGAGGTAGAATGAGACGTTTTACGTAGGAGTAAACAAATTAGAAATCTAAATTATAGGTATGGACCCGAGGTGTAAAGCCTAGATTATTCGAAATATGACCATTTTCTGAGTAACCTTCATGCCCAAAATACCGACTGTTGTTCAATATTTAATATCGCTCCTAAGTGTTCTGGGTAATCTCTTCCCTGCATCCAATATGGTACACTCATTCTTCTGAGGATCTTCTGATCTTACCTTGAATTCTGTCTCGATATCTTCAAATAAGAAAATGACATATACTATACCAAATGCTAAGTGTATAGAGATGTATGCATTGTACCAAATGCTAGGTGTACATAGATATATGCATTGTACCAAATGCTAAGTGAACAGAGATGTATGTACTGTACCAAATGCTAAGTGTACAGAGGTGTATTCATTGTACCAAATGCTAAGTGTACAGAGGTACATGTATTGTATCAAATACTAAGTGTACAGAGGTGTATTCATTATACAAAATAGTATGTGAACAGATATGTATGCATTGTACCAAATACTATGTGTACAGAGATGTATGCATTGTACCAACTACTAAGTGTCCAAGCTTTGATATCAACATTTCTATATATAAAAATTTTTTACACCTTGCTACAGTTTTTCTTCACTCTATGAAGTACCAGCATCACATAATAATATCAATTGTTGTGATGGTTAGATGGAAAATTGATATTTATATTATTTTAAAAAACACTCTTCTCCTATTTATTATCATTCTTGTCATTATTCAAACAGTATAGATTGATGAGCCTGTCTTTGATCTGATGACAGATGAGGATTTAAAGGAATATGTTCCTAAGTATGGTGACAGAATAGCAGTGCTTGCCATCGCTAGACACATTGTATTTTCCGAACCAAGGCTTGTACACTAGTGAGCGCCGAGCAAAGGCCACTGAGCAGACTGCAAAACATACTGAGCAAATGTTTTTACGGAAATTGTATCCTCAGGCAGGGTGCGTCAATGTGGGTGGGGGTCACGAGTCACGACCCCTGGGGTGTCACCCTCACCATCCCACTCCCCAAAAAGGGGGGTCTAACCAAGATAACCTTAACATTCCTACAGATAGACTTTAAACGGTTAGTAGTAGTAGTAGAAGTAGTAGGCGGAGTAGTAGTAGTAGCAGATTAGCAGTAGTAGTAGTAGACTAGTAGTAGTAGAGCTAACTCACTGATAATTATTAAATTAAACTAAAAGTATTATGCCATTACTAGAAAACTTGAAATTATTTTAATAAAAAATTCAATAAAGTAGTAGTCTAAAGTACTTTGAAAGTTTAAATAAAATAAGTCAAGATTGTTTTTATTCATATTAAGCCTAGACAAAAATGTACTCATAGAAAGCAAAAGACTTTATAATACTGTCACTCTTTTTTTTGTCTTGTTTTTATCACTTTTCCAAAAAAGATAAACAGCTTCCAGATCAATGTTCTGTCCACTTGTTAAATAAAACTTTATCCTCATCAACATGTCCAAATGATCTGCTTTCAGTCTATTGCGGGATTTTGTCTTGATACTGTTCATCAAACAGAATCCTCGTTCTGCATTTGCACTGGAGGCTTGAAACGTGCCACAGATATCAAGCAATGTTGCAAGGTTTGAAAACTTACCTTCTGCCAATCCATAGCTAACTACATCTGAGACTTTTTTTTAATGTCCCAGATTGTATTTTTTCATTTAATATAAATTTGAACTCGTTATATTCCTTGATCAACATATTCTTTGTATCATCGCCAATTTTTGTCAGAAAATGATTGTACTTGGCAGACAATTTCAATAGCTCTTGATTTCCAAATTGAAAGTCTGTACTTGAATTGCTTGTGTATCGAATGCAATCCATTCCTCTACTTCTCCTTTAGAGAATCTCTCTTGCAAATGAATCTAAACTCGCTGAATAAATCTAAGAATTGCAGCTGTATCAACATCAAAAAAATTATCCTTTGAAAGCACATCTACCACTTCGTCACTCCAATTTACTTGTTGTGCTAAATACTGCAGCTGCAGTTTACTAATCTTTAAACTTCTTGATTGCTTCATAAATAGTTATACTGTCACATGTTGTCAATTTAACAATACCAGCAAAATATGTTCGATGGCACTTTGCTGCAGTTGGTCGATACTTGATAAAGATAATCAGCATTTTAGTGACTGATATGTCTGTACTCTCATCCACAATCAATGTATGAAATTGAGAATCACGAATTTCTTCCATGATGGCTTCTCTAACAACAGCAGCAATACACTCGACAAATTGAAAAGCGTAATTTTTACTCCGCCAACTCTCTGGAATTTTAACATACTTTGCCAAATCATCATGAATTTCTTGCACAGACAATATTGATGAATTCATTGAAATTGCCAGAATAACACTGTCATTGTCTATCAAAAGCTTTACTTGCTCACCTATGTTTCTGTACGTTCGTTGAATTCCATTCTTGTCTGCCGACCGCTGGTTGTTTCGATAAGCAAATTGTTGATTCCCCTACCAGACTTTATACTTCTCAATGTCGACACCGATTCCAAGTGTAAGTTTTCAGCAAGATGTCTTTTCAAATAATCCATTTTCCAAAGATCCCAGATCTTTCCAACCCCAAACTCACAAGAAGACTTGGCTTCCTCGCACATCTTGCAAACAACTTCGTTGACTTCACTGAACGTTAAACTATGTCCAAGCTCAACACATTTAGGCGTTTTTGAATCCACAGTCTCAGTGTCAACGAGTTCTTTTAGCCACGACAGTTTAAACCTAATAGCAGCTCTTTTCCTTGGCTCCTCCAAATCATCTTGATGTGTTCGTTTTGACATTTAAAAATATGAATATCAGCAATAACAAATTATAAATATTTATACGTTATAGTAAAGTAACTGTATATGTGTTATCTCTATAAAAAGCAAATAAGCAATGAAAAGATTCCTATAGTCTCGCTACATTCATATAATTATAGGCTGACATTAATCGCGTGTCTCCTATAGGAAAGGAGAAGATAAGATCTGGTGTCTTAATTATTAACACTCGTCTTATATTTCTGAAACCCGCAGGCATTCAGGCATAGCAGATAAGCAGCAGCTGTGGAGTTGAGCCAGCTACGGCAGTGATGTGAATATCCTCCCTCCATATTTCCTCTTTTACACATAGAGCTTCCCAGTGCCAAGCCATGCATCATTACCATGAGCAATCACAAGAATTATCTCTGCGCGCAGAATACATTAGCTGCTCTAAGACATCAAGCGGGAACATTGCTTATATGATGTCCAGTCTTCTTTATATGCTGTGCTGTCGTCCTTATATGATGTGCAAACTTCTTTATATGCCGTGCTTTCGTCGTTATATGATGTCCAGACTTCTATATATGCTGTGCTTCCGTCCTTACATTATGTCAAGACTTCTTTATATGCTGTGTTTTCGTCCTTATATGAAGTGCAAACTTCTTTATATGATGTGCTTTCGTCCTTATATGATGTCCAGACTTCTTTATATGCTGTGATGTCGTCCTTATATGATGTGCAAACGTCTTTATATTCTGTGCTTTCGTCATTTTGTGAAGTGCAAACTTCTTTATATGCTGTGCTTTCGTCCTTATATGATGGCCAGACTTCTTTATATGCGGTTGTTTCGTCCTTATATGACGTGCAAACTTCTTTATATGCTGTACTTTTGTATTTATATGATGTGCAAACTTCTTTATGTGCTGTGCATTTGTACTTATATGATGTGCAAACTTCTTTATATGCTGTGCTGTCGTCCTTGTATTATGTGCAAACTTCTTTATATGCGGTGCTGTCGTCCTGATATGATGTGCAAACTTCTCTATATGCTGTGCTGTCGTCCTTGTATTATGTGCAAACTTCTTTATATGCTGTGCTTTTGTCCTTATATGATGGCCAGACTTCTTTATATGCGGTTGTTTCGTCCTTATATGACGTGCAAGCTTCTTTATATGCTGTACTTTTGTATTTATATGATGTGCAAACTTCTTTATGTGCTGTGCATTTGTACTTATATGATGTGCAAACTTCTTTATATGCGGTGCTGTCGTCCTTATATGATGTGAAAACTTCTTTATATGCTGTGCTTTCGTCCTTTTGTGAAGTGCAAACTTCTTTATATGCTGTGCTTTCGTCCTTATATGATGGCCAGACTTCTATATATGCAGTGCTTCCGTCCTTACATGATGTCCAGACTTCTTTATATGATGTGCTTTCGTCCTTATATGAAGTGCAAACTTTTTTATATGATGTGCTTCCGGCCTTATATGATGTCCAGACTTCTTTATATGCGGTTGTTTCGTCCTTATATGATGTGCAAACTTCTTTATATGCTGTACTTTTGTGCTTATATGATGTGCAAACTTCTTTATGTGCTGTGCATTTGTACTTATATGATTTGCAAACTTCGTTATATGCTATGCTGTCGTCCTTATATCATGTGCAAACTTCTATATATGCTGTGCTTTCGTCCTTATATGATGTGCAAACTTCTGTATATGCTGTACGTTCGTCTTATATGATATGCAGACTTCTTTATAGGCTGTTCTGTCCTCCTTGTATTATGTGCAAACTTCTTTATATGCGGTGCTGTCGTCCTTATATGATGTACGAACTTCTTTATATGCTGTGATTTCGTCCTTATATGATGGCAAGACTTCTTTATATGCGGTTG
This sequence comes from Sinohyriopsis cumingii, assembly GCA_028554795.2. Classification (NCBI taxonomy): domain Eukaryota; kingdom Metazoa; phylum Mollusca; class Bivalvia; order Unionida; family Unionidae; genus Sinohyriopsis; species Sinohyriopsis cumingii. The sequence goes on from CM068831.1 coordinate 85,248,741, forward strand.
TTTCGTCCTTATATGATATGCAAACTTCTTTATATGCTGTGCATTCGTACTTATATGATGTGCAAACTTCTTTATATGCTGTGCTTTCGTCCTTTTGTGAAGTACAAACTTCTTTATAGGATGTGCGTTCGTCCTTAAATGATGTCCAGACATCTTATATGCTGTACTTTCGTACTTATATGATGTGAAAACGTCTTTATATGATGTGCTTTCGTTCTTATATGAAGTGCAAAATTCTTTATATGCTGTGATTTTGTACTTATATGATGTGCAAACTTCTTTATATGATGTGCAAACTTCTTTATATGCTGTGCTTTCGTCCTTATATGATGCCCAGACTTCTTTATATGATGTGCTTTCGTCCTTATATGAAGTGAGAACTTCTTTATATGATGTGCGTTCGTCCTTAAATGATGTCCAGACATCTTAAGTGCTGTGCTTTCGCCCTTATATGAAGTGCAAAATTCTTTATATGCTGTGCTTTCGTCCTTATATGAAGTGCAAAATTCTTTATATGCTGTGCTTTCTTACTTATATGATGTGAAAGCTTCTTTATATGCTGTGATTTCGTCCTTATATGAGGTGCAAAATTCTTTATATGCTGTGATTTTATACTTATATGATGTGCAAACTTCTTTATATGATGTGCAAACTTCTTTATATGCTGTGCTTTCGTCCTTATATGATGTCCAGACTTCTTTATACGCTGTGCTTTCGTCCTTATATGAAGTGCAAAATTCTTTATATGCTGTGCTTTCGTACTTTCATGATGTGAAAACTTCTTTATATGCTGTGATTTCGTACTTATATGATGTGCAGACTTCCTTATATCCTGTGCTTTCGTCCTTATATGAAGTGCAGACTTCTTTGTATGCTGTGCTTTTGTCCTTATACGAAGTGCAAACTCCTTTACATGCTGTGCTTTCGTCCTTATATGATGTGAAAACTTCTTTATATGATGTGCTTTCGCCCTTATATGAAGTGAGAACTTCTTTATATGATGTGCGTTCGTCCTTAAATGATGTCCAGACATCTTATATGCTGTGCTTTCGTACTTATATGATGTGAAAACGTCTTTATATGATGTGCTTTCGTCCTTATATGAAGTGCAAAATTCTTTATATGCTGTGATTTTGTACTTATATGATGTGAAACTTCTTTATATGATGTGCAAACTTCTTTATATGCTGTGCTTTCGTCCTTATATGATGCCCAGACTTCTTTATATGATGTGCTTTCGTCCTTATATGAAGCGAGAACCTCTTTATATGATGTGCGTTCGTCCTTAAATGATGTCCAGACATCTTAAGTGCTGTGCTTTCGCCCTTATATGAAGTGCAAAATTCTTTATATGCTGTGCTTTCGTCCTTATATGAAGTGCACAATTCTTTATATGCTGTGCTTTCTTACTGATATGATGTGAAAGCTTCTTTATATGCTGTGATTTCGTCCTTATATGAAGTGCAAAATTCTTTATATGCTGTGATTGTGTACTTATATGATGTGCAAACTTCTTTATATGATGTGCAAACTTCTTTATATGCTGTGCTTTCGTCCTTATATGATGTCCAGACTTCTTTATACGCTGTGCTTTCGTCCTTATATGAAGTGCAAAATTCTTTATATGCTGTGCTTTCGTACTTTCATGATTTGAAAACTTCTTTATATGCTGTGATTTCGTCCTTATATGATGTGCAGACTTCCTTATATCCTGTGCTTTCGTCCTTATATGAAGTGCAGACTTCTTTGTATGCTGTGCTTTTGTCCTTATACGAAGTGCAAACTCCTTTACATGCTGTGCTTTCGTCATTATATGATGTGCAAACTTCTTTATATGCTGTGCGTTCGTCCTTATATGATCTGCAAACTTTTTTATATGCTGTGATTTCGTCCTTATATGATGTGCAAACTTCATTATATGCTGTGCTTTCGTCCTTATATGATGTGAAAGCTTCTTTATATGCTGTGCTTTCGTCCTTATATGATGTGCAAACTTCTTTATATGCTGTGCTTTCGTCCTTATATGATATGCAAACTTCTTTATATGCTGTGTTTTCGTCCTTATATGATGCGAAAGCTTCTTTATATGCTGTGCTTTCGTCTTTATATAATGTCCAGACTTCTTTATATGTTGTGCTTTCGCCCTTCTATGAAGTGCAAACTTCTTTATATGACATTTCTATATGAGAAGCAAAAAACTTTCCCAGTCTCTTGAAGGGGTCAAATAGTTCTTTCACAAAAGTAATTTGGTTTGCTCTTTTATCATCACCCTGTCAATTAGATGAGAGAGAGAGAGAGAGAGAGAGAGAGAGAGAGTTTATAATGACGAAGGTATCTTGGTACTGATAATGTTTATTGGAAAACATTTTCTCAATGAATATCATTCAATTGCATATCAGTCTTTGGTTAATAGAGAACCTTAGTGACATTGTTAAATATCTGACTAGTCGAGACAAGATTTTTGTGTGAAGATCCTTTAAATATGACTAAAACATATTTAATTCAGTGTCCCATGTACTAGCTATAATATTGGTGAAGATATAACCTTTTGAGTATGTGATGATTTTATATCAAGTATTTTATCTGTGTTTATTTTATGCGGCTTGAATATACTTGAATATAATTTCTTTTCTGAGGCACCAAAAACTGTTAAGTGATGATATATATCACCCCTTTGTTAAAAAGGCTACGAAGTTCTGCGAATCATGACATTTTTCTTCATTGGTAGTGTAACCAGATTCCTCCCCACCAGAGGCGCCTTCAGAAATATTTTCGGAAGGGGAGGAGGCATACATGTAGTGGTCAGCGATAATGTTTTAAGTATGTATTGCACTCCCCTTGCCCGTATGTGCAGGCCTCCATGCTCCCAGCATGAATATAACATGTCTGTATTAATTAGTAATTTTAAAATCATTCGAACATTGCTAATTAAATTAACTGGTGTTCATCGATGTATAGATATAATTCAATCTTTGTAGTCAACTTACTAGTTACTCTGGATAAATATCATTAATCCACTCTTTAATTTCGATTTATGTTAAGCTCTTGTATCATCCATTTGGTGTTATATGTTCATTTCTATATGTGCCACTAGTCCCACAGCCTTTATTCATATTTTGGTCTCAAATGTTTATTCTTGTATGTGCAAACTAATCCCATAGCATGTTATCACCCATTTGAAGTTAAATGTTGATTTTGTATGTGTAACTAGTCTCTAGGTTATTTTGTGCCTCTACCATACCAAAGGTTTAAATATCATATATCTTTGAATTCTGTCCATACAATGATGAACACCAATTACTTAGTAATGTTTGTTTTCCTTGATCTAACATTATAAAATAATCGAATCGATTTAACATTAAACAAATTGTTTTTGTAAAAATTATTGTGAAGACAATAATATATATGGTCGTTTTAATAAATTCTCTCTCTCTCTCTCTCTCTCTCTCTCTCTCTCTCTCTCTGAATGCCTAAACATTATTAAGAAATACACACGTTTTATCCATGTGGTTATAATAGTAATGCAGAGAAATGTTACGATTTGCAGAACCGTGTAACCTATTTGCCAAAGGGAAGAGAGTCATCATCACTTGAGACCTTCTTTGTGCCAGAGATTAAAAAAGCAGAATATATTCAAACCGAAGAAAATATATACAGATGTAATACTTGGTATAATTCTTCACGGACTCAAAGGGTTACACATTCACCACTACAGTGAGGTTCTAATTTGTATAAAATCATCCATATGGCTAGTACATAGAGCAAACCAGGAATCCTGGGATAGTCCAAATCTCTCTCTGTCTCTCTCTCTCTCTCTCTCTAAAAAAAAAAAAGAGGAGAGGTTAAAGATTTAATGAATGCACACATAAAATACTTTCAAGTGTCTTTACAATATACAGTCGTTATTATTTTTATGAGGTACTAATGAAAAGAACCGAATTGATTAAAAATAGAAAATAAACTTTGCACAAACAATTAAGCCCACCAACATTGGAAGCTCTTCGAAATAATTGTTCGGTGATGTTGCCCTATTCGATTCGAGGGGAGATCTTGATACTGCCAATAGCACTGGGGTCTTATGACTGGGTGGCAGTGGCGGCCGCCGCCTCGATTTATCTGTAATCGGCGGCTTCATTTAACAGCCTTACAATGTTAGTCACATCTTTCTGTCTTACCTGATGCCTAATGCTCGTATATTTTGCGCTCTTGGCTCAATCATAGTTATCTCCCTTTATAACGTAGTGGAACCCTCCGTTCTTTTCATAAAGTTGATCAATTCACTATTGTGCTTCTTTTATTTTTCAATAATGTTGAAAATGTGTGTTTACCTTTTTTGTTGTTATTTTGTTTCCTTTTTATGCTTGCTTAACCGGCTTAGTTTTCTTTCGTTTGGTGTTTGCTTGCTTGATTTGTTACTTATTTGTTTCTTTTGACATTTACCTCTTTCGTTTGCGCTTTTTTATTTATTTTAATTTTATTATTATCCTTTTATTTTGTATACCGTTGCTTGTTTTGCATTTCCTGGTTTTATTTGTGTTTTCATTGTTTCTTTTAATATTCATCTGTTTCGCTTTGCCTCTTTTGTTTTATTATTATCTAATTATTTTAGATACCGTTATTTCTTTTGATCTTTGATTGTTTCATTTGTGTTTTGTTTGCTTCTTTTCACATTTGCCTGTTTCCTTTATGTTTTGTTTCTTTTCTTTGAGTATTGTACGAGTTTTAAATATTTTTATTTTACAAGCATGCTCGTTTTATTTGACTTTCTTGGTTTATTTGAGAGTTACTAATGTTCTTTTGATTGCATAATTTTGATGGCCATGGCCATGCATAATGAAATTTACTTATTTTGTTTTAATTTTGTGCATCACTGACAATATGAATGACCGAAGCAGCAATGATTTACAATGTATATACCTCCATCCCCAACATTCGAGGTATCTTGTTACAGAACTGGTGGGAGAAAACTTGTAAGATTAACAGTACTGTTTTATTTGGCAAGGTGCTGATGATAGACCTTGAATGATTTCGCTCCATTTGAGTCGACTAAGCTATATTGTCTCACTACACCGGCACACCACGCGCTGAAGCAAGAAGTCATGACTGAAATTTTGAGACAAATTCTGAACCATCTTTCACCAAGTCCTTTATTCCAATATTTTGTCAATGAAAAGCTCGATAGCACAGAAAATTGCAAGAATCTGACTGACGTAGAGCTTTCAAGACTCGGAATCAGTACCATTGGGGATAGAGTACGCTTCAGAGAGAAGATAAAGCAAGCAGGCGAGTTCAAGTAAAATGAACTAAATGGTTAACTAAAGTTTTCAGATACTAACCGGTTTGTTTGTTTTAATCACCCACCTACCAATATTTAAAACGAAATGCATCAAGGATACATACAAATTCACAAAACATAGTAATTTCATTTATCACCTTAGAAGTTTAAACCTGATTGTCGCAAAAGGCCATTCACTATGTCTACCTATTCGCGTTTCAACTTACGTAAACAGGCAAACGAACGGCTCGATGTCTTTTCCTGGTTTCTAGAATAGTCTGTTTCAATAAAACCTTTGTCTTTTTAGCCATATTTGCAATGTCTAGTTTTGATAGTTTTAAAACAAATGAAAAAGAGATACTCTTATACAGTGGTGCAGTACTATATAAAGACGTGAGAGAACGCAATTAAGAACTGATGGAAAGTATGTTATAGTTACTCAGATGCGGGGGACATTGGCGAGCGCTAAAAAGGACGAGATCAAGCAAAAAGAAATTGATGTAACTCCGAACTTTACGGAGTTATTGAAATTATTCAAGACGGTGAACCACATCACATCTGTTGGTTGAAAACATATACCCAACTATGGAATTATGGCGACAATATTTGTAAAAAAAAGCTTATGTTTAACTCGAAATGCTAGCAAGTTGACAGTGTTTAGGCCCCAGTCCTATAAAACACCATAAACAATAGTTTTGTAACAATTCTCGGAAAGATTACCCCTTTTTAAAATTAAAACCTTATTGATTTTGATGAAAATGTTCCAGGCATTATTGACGTCAATAATCCTCTCTCTCTCTCTCTCTCTCTCTCTCTCTCTCTCTCTCTCTCTCTCTGTGTGTGTGTGTGTGTGTGTGTGAACAACGGTGGAAAAGTATACACTCTCAACAGTAAAGTGATACACTGTGCAATGTATATTTCTCTGAGGAGCGACTCGAGCTTTTTCAAGCTTCCTGTAATAGCTTGTTTTGTGGCGCAAGAGTATTAAATGATTATGTACATCCTTCTTTTCAGCGACACCAGCAGAACGTTTGCTGTCCTTGGAACGAACAAACATGTCCCATCCTAGTAGAGCAAGACATATGACGCGCATGCAGGTCGACGTAAAACCAAAGGACGGTGGTATTTGTTTGTTTCTCAGATAAGAATGCTTGCAAGGTTCCATCAACCTCAGAAAAATCAGTGCTCCAAATGTCAGGCCATGGCCAAAAGAAAATAACATTCCAAGGAATTGATTCAGAGATAGAAGTTCATTCCAAATTGATCAGTTCTGATGGATTTCCACAATAATCAACTGCTGGGGGATTTGAACTGTTACATTGCCAAAGAAATGCAGGCATGCTAAAGTGCAAATGGAGTGTGGATAGCTTAAAAGCATATTTAGGAAGCCAGGCGAAGATTTATGTTCGACACGTACATAAAAGTCTTAGCACAGAACCAATTATTGTACGTGAAGAGACTGCTGTGAAGGAAAGGTGTTTAATACGCGAATGATTACTTCATGTCGGATCTTAGAGATCATGTGTCCCTCTGCAGTTCTCATGTAGCAGATTATACACATAAAGAACATCTGCAAGATGAACAACCATCAGACACGCACAAGATGATGCAGCGAAACTTCCAGAGATTAAATTGGTAAACCTTTCACGAGCTGAACATGCTGATATTGGCCACATCATAACGAAGATCATAATGAACCGTTACAAGAAACGGTCATTACTTTAAAGGTTTGGAACATAATGTACAAAATATTGGGACATTGTAAAATGCTGTGTTCAGTATTGCACAGATAATAGCATGAATGATCCAGTTGCTATCCTTCAGTATTTGCAAAACAGGATTGTAGCTGGCAGGAATTTATAACTGGACAATTAGCAGTCTACAGTTGAAGGTGACACAAATTTCATCATTGTATATAGAAACGGTCTAACTGAAACAGCTCTGGACGAAATAAGAGGCATTGTAAACCTGCAGTTGACACTCGAGGTCCAGTTTTATGGAGAGGTAATTTATTAATGTTACACTACATTGATACAGTAATTTAATTAACGATAGCCCCATATATTTAGGGCCGGATTATAGCTAGGTGTAATGTTAAATTCCAGCTAGTAAAATCTTCATCAGCTTAGAGGTAGATCAAAAAGTACATTACCATGGATATGGAAATTTATCACTGTTATGCTCAAAGAATTAACTGTAGGTAATTCATTGAATATCCCTAAAGTCGTGGTAGGTGATATATATATATATATATATATATATATATATATATATATATATATATATATATATATATATATATATCAGTGTGTGTGTGTGTGTGTGTGTGTGTGTAAAATTAACAAATAATGTATTTCTCTTGAATACAAAAAGTGAACGTTCAAAAGACTAAGTTCAAATAATCCAAAATGTTATGTCACTAGTCCAATAGTACAGAATACTCTGAATGAATTTTAGAAGTCTTGAATGTCTTGATGTGCCAGAATGATATAATCCGTAATCATTTCTTTTAATGAGTCTTCAATAATTCCAAAGTGGTGATTTAGTCCAAAAGTTAAAGGAACGTTTTGTATTTGCAATGACTAATTTTAATAATTCTTCTCATGTTATATCTTAATGCAACTAAAATGATTCCAGATACTGATTTTAAGATAGGAATGACGACCTTTTTGACAAAAGCTCTTTACCTGACCTATGAAGCAACAAGTGCTCTAGAAACTGACCACTGTGTACGTACAAATTCATTACTTAACAAAAATGAGCCAAGTCGTGTGCTTAAACTCAAATGAAAGTCTTTTTGACATCAACACTCAATCAGGGGCATACACACAATACATATGATTCCGCTGGAGTGAATATTAATACTTATTTTATGCTAAGCAGTGAATAACTTGATTTTCTAATTAAAATAATATTGATATTTCACTGCAGTGAAAAAATAACAATATTTTTTCACTACAGGAACTACTTTTCTGGGTCAGAATATACTTACCTCCCTTTGATTTTCTGTCAGTGAACTACTTTTAATTTATGTACGTCATTGTCATTATTAATAATCCCTGTCTGTTATCCTTGAAACTTGGAGTTTGTTGTTCCGGAAATATCGGTTAAGTTTTATCACTCTGATGTGGAACTAATGTTGTGCGCAGGTACACAAAGCACAGCAGAACATGTACGTTAAACAGCTGACATTACCGTAAGAAATCTGCTAATTTACTGCGTCACAAACTTTAGGTAGCCAACTTATTGTAAGCATAAAATAAAAATAATATTTTCTTGAAACGAGTGAATAACGGATACATTTCATCTCGTGGGTGAAAAACTCTAGTATTTGCACTCGTGGCTTCGCCAATCTTGAAAATACTGAGTTTGTCAGCCACTCGATGAAATATATCCGTTATTCACTCGTTTCAAGCAAATATCCTCTATTTAGCTAACCTAGCACATCATTTAATAAGTAGTTGTTCAAACAAAGTTGCGTTTCACATAACTCATCGGTTCCAGCCACCTGTCACTCACATATTTGCTATTGAGGCGCCCCCCACCCCCACCCCGGGGAGTTTTTTTTTCTGAATGAACCGAATGGTGGCAGACACCTGCATTTGTTGCTGTATGTATATTGTACGTGTGATTTGAGAGAGCTGAAAAGTGATTATTACAATCTGAGATAATAGTACTGGCAGTACTAGCAAATCACATATTAGATTTCATTTAACTTGTATAAAATGAAGATTATATTTTTCAGACTGCGGTAGACTATGGCGGACCCCGAAAGGAATTCTTTTCTATGATATTGCAAGAGATACAGAAGGAATATTTCGACCCAGTGAGGGAATAATTGGAAATATGTTTGGTAAATCATTTGTTAATGTTTACTCCAAATGAGGCGTTATTTATTTAACTGCGTTATAAATAAGTATCGTGTATTTCACTTATGTTAATGTCAACATTTAGAATTATGTTGCAATTTATTCAGGACACGTGATTGTGAATGTGGAACCTCTGCCAATTTCAAAAGAATTACCTCTAGAATACTCGCCAACCATCAACTAACAATCACAGAGCACGTACTCTCAGGACTTGAAAATAAATATGTACTTCTCATGAAGTAATGATTAGCTTGTTTGTCAACATTGTGGCTTGCTTGATTATATGGTAGTTTTATACTAGAAAGGCTCACGTTTACACTCGTATCATTATGTCATTGCGACACTGTAAACTGCAATGCAATCTTAGCTAATTTTTAAATCATATTGAACTTGCCCATGGGTGGGAAAGATTGTGTGCATTTTGAAATAGAACAGCTTTTAGATGCTACTGACTAACTGTCATGACTATCTCTTTTAATGGATTTTGGCATGGACAACACATTAACAGACTCAAACAACGTAACCCTATAAATGTTGCATAACTACTGGTACCACTGCCAGCAGAATTGGCACAACTATAGTCTCGCCTGCCAGGCGTGATAAAAATAGTCTTTTCCGTCAAGGAATAATCGATTGTCATTTTTTATGTGTATGCACAGATTGACTCATTAGATTATACACTCCGACCTGCTCTAGAGAACATATACATTATAAGACTATTTTAAATGTGTCATTAATGCCGAACGAGTTGAAATGGACCTATGTTAACAGACCACATGTGTTTAATGACCATTTTTTTCTGCTTCCCTGTGGTCATCTATTCATGCATGTTTCAATGTAAATTATTTATTTTCAAAAGTCATAACAACTTCAGAGCACCAAATCCAACGATTTACGGTTTTAATGTTCCATCTGCGTGTGTTATGCAAGCCATTTGAATAAGAAATCAATATCATAACACCAAATAAGACGAACTACGAAATTTAGTGAATCTATCACATCAATACCCTTTAAGCCATTGTTTTAATACATATGTGTGTGAACCAATTGAGATTAATTTATGTTACATCTATTTCTCTGTTAATTTGTGGATTAATTTAATTGCAGCTCTAAGCATACTTCACAGTGGCAGGCTGCCCAGGATGTTAGGACCAGATTTGGCAGAAGAATTATTAAATAGCAGTAATCCAAGACCGTTGTTTCAGGTAAATATAGTATGTGTTAAAGACACTTTTTTAAAAAATGTCTACTTTCAAATCACTAGTCTTAATTTGATCTGACCAAAATAAAAATACACTCCTGAAGGCACCACGTTCCTGCATGTGGAGTTGTCACATGTATGAAGCAGTACATGCACAATTCTTCAAAAGAATTTCTTTGGTGAAAACACCAATATTATTCTTCTACATTTAGCAGAATTAGGATAATCATAATGTCTGCTACTCTTGAACTGGTTGAGTTAAAAAATTGAATGTGATCCTAACATGCATTAGCAAGAGATTTTTGGGTAATTAATACTCATTTATTTAAACTTCTTGTGCTAATAAAGGTAATTTTCTTTTCAGCTAACTTGTAATATGACATCCTTAGCACAATTGTTTACACCGTGCACTCCAGCAACATTAAAACTGAAGATAGTAACAAACTTGCTTCAACCCATTTTCAGCCCAGATGGCTCAAACCGAAGACAGATTGAATCCAATGTTGATGCCAAGTTTGTAAAATACCTTCGTGAAGCAGCAGGTAAGATCTACAAAGCAAATGCATTTAGGAAGCGAGAGAGTTGAAAATTTCATGGCATGGGACAGATAAGAATTAATTGTATACAACCATTTATTCCAGGGTGAAAGCCTATTTGGGCAACTGAAACAAGTATTAATTAAAAAAATTACCATGGCAAAAATATAATGGAAGTTGATATTTTTGTTCCAGCCTCTGACATTGGACTGTTAAAAGTTAAATATTTTGGAGTACTTCAGTGTGGATCATAAATTTACTGACACAAAAAAACAGCTTGTCAACCAGAGACAACCAGGAATTTTCCAATTTTTTCTGCCCCTGGATTCCTTTTTAAGTACTGCGGTATCCAGAATGTGGGCACATGGAAAGGGGCGATGCGTGAGAACTGTCGCAAAATAATTTGAAGTCGTGCATATCAAACTGAACTATGTGCAGTGTTAGAAATGCGCGTTTATAAGTTGCCATCTAGAAGACCAGGCTGATTTCCAGCACGGTTCATCTTCAGATGACAATTTAGGTCGGCAAATGCTGGCTGATCACAGTGATGAATGGAAATTGTTTCTAAGTTATGAAGTATATAAAATTACTGGAGGTGGGAAATCTTGATGGAGATAAAAGTGAATAATTTTGAACCCGACATAGTGTTAAATACGAGTCCAATGTATATGCTGGATGGAAAGACAAAGACGGTATAAATGAAAAACCCTCATTGCAGCTTTATTTCGAAATCATATGTAGGAAATGCAGACACGAAAGCCAAACTTAAATACAGACAATTAGACGTAGAATGTATTTCCTGGTCACAATTAAGCTTTGTGGGATCACGTGCTGCAAAAGCATATCCATACTATGTAGCATAAAGGTTGTGTAATAAATAACGAATCTAAAAATGAAATAAATAAAGCTATTTATTTGATCAAACTACCTCTGTTTGAACATTTAGACTAAGGCATTATTGGACTTAACATCCTAATACATCATTAAGAAAACTTAATTCTGGCACAGTAGTCAGCAAAGTTCTAATTCAAGAAAGTCGAAGTTGGCAAAGGTTATGCTAATGTCAAATCTTACGTCTGAGCAGACTTATCCAAAAGACTCTACCTATAAGCTATGAAACATTTTGTATAAACATGAATAACATTTTTCAAACTTGTTCCAACTGGCTATATGCCCCTTTATACAGGAGACTGTGACAGTGGGTTCTCAGTACGATACAATATTCATACACAGATAAAGAACTGATTAGGCTCAGAAACAATCAACATATTAATGTTTATACCACTAGAGGCAACCTCTCTTAACACATTAACCCCTGGAGCTTTTTGTCATTTTTGCCAGAAAATCGAGTAGGAAACACATTTTGAAAACTATTTCTGAATAGACTCGAAAACACCAAATCCCCGGTCATCTTTCAATAACATGCTGCCTAATTGTATTAGAAACATCGTTTTTCGTTGGCTATTTCACTCGCGCATGAGCAGAAGTGTAACAGTTGGCCTTTTTGGGTTTTTTTTGTTTGTTTGTTTTTTTTTTTTTTTTTTTTTGCTAAACGGAGCCATTATTTTTGTATGGAGACCACTCTTTATTCCAAATGCCCAAATTATCCTACTTTTTGCAAAGGCTCATCTGTCTGTTTGCAGTTCATGCCGGTTTACCTTAGATCTGAGACCAAAAAGTCTAAAATCCGGACACAAAATCGAATTCCGACCACGGGCGAATTTTGTGTTTAAAAAAAGCGGGTCCAAAAAAATGAGGTCTTTCTATTTGTATTTCGTAGTGCAACTAGATATTCCAGATTATTGGGTATTAATGTAGAGCTACGTCTGTCTACCTTTCTATAATACCACCCATTTTAGTGTATCATGCATGACCATGACGCTACAGAGCTCGGCAGTAGGCTACTACCTCCTGCCCCGTAAAGTCGTCGCTAGGGGTTAATGTGTTCAAGATCTTACAGCATGGGTTAGAAGAAAAAGAGATGGGTAATAAACTGTTATATAAAAATTGTACAATGGCTATTTCCTCCTCTCCCCTCATTTTTGTTCTAATTCCCCCTTATTGTTATGACAAGGAGGGAACTTGCCCTTTATGATCAAATCATGGGGGCATCTCAGAGTGTCTAATTCACATATTAAATTCAGTTGACACATACATTTCTTAACATTATTATGCATCTATACACGGGGGAGAAAACATGTACCCCAGAAAAATTAATAATGATACAGGGTTTTGTAGACCTTGTGTATTACTATCAATGCTTAGCTTTTAGAGCATTTACTTGATATTGATTATAATTACCCTTGTTGTTCTAGGTGGAAGACGTGGAGATGATACCCAAGCCAAAATTATAAAAAAAAAATTACTGGTGCAGAAGAAGAACCCGTTTTAGGATTTCAGATAACGCCATCCATTGCATTTCAGCGAAGTTTGTCACTTCTGCCAACGTCAAACACATGTATCAACAGGCTGAACTTGACAATACCGGACATAGTTCAAGAACTGCCAAAGGATGATATACTGTTTAAACTATTTGATTATGCCTTTTCTAATCCTTTTTTCTTTGTGGCTTGGTTTAGCTAACTTTTGCATAAATAACACAGTTATTATTTCGATCATCATGGCATCCACTAAGGTGGAGGTGGGACTGGACTTAGATTTGTATCAATATGTTTTGTTTGCGTCTATATTGTGAGAAAAGAAAGCCCTGCTCTAAACGATTCCAACTTGATAGGAAGGTAACATTTAATATCACTGTGGTATATATGTTACACATTTGTATTAGGGACTATAGCAATTTACTGAATCAGGCAGCCCATCACGTCATGGTTATTGGTTTGGACGTTTTTTGTGGGTTTAACACAAGTTGTCACCACACGATAGGCTATACATGGAGGCTAGTAAGGCGATCGCTTTAGACCACTAGGTCTCTCGTGTCCCCTGTTTTCGAGGTCCCAGTATTGTACGTTTGTAGTTTGTTTAGTGGTATAATCATTTAAAGTTTCTTTATTGTCAACATATAAGTACAATGTTTCTTAGTATTTGTGATAAACAGGGAGTGATATGAACAGGTACGAATTTTAGAGTTTAGAAGACATTGTTTTGCCTTATTGAGTGAAGAGAGATGTGTTAAGATATAGGCAAGTCCACAAATGTAATATTGGCATAATCACAAATGGGGTAAGAGCGAGATGGTATTCTATCAAACCGGAAATACTACTGATGTACAGCATATTTATCTTTATTCGCATTGCATAATGAATTACTGTTTCAAACACACACACACACACACACACACAGGACCGGATTATCCATAGGGCAAAATGGGCAACATGGCTAGGGCCCCCGAGGCTAAATGTGACCCGTGTATTATCGTCTGATTTCACAGGCAGTATTGTTAATAGTACTGTAACCATATATATGGACAACGAAGGATAGCTATGGGCCCCTGTTGGCTTTGACCAGGGCCACCAAGGGCCTGAATCCGGCCCTGTATATATAAACTACACGCAAAATAAGTTACTGATTATGCACCCATGTGTATTGCAGTATCATAAAATATTCATTACATGGATGGTAGAGTGCTATACTTTACATTTCAACATGTTCTCATTACTTAGACAGTTATGTGAACTTGTCTGGAAACACTGACAGGGGTATCATTTCTCTTCTATTCAAATACTGGCAATCATTATTTTAGCTTGTATTTGAAATAAAACATTGTTATCATATGATAAACAGAATGTTATTTTGTGCTCACGTGAAAATACAAATCAGAAAATGCATAAAAATGTATCATCTTTTCAAATTATTTTATTCATGACGATCATTTGAAATGAGCAACCTACATGCTTAGAATTGAAAACAAATTTCTTTGTAGCCATAAGGACTAGTAGAGTTAGACATTTACTTGGCATGTTGATCTTTCACTAGTCTTTCACACAACATACTGTCAGACAGGTGTCAAGAGAAACTAGACAGTGAACTATTGAAATTATGTAAATTACTAGTCGGAAAGACAGAAAATGTTCTAGTCTTGGACTAGAAGACGACCAGTAATTTCGACGCCGGATACATACATATATATATATATATATATATATATATATATATATATATATATATATATATATATATATAGAGAGAGAGAGAGAGAGAGAGAGAGAGAGAGAGAGAGATCATATCCAATTTCATAGTGTTGCTGAACGCAATCAAACAAGTAAATGAATACTACTGATGCATAAAGTTTGCACATCATATAAGGACGAAAGCACATCATATAAAGAAGTTTGCACATTATACAAGGACGAAAGCACTCATATAAGGACGAAAGCACCTCATCGAACGAAGTTTGCACGTCATATAAGGACGAAAGCACATGATATAAAGAGGTTTGCACATCATATAAGGACGAAAGCACCGCTTATAAGGACGAAAACCCCTCATAATGAAGTTTGCAAATTTCTATATATGCGGTTGTTTCATCCTTACATGATGTGCAAACTTCTTTATATGCTGTGCTTTTGTACTTATATGATGTGCAAACTTCTTTATATGCTGTGCTTTCGTCCTTATATGATGTGCAAACTTCTTTATATGCTGTGCTTTCGTCCTTATATGATGCGCAAACTTCTTTATATGCTGTGCTTTCGTCCTTATATGATGTGCAAACTTCTTTATAAGCTGTGCTTTCGTCCTTATATGATGTGCAAACTTCTTTATATGATGTGCTTTTGTACTTATATGATGTGCAAACTTCTTTATATGAAATAATGAAACTTCTTTATGAGACGCGAAAACAGAACTCTTACCCAGGCGCGTGAAGGGGCCAAACAGTCCTTACACAAAAGTAATTTGGTCGACTCTGGTATCATCACCCTGTCAAACAGATTACACACTACTTCTAATGTAAACAGTGATGGCCATCAGTTTCTGTAACAAGATATATACACACATGAGGAAGGAAAGCCTATGTGCAGTCATTCTAGTACGAGAGAGAGAGAGAGAGTTTATAATGACGAAGGTATCTTGGTACTGATAATGTTTATCGCAAAGTATATTCTGAATGAATATCATTGAATTGCATATCAATCTTTGGGTAATAGAGAACCTTACCGACATTGTTAAATATCTGACTAGGCGATACAAGAGTTTAGTGTGAAGATCCTTTAAATATGACTAAAATATTTCATTCAGTGTCCCACGTACTAGCCATAATATTGGTGAACATATAACTCTCTGTGTATGTGAAGATTTTATATAAAGTATTCCATCTGTGTATATTTTATTCGGCTTGAATATACTTTGTTTTCGGTGGCACCAACAAGTCTTAAGTGATGATATTAAAAGAGGTTCAGGATTTAACGAATGCACACCTTTGCATAAACTACACAGTTATGAATTCGATCAAGGTGGCAGTTGTCTTTGGTATAGGTGGGACTGGACTTGGCATGGAGCATAGTCATGATGTTGGTAATGCGGATAGACATGGGAAAGATAGAGAGATATTCTGATCAATAATTTGGCCATGCAAGACAAAAAGAGATGAAACGGCAGTCGACTATTATGAGGTTACATGTGAACATAATGATTTCAAAATCAGTTTTGTACGTTAGCATTTGTGCTATTAAAATGAGAAATTCCTCAACATTTATTTTATAAATAAAGAACAGTAGGTGATAACAGACTGTGGACTACTTGGACATACAAGAATCAACATTTAGCACTTAAAGGTGATATATAAAAAAAGCCGTGAGACTAGCTGCACATACAGAAACAACATTTAACACCAAAGTGGGTGATATTATGATATAGTTTGCACATACAAGAATGAACATTTGACACCAAATGGATGTAAAAAGGTGTGGGAATAGTGGCACATTAAAGAATAAGCAGTTAACACCAAATGGGTGATACAAGAGCTTAACATAGATCGAAATTAAAGAGCGAATGAATGATATTTATCCAGTGTAACTACTAAGTTGACTACATCGAATGAATTTTGTCCATACATCGATGAACACCAGTTAATTTAATTAGCAATGTTCGTGAGCAAATAATTTGGAAATTATTAATAAACACAGACATTTCATCTTCATGTGGGGAGCATGGGTACCTGCACATAGGGGTAAGGAGGGTGCACTTGCCCCACCCCCTGATGTCACCTCTAAACATGATTTGGTATACGTTATGGCTGACCACTACATGTATGCCCCCACCCATTCCGAAAATAGTTCTGCGGGCGCCCCTGGGGGGGAGGAATCTGGTTACACCACCAATGAAGAAAAATGTCATGATTCGCAGAACCTAGTAGCCTGTTTAACAAGGAGATGATAGATATCATCACTTAAGACTTTTTGGTGCCATATAAAACAAAGTATATTCAAGCCGAAGAAAATATACACAGATGGAATGGGGAGGGGGGTATTTTCGTCTTAATATTTGGCTATATTTAGGCTGTCCTACAAATCCTGATATCAATTTCGACGTAAAATTTAACAAGGAATCGATTGGAGAAGGAATCCCTAAGATGACCTGTAAAATGTGCAATATTATCAAATATCGTTGTGTGTACCTTTTCCTTCATCTTCGGCTATTAGTAAAAACTATTTGTAAAAATTGTTATATGACGAATTGGTGGTTAAGTTTGAACACATGATAACGACTACTATACTTCAAATCAAAAGTGTTAGTATAGTTCATATTGTGTCATTAAGAAAGAGACACGGTTAGATTAATTAGATCTCTTCATGTGAGGCCATGTTTTGATCACGTGAAAATATGGCGTTGGCGTTCGCCTGACTTAGGTGGCAGGGTCCAGTTTCGTAAATTGGCCCCTGGCAAATTTCTTAACTTAAGGCTATGGTGTGACTTTTCAGCTATTATTGTTTACTACTTATAGATATGAATATATTTGTGAACTAGGTGTTTCAGGCTTGTGTTGTTCTTGAAATTGATGTCAGGCATGTACACTTTCCATAGTTGCTCTGCATTATGTTGATAGTGAAATACCAATAGTCGGCTAGGACGAAGAGCTAGCCTCCCATAGCAGTAGACACGTGGGTTCAAGGCAAGTAGAGTATCTCAAAAACGGCTTGGATGACAACTATTCTGAATTGCATCAAACTATTTAGCAGACAATGTTTTTCAAAATTTTCATCCAGGGAAAGAGCTTGAGTTTGCACTGTGGGCACCACATGCTGTCAAAAATGGCCTTTGGATGTGAAAAATGCATGTAAAAAATAGGGGTTGGGGTGCATAAACTGCTTCTGCTATGAACTGCTATTGACTTCTCTGGTCAAGTGAATACTATTCTTATACTTTGTTTTAATATAGGTATCTAAAAATATGGACCTTTTTGACCTCACTTGTGTATTTAATTTTTTATGATTTTTTATACTAGGTCGCAGATTGCGGTATTAAATTTGTACATAAAAACTGGCTCCTGCCCCCTTAGTATAGTGGAATGCAACGCAGGGAGCATAGTAAGCAGGGAACCAGACTAGTGAGCATGAACCAATCCTTGTTTTTAATAACGAAATAAATTAGGTCTTCTCTTATGTGAGAAGCTTATGCGGTGTTTATATACAGAATTGTACATGCTGACAAAATTACTAGTCGCTGCTTGATCCAAGAAATATGGTAGCTAATATCAAAGAGTTGTTCTAGCCAGGGGCGCTCGCATAAGTTGATCGTGGGGTGGGGTGGGGGGAACCTGTAGTAGTCACCAATTAACTTTTACGGTTGTAGGCCAAAGCATATTTAGGTGTGAAATCCTTAGGGATGGGGATGGGGGCAATGCCCCCTTCCATCAACCACGCCCCTTGTCCTATGTACGGGCGCCCATGGTTCTAGCATACGAATCAAAGGCTCCAAAGCGGTAGGATTTAATAATTTATGTTGCCAGAGTTATAACTTCATAGATCAGAGATGGTATTTTTAACGTTTAAGTTCATCGCATTTTGTTTCGCTTTGTTTTTGTTTTTTGTGTGTATTTTTTTGTTTTTTTTTTGTTGGTCTTTTTGCTTGCTTGTTTTTTTAATATGTTTTTGGCTGTTTCGTTTCTTCAAATTTTTTGTGGTTGCATAAGCAGCGACACATAAAGACAAATTATTATTGTTTTCATTATTCAGCTGAAATAAAGACTCCAACGAATATCGATATTTCCAATCCAATGCAATGCTTCTATGCGTGCACTACTGCTCTCTCTCTCTCTCTCTCTCTCTCTCTCTCGCATGCAGTAATCTTGTTCATACCTTATAGACAACTAACCTAGTATTATTTGCCAAGGTGCGATTTATCATAACAGCGTGCGATACGATACGATAATTGTATTTATTTAAGTCTCACCCCACAAATTTTGGACCCAGATGTCACACTCAACACACGGTGCGATACGATATTGTAATATTTTATTTATTTGAGTCTCAGCTTACAAGTTATTTAACATACGATACGATGATAACAATTTATTTACGTCTCAGGTCTCATGTTTACGTAAAATAGCAAAATGAAATATTCATCTGCATGCAAACGGGTGTAATGATATATTTTATACATGTAAGAGACTCTGAATAAATTAGCTACAGAGCAGTTTGTGTTATGTATTAATCGATCTCATCCCATAATTATGGGACAAATGAAACAAAGTGAATAAACTTTAATGTTTAATGTATGTGGAATTAAATTCGCTTGATATCCTTGTCCTGTCATGTATTTTTTTCCCCTGGTAATATACCTGCAAAATTAATGATCACGTGTATCATGTGCCAGGTAAGTAATGACGAATATGATGCGTGAATAAAATGTAAACACTTTACAGAAAGACTAGAAACAAATGAGATGATGCGTGGGTCGTACAGGTGGCGAGAGAGTGAAAGTGAAAAGAATGCAGATATCGACACATATATGCTAAACTGATAAATAAATAAATAAATACACATACTTGTATGTACATCCGTCCATGCATTAATTAACTTGATATGTAATTCGACGTGTATCGCATAAATAAGTAGGCCGATTACGTGCACATAAAGACCGCATTCCTATGAAGTTCAGTATCTGTTTCTAACTTACGTGATATTTAGGGACAGGCTTGACCTTAAAGCACACCCATATGACCTAAGGACAGGTTTGACCTTAACAGCATACGAGCATGACCCAGCAAATAACGAGGCAAACACAGCGTGAGCTGTCTACAACAATAATAGCTTCTCTGTGTGAGTTAAAAAGCCACCGCTGTGTCTTGTCACAATGTCTTATCACAATGTTCATCTATGACATTAAACACTTGTACCTAATTAAGAAAATGTTCAAATAATAGCCTTTCAATCTACATCAGTTGGTTTAAATTCGTTTGGTATTTTACGGCACTGCAAGAAAGGGAGGATTATGTTTCTGGGGCAATTATAATAAAAGGGCTTGGCACACTGTACACCTAAGTAGCCACTTCGGACTAATGCAGTGGACGGATTTGAACCTAAATCCTTCCGACGGCGAATCATGCACACTAAATACCGTTAGGGTACTGTCAGGATAATTAATAATCAGTGTTTGGCGCTAAGGGACATTTAGTACATCAAAACACAATCTACAATTTCACAACAAATAAGAAAATGGGTTCAAACTGCGGGAACGAGTGTACAAAATGTAAGTATGTGATAATATCTGAATATTTCTGACGGACGAATAGGAACGAACATATATTCTCAAAAATTATCAATTGTCCGTCTGTTGGACTAATTTACTGTTTTCTGTATTTAAAAAAATAAAAAGTATATAAAAAATTGTCTATGTTGGCCAAACAGATTCTTTCCATGAAAGAATAGTCAAGCCTTCCTAAATTTGGAACTAGAAATGATAATAATCCTGTTGCAAAGCATGCTATTGTGAATAATCATTCTTTATGTGATTATTTAGTGATCGGTATTTGTGAAAATCTATGGTAAAAAATCGTATAGGTTGTTGAAAGAATCATGCAGGATCAAAATGCTAAGCACTCTGGCTGTTTACGTCAGGTCTCTTACGAGTTGTTTATATTCATAAACCACTGACGAGGGCGAATTATCTAAAACGTCAAGAAACCGAGAAGGACTCTTATATAGAGTAAATAATGACCATCGTTTTCATTGCTTTCCAGTACGTCAAACGTCTACTGCGTACATAATAGCATCTATGAATGCCGATGTCATTCAATCCGTGGATATGCTTTCTCTCTCTCTCTCACACACACACACACACACACACACACACACACACACACACACACACACACATAAGAGGCTGAGATCCAAGCCTCTAGCATGCTGCAAAATTTATAATAATTTCCTAAATAATAATTCCTCTATTAGTCTTTGCCAATGTGTGACGTATAATATCGTTTTTTGAAAAATTAAGCTTTTATTGATATAAGATAGATGACACATGCATGTAATACGTATTTCTACTACATATAGTTCTTGACAATAATTTTTCTTCACTGCAATATGAAAGAAAAAGAAGAAACAAACGAGAGAGTTTTCACATCATATCGGTTGGTAGGCATGGAGTGACATTATCTATTACATACACATTATACACTATAATTCACATCATGCTATAAAGCATGTACTTCAATTCTAACATATTTGTATTAGTTAATGTTGGAATAATGACTCCCATTGTTCCCAAATCAACATCAATATTTCTTTCTTTTTAGATTTTATTGCAATATATTTTTCCAAATTATAGTGGTCGTTCAGAAACACTTTCAACCCGTCTAATCTAGGCATATCGGCATTCATCTTACATTTATAGATGTTATATTTGGCTGGAAGAAAATAAAATAAAAACGGCTGTTCATGTATTTGTACTTTGCACAACATGTATTTCACTTTATTCCGAATCCAGTGGGACACGTCATTCCACATTTTATTCCCCAAAACCAATGCAATATTGTCTCTGGAAAATAACTTCATACAGTACATTTTTCCGCATTAGACATTTTTGTTTTATAAAAAAATGATTTCATTCGTTTAATTCTGTTAGTAACATGAAATATAAACCATTGCAATTTTGAGTTTCTTATGTTACGTGTTTAGGCTCTCATAAACAGTAACAAAGAAAACGTGAAAACAACAAGCTTTGTGAAATTTAACAAATAGTTTATTTCCACAGAAAAACAAGGTAAAAATGGAGAAAAAAAAAAGAACTTCGGTTTTAAGAATCAAATCCAAAAATAATCCATGAATAATCCAAGAATTATAAATTATTAGTCCTATTAATAAAATGTTCTAAACGAATTTGAGTTCGAGTCCCGACGAAAATCCTAAATGGAAGACGACGATGTATGCTATAGCCAGTGTAGTGCGGACGTGTCAATAGTTCTTTGTTGATCCACGAACAATAATATTCCGGTGTTTGAATTCGGAATAAAATTTCAATAAATATTTTTGCCCAAGAATTCGGTATGAAAATGAATTAATAACTCCATAAAATAGAATTTCAAATCAGACTGGTCACAACAAAACGAAAACCTTGATCTCAAGTGTTTAGACGCCCGTCTGGCTAAATTCTCTAAAGACATCGGTATAAAACCTGAATACTGCGCAAAGCAGATGCCCGTATGAGGGTCAACCCTCCGCTAGAACCAGAATTTCTAGAACATCGTAGCAGCTATTTACGGCAAAAGTCATGTAGTCCCAGTCAGCCTCGATTTCACTAATCTATCACACATTAAGAATGAATAATAAAACAAAGTTATTTACTTGATTCTTAATCAAGGTCAGGAACTATGTCAGCATAAGGATACAAAGTTCTACTTTTAGGTGTTTTTGACAGAACAGTCAGGTCAAACTAATTTCTGGAAAATATCAAATTTCAGTAAACAAAGTTAAATTACTTTAACATGTAATAAAAAAATCTTATAGACAATTAAATTAAATAAAATATAAATTAAATCAAGTCAACAGTTTAGCATAGATGTTAGTCCACACATCCATATTCAAATTGGAAGGTTTATTCCATTTCTAGTTGGTGTAAGGTCCGATTTTACAAGTAAAGATCTTTATACCCTTTATTATTCTGAAATACAATTTCAAAATAAAAATGGACCGCTCCGATCGCCGAGTGGTTAGAGCGTCCGCCTCGGATGCGGGAGTTCGCGGGTTCAAACCCCGGCTGAGTCATGCCAAAGACTTATAAAAATGATACATACAACTGCCTCACTTGGCGCTCAGCATTAAGAATTAGTGATAGAACTGGTCGGCCTGGTGTGAAGATAATGTGACTGGGTGGGACATGCTACATGTCTGCGGCATGATGCCCCAGTGCTAGACATCACTGTAAATTGCCACACTGCAGACATCGTAGCTATATGACTGAAAATTTTTAAAAGCTACATTAAAAATAGAAATCACACACACACACACAAACACACACACACACACACACACACACACACACGCACATGCAAAATGGAAATGGATAAATGGTTTAACCGGTATCGTTACACCTAACTTATGTAACTTTTACAAAAGAACTTTACGCATTGAATTATATCTTGAAAAGTATGGACATCTGTGATGACACCATATTTAGCTTTGTTTAAAGTATCAAGATCAGTAATAGTTCTTTGATCTGGAAGCATATCACCAATATAGTTTACATTATGCTCAAACCACATTTATAGAAATCTAATACCTTTGTTCACACTATTATACATGTTTATCCATAAACTTGTTTTCGTAACATCTTCTTCAGCCCGAGGTACATGTTTCACATGTAATGGCTTCCAAGCATCACGCCAAAAAGATTTTTTGTTGTCTTTTGGAATTATGTCGCTACATCTCCTATAATAGTTACAGGTATTTAATCTCACATATTTTATATTCAAATAAGCTGATATCTTTTCTGTAAGATAGAAGATACCTACGAATCCGTGTTACTTTTAAAGCTAATATAAAATTATCAATGTCTATAATTGCCAAGCCACCATTATAAAAAGTTTGAGGCATAACCTCACCTTTAACTTTGTCCACTTTTGACTGCCATGTTAAGGTGAAAAATAATTCACTTAATTCAATATCATTTTGTTTACTTAAATTTCACATCGCAAGTTTCTTAATTAATATGCGACACGTACCATGCAATATCATTCGTTACATTCATTAATTCTCATCTCATTTTTTCTGAGAAGTAACAAAATAAGGCATGCATCTGCGTACAGCCGTCCGTAATGAAAGACTGAAGTCAATATATTAAGTCCGTATTGTATAGTAATTGTTCCAACAAGTTTTCTTTTTGTTGCGAGAAACAAACCAAGCGAATAAACTGGCGATGTACTGAGATCAAATCCATTTGATGTGTGCCTTTTGTCTTTGACTTATTGTTTTGCTTATAATACAACTGTAATTTGACGTATGTCGACTGAATAAATAGGCACATTAAAGCAACAGTGATTCCGTTGTTATTTCTGTACTTTGTTTTATGAGTAAAGACCGCATTCCGGTGAAGTCAATCATCGGTTGCTCCTCTACGTGATGTTTATGGACAGGTTTGACCTTAAAAATACACCAAACTGACCTCACATAGCGCCCGCACTCTATAGTAAAATGGCATTTCCATGTAAGATTAAAAGCCACCGCAAACTCTTAACACAGTGTTCATGTATAAGATCCAAACCGTTCTCAATACTTACCAACTTGGTGAAATAACAGCCCTGCTTTCCACACCTAGATGATTTAGATCGGTGTGGTGGCCTACGGCATAGCCATATAGGCAGGAGTTTATCTAGTACTAATAATAGTACCCTTACTCGTACCTCGTGGACAGGGTACTAACATGAGCATATACGTGTTAATGGAGCAAGCCGGGTGTGAGTAGTAAATGGGGATACCGTAGGGACTAGGGGACTTATTATTAAAAACATGGGTTTTGTACCGGAGGGACTATAGGAAAAAATCCGTTGTACTATAGGGACAACATAATGTTATTTTCCCATAGTCCCTAGAGTACAAATAACTTTACAAAAAATCATAGGTATTATAGGGACAAGGAAATTGAACATGGGGGGAAAATAACATTAGTTTCCCATTGTGGCTCTACAGTCCCAAGGGAATGGAACATGGATGGGTTTGTATAGGGACAATGGAAATGTAACATAGGAATACAGGACCGGTACTTGGGGGACAATGGGACTGTAACATGGTTGGTTTGTCTAGGGACAATGGGACTTTAACATGGGTGGGACTATAGAGAGACAAAAGGTATTAGGACTGTCTAGGGACAATGGTAAAAATCACGCTAAAAACAAAACAAACTCTTGCTTTACTATTCACAAGCCCCTAACCAGGGTGTATTGCCTATGTTAAA
This sequence comes from Sinohyriopsis cumingii, assembly GCA_028554795.2. NCBI lineage: Eukaryota > Metazoa > Mollusca > Bivalvia > Unionida > Unionidae > Sinohyriopsis > Sinohyriopsis cumingii. The sequence continues at coordinate 85,273,971 of CM068831.1, forward strand.
TTTCCCCTTGTCGCCAGGGACTGTCTAGCGACAATGGGAATTTCACATGGGAATTTGAACAGGGATGGGTCTGTATAGCGACAAGGGAAAATGAACATGGGAATATATCTTGGGTTTGTATAGCGTCAAGGGAAAATGAACATGGGAGATGGAAATAACACAGACAAGAGACAAACACTGAGTTGACAAGCCAAATCTAACCCCAAGCTCTATTATCCACACAGAAGGGGAAGGTTAAATAACCACACACTCTACTATCCACACAAACGTACGTGAGGGCATACAAAACCCAATCATATACTGTTACACGGGGGGAGTGAATGTCCCTCCGTATTTGGTTTTCGTTATCTAGGGGTTGACCGCCCTCGATGTTATTGCCCGGTTCGAGTAAATATAAATATAAGTGGTGAAACTTATAGGTGGAATAGATAGAGATCTGAGCAGGTATATAGAACAAACCAACACGAGCCCCCGTACATGTAAACAAACAATTTAATCAATTACATACAAACACTGTGAAAATTCATTACATCAGGAATGTACTCTGCTTTTAGAAATTTAACTTTCACCGAAATACAAAGAAAACGCAAATAGATCTAAATAAGATAGCCGATCTGTTACTGATAGATTTAGTTCATCATAGGATCGAGTGAACAATCGAAGTCAACGTCTTGTATGATTTCATAACCTGCTCGTCCTCAGTCTGTTTTTGCTTCCTCTGTCGCTGTTCAGACCCCTTGGATCTCGGGATGATACTTTCTACCACCCGTCTCAGGACACTCTCAAAATACTTCTTCAGAGATTAATACGTCGCAGGGTTGCGTCACAGGATTATATGTCTCACTGCACTCTTCTCTATGCTTCTCCATATAGGTCTCAGAATAACATCCCTCATTCGTTCTATACGTCTCTGGAACTATTTTCTCCCTTTTAAATAAATATAAATAGAGACAACCTAAATTTCCCGTTATTTATGAAACGGTTAATTCTTCATTATTCTCCCTCGTTATCAGATTTCACTATCAGTGCTAAACAGACGCTAAGGTTATCAATCGACTCCACATGTCTTATAGTGACCCTAGTTAGTCAAATGGCTAATTCGTTACGCCTTGACCTTACACATTACCACATACACAGCGAATAAATAGGATACATCACGTCAATCAATTACTAGATCATTTCCGTCAATACACACTTATTCTTAATCATACGTGAAATCTTCTAAATTCGGCGAATTCACACGGATTCTTGAAATCATATTAACTAATGTAATGCATTAAATTCTTAGAACATAATTCTTATGCAAACAAGACGACAAATTCAAACAATTCGTCAAACTTATCTAAAGAAGATTAATGTACAACTTCCTATGCATAAACTCAACACAGTTATACTTCATAAAGCAAATTATTACACGAATGTAGAAAAAAGATTCATGCAGATACAAATAAATAACTTCAGCAAAGCATTATATATGGCATAAACAAATTACATGGAATTGTCACACTACCTTTGCTGTCACGTTTCTCCCTCTAATCGGTAAATTAGTTCGTCGCTTCCTTTCGACAATCGTCCCCTTTTTTGGACACCAGTTGTTTTACGGAAATTTCTTGCAAATTTCCGGAGTCCTACTTTTTGGGTCTCCTCTTGCAGGAAAAGCTTAGACTGATTAAAATTCGATGCGGGCGATATTAAAACCTATGAAATTTTGTGTTGGAACACGCCCTCTCATTTAACGTACCAATCAGAATCGAATATCTCTGCCCCCTTTTTTCCAGAGGCGCCAAAGTCAGGGTCAACTTGACCCTGGTAGTTTGAGTAACAGAGTTCTGCGTTCTCTCAATTGTGACAACTTTACCATGAAAATGAAGTTTTCCTTGTCCTAAATTATCCGCCTGGCTGCTGTATAAACAAATGTTTAATTAGGAACAGAATTCTCCCTCTAAAGGACATTACCGTACACGGTAGTATGGCGATATGATACGCGCTTGTCTCCATGAATCTAATTAATGGTTGTCTGGTCTCAGCTAATGTATTCTTGTTAGATCGACATAAAATGTGCCACTTCACATATACTATCAACACAAACGTACGTGAAGGCATACAAAACCCAATCATATACTTTTCACACACGCTAATCAGCCAAATCAAACCTTAATCTACGATCCACACACGCTAAGCAGCCAAATCAAACCCCAATATACTATTCACACACTGACAAGCTAAAAACATAACCACAATCTATGGGCAGGGTTATACAGTGCAATGTCACTCGCGTCATTCTTCAACATTGTTACAATTTTTTCCGAACGTGTGTTTTGGTTTTAGATTTCAGAGTTAACCATAGGCAGGGTTATACAGCGCAGTGTCACTCGCGTCATTCTTGGAAAAGCCTCGTGTTTGTTTCCTTTCTTGAAAAAACGGTAGATCTCAGGTTAGAATTTTTCCGTGACACATTGCAGTGCCAAAATAAAGAGAAAGCTACGATACCTGAATTGTACAAGCTCGTCCACTCCAGATTTTATTTCATCCACCGATTTACTGATTTACAATTTGTAAGGATGTAAGTGTTTCAAAAAAAAATTACATGACAAACGGAACATTTCACAGAAATAGGGTGACTACTGGTCACAATTTTGGAGAGGTATCTTCACACGGGAACAGATACCTTTAAGACTTCAAACAACACTACTATGACGGAGAGAGAGAGAGAGAGAGAGAGCGAGTTATTCCTACTTTAGAACATAACAAGACACTTACGTTTGTTTTTACAGTCTATTTTCGTGAAGAAACATTCAAAGAAACACTCATTCCACTCAGATAATCACAGCCATAGAAAAATTTCACCATTATTAAATATCACCAGAGTGAACTGCAGATTTAGGCAACTAAAATTCCCTCCTTTTTTGATAACGTGGATGTAAAGTTCTCACAGAATAGTTCATCCAAAATATGCTGTGATGTATTTGACTATAAAACTGATACAATTTCTGCGGGATCGCCCAGGGTACGATTGTTCTTGCGTTAGTTTTACTTTTTTTAATTATTTTATTAATCGACTAGCAGTGAGACACGACTTATCTCGACACTGTGTGAAGAGATACTAAAGTCAATTCGCAGTGAACGCGGTCAGAAAATAAGTCTAGCCAATGAAATCGTTTATGATGAGCGATGCATTGTTTTGTTCGAAGTTAGTGTGGCAAAATAATGCCTACGCTCTTGCATTGTTACCATTGCAGTGCAGACAGACTGAATATGAACTTGAATCGCTCTGTTGTGTATTATACCATTTCTTCTAACCGTATCAACTACTGAAAGGTCACAGTACTGGTTCACTTTTCTGAAATTGTCAATTTCTTTTTAACCTCACTTAAACATTTTGACATAGACACTCACATAGGTGGAGTCAGAAGTGTACTGAGTGGCACGTTTTTTTGTTGTTTTTTTTTTTAAATTGTGAATCTGGGGTTTTTATGAAGTAAATAAACTAAAGTATAGTGAACCTCAAGGATGGTGACCCAAGCTGTCTGTCTATTGATGCGTGTATTTACTTCAGAAGAAATAGGACTTCTAAAATAAAAAAGATATACGGCAAGCATGATTAGAATGAACACATCGGCAGTTAACTGTAGGAACAAAGGGGGTGTTTTCCTTCACGTCCGTGTAACTTAGAGTTTCAATCCTCTTTCAAGACAAACTTGTATCCTTTTGTAGGGCTTGAAATAAAGAACTGAACAAACGTAAGCATTTTGCTCTAGATATTTCCATTTTGCAGCAACAGACTATACAGCATAAATACTGTTACAACAGTAGAAAGCCTTAAATCTTCTAGCAAAAAAGTAATCTCGACTTTCACACATTGGTAAATGGAATACTGTTTCTTTTCTAGGGTTTTAATTAGCCCCTATGTTCTTATTCTACAACAAAGAGACACTTACGTTTTATGCCAGGTCTATTCTGATCCAGTGACAGTGAAATGAATAGTGGACCGTAAGACACACCCCCTTTATATAGGCGCGTGGTCTGCCATGGATATAAAGTAGCCCATGGTGTTTAAACTTTAGTCATTTGACGTTTTGCTATCAAGATGAAACGATTGAATCATTTCGAGAAGAAAGAAGAAGAAGAAAGCAAGAGGCAGAAACGTGATCCATCGCCTCGTACCATCGCTGAAGTCTTGGCACAAATTCATGCCAGTGATTTTGAAGATGATATGAGTGAACCAGAATCGAACCCCAGTGAGTCTGCACCTAACCTAAGTTCACCAGTCAACCCTGAAAAGTACTATCACATTCGAGAGACGGAAAAGCGACCCTCTAGAAAATTTAGAACCACGACTTACAAATACACGGTGAAGTTTAAAGATTTCAAGTCCGACGTACCCTTGGAGAAAGCTGAAGGGTTCATCACCGAGGTGTGGGATTCTTTGCTCACCACACTCAAGCGACAATGTCTACCCAAAGAAGACGATCGCTTGGGACTATCCATGTATCACGACGGCTTGAAATCCCCTGTTTGGATCGAGTTTATCAGACCCGCAGAACTAACCCCTTCCAAAGTCATGGACAAGATACAACAGGTGCAACAATCCAACGACCGGTTTGACATCACCGATGGAAAAGCCACAGTGAAAATGACCCACACCTCTCCTCCTCAAGGGAGTGGTCGCAAAAAGGTCTTTATGGTGAACGGCCTTCGTAGTATTAAGCGTAGCCTCGTCCAAATTCACAACCCTCAAGACCAGATGTGTTTAACCAGGGCTATCGTGGTGGGACGAGCGTATGCCGACAAGAACGACACGGCAGAATGGAAAAGAGCCTGGGAGAACATTCGAAAATCGAACCGAGCCAAACAACGAAACGAAGCAGAACTCCTGTTACAACAAGCCGGCCTGTCCAAAGACACACCCTGTGGCATTCCTGAAATGCAAAACTTGCAAGATGTCCTAGCTCCACGCTACACCTTGAAAGTGCACCCTCAAGAAATGCGCGGGCCTCTGTTATTTCGAGGCCAAGATTTTAAAGATGGAAAATACATTCACCTTTATCATCACGAAGAATATTTCGATACCATTACCACCATCACTGCATTCCTAGGATACGGTTATTATTGTGAGAAATGTGACTATGGCTATAACAATCGAGAGCAACACAAGCATTGTGGATTGAAATGCTCAGGATGTTTGGCTTCTCAACCCTGTCTGAGCGAAGGGCAAGAACCAGTGCATTGTCCTGCTTTTCTGCGCACGTTTGTCAGCCCTGCCTGTTACCAACAACATCTGAAGACGCAAGGTTCACAGACGAAATGCGCTTGTCAACTCCTGAGATTGTGCCCTACGTGTGGACAAGGCATACGTACCAATAGTACCAAAGCACACATATGTTCAGGAAAGAAAAAATGTCACATTTGTCATCACATCGTGGACTTGGAACATCAATGCTACATGCAAAAATACCAACCCCAACAAGAGGAAGATGACAGAAACAAAGGCAATTTCATCTTTTTCGATTTCGAATGCATGCAAGAGACCGGCACTCACATTCCTAATTTCTGCGTGGCTCATCGAGCGTGCGAAAAGTGCATTCAAGAACCTATCGTGAGTCATTGCCCTCACTGCAGTAAGATTCCTGGAGGGCGTGAAAAAATCTTTCGAGGACCCAAGACGCTAGAAGATTTTTCCCAATGGGTCTTAGACCCCATCGACGAAACGTGGAGCCAAGAGGACATCGAAAGTTGTGGTAATTGTCATCGTCACGCCACAGCGATGGTTCACAGTTTCTACGGATACGATGGACAGTTTCTTCTCAGATACTATACAGAACATGGCACCGAACGTCCTAAAGTCACTTTGAACGGAGCCAAAATCATTTTCACGCAAGTGGGACAAGTACAGTTTAAAGATTCGATGGCTATGCCTTTGAGTCGAATGCCTAAAACGTTTGGAATGACAGAAATGGCTAAAGGGTACTTTCCACACTTTTTCAATACCAAAGCCAATCAACACGCCGTTCTATCCCATTTGCCTAAGGCTCACTATTACGACCCCGACAACATGCATACCGAACAACGAGAAGATTTCTACGCTTGGTACCAGGCTCACGCCTCCGACCCTTTTGACTTTCAGGAAGAAATGTTAAAGTATTGTCGTTCCGACGTGGACATTTTACGGCGTTGCTGTGGAAAATTTCGAGAACTGTTCATGGAACACGGAGGGGTCGATCCTTTGAAAGAAGCTTGCACCATTGCCAAAGCGTGTTCCTTACTATACCGGCAACGATTCATGCCTGAAAACACCGTTGCTGTCATCAGTCCTCAAACGACCAACTATGTCAAACGTCAATACTCGGTCAAAGCCCTACGGGGGTTACATTACTTGTGCGATAAAGAAGACAAATGGATTCAACATGCCCGCAACGGAGGAGGTGAAAAGACCATCGGAAATTGTTCCGTGGATGGCTGGGACTTAGAAAACCCCAAGATCGTGTACGAGTTTAACGGTTGCTTATTTCACGGATGTCCCGTCTGTTACCCTGACCGTGGCACTAAAAATCAGTTTTCACAACGAACCATGGAAGACTTGTACCAGGCCACTTGTCAGCGACGCCTAAAGTTAGAACAGCAAGAATACCAAGTGGTGGAAATGTGGGATCACAAATACGGTCGCCGTTTCAAAACCGATCCCGAGTTTAAACGTGTCGTGGAAAGTTACAAGCTGATGGACCCCCTGAACCCGAGGGATAGTTTGTACGGAGGAAGGACCAATGCCACCTGTTTGCTGTACCAAGTCGACGAAGAGAAAGGAGAAGAAATCAAATACTTGGACGTGTGTTCGCTGTATCCCTACGTGTGCAAATATTGTCACTTTCCTGCAGGGCACCCGCAATTGTTGACGGAACACATCGACCTGGCCAACATTCGACAATACGAAGGCTTGATCAAGTGCAAAGTTTTGCCTCCCACCGACTTGTACCATCCCGTGTTACCTCACCATTGCCAAGACAAATTGATGTTTCCTTTGTGTCGTACTTGTGCAGAAACGTGCAACCAAGACCAACCTTGTCATCACACCCAGGAAGAACGAGCCTTGACGGGAACCTGGGTCAGCGTAGAATTGTTCAAAGCTCTGGACATGGGATACCAACTGTTATAAGTGTACGAAATTTGCCACTTTCCCAAGACACAACAATACGACACGGGTGACCCCACTCAGAAAGGCATTTTCGCAGACTACGTGGATGCCTTTTTGAAACTGAAACAAGAAGCCAGCGGCTATCCTTCCTGGTGTCACATTGCCGAAGACCAAATACAATTCAAAGAGAAATACTGCGAACAAGAAGGCATCACTTTAGACCACATCAAGAAAAATGAAGGCAGGCGATCGTTTGCCAAAGTGATGTTAAATTGCTTGTGGGGCAAAATGGCACAACGACCGTGTTTACCCAAGACGGAAAATTTGACAGAACCTTTCCGCTATTTCCAGATGATTCACGACAAAACGAAATTCATCAAAGACGTGGACGTCGTTCGTAAGGATTTGATCTTAGTCAGTTACGAAGAAGATCTGAACTTTGTAGAAGACGATCCATTTGGAAATGTCATCATTGCGGCTTATGTGACAGCCCATGCTCGCTTAAAGTAGTACGAAGCTTTAGAACTGTTAGGGGATCGCGTCCTGTACTTTGACACGGACAGTTGCATCTACATCCATCGCCCGGGTCAGCAACACCCTAACATCGAAGGAGACCGTTTAGGAGCCTGGACAGACGAACATCCTGATGACAAGATTCTAAGTTTCGCGAGTGGCGGTCCTAAAAATTACGGCTACGAATACCGTGACAAACAAGGAGAAGTGTACACGAAGTGTGAAGTGAAAGGATTGACTCTGAATTATCGTACCAGTCGAGTGGTGAACTTTGGCGTATTGAAAGAAGCCTTGCAGTCTGGAGAGGATGAAAATTTTAAAGAGACCACCCACCAACCGAACAAGATTGTACGTTTACCCACTCACCACATCCTCAGTCGACCCTTGGAAAAAGTCTATCAAATCGTGTACCAGAAGCGAGTGCGTCTTCCCAACCACTTTACTTTGCCGTACGGTCATATCGATATCGGACAGTATATCAAAAGGAATCATATGCAAGGCCAATAGTAAATGGTCAAGTGTCAGAAGAACCCGTTACCGAGGACATCCATTCCCTTCAGGACAGGACTGTCGTTTACATTCCCAAAAGAGCCTTTCGGGAGGACACTTGTGGGACAGTACCTCATGTAAAGACTGTCAGAACATTACACTCTGTCCCTTAGACATCTTAGTGACCAAACACATGTTTTACAGAGACTTGTCTCTATTTCACTTTGATCGTTTTCATGTGCCTTTTATCGTTGTACATAACTATTTGACTTCGATGTATTTTAGTCTTTCGTGTTTATTTTTGAAACCTCAATAAACGTGTCCTGAAAAAGTATATAAACTCTTGTCTTGTCTGTTTTCGTGTCACAAGTTACGTTCCTGACACTATGGCTACCTCTGCTGTCTCTGCTCCCTCTTCCTCCACTTTCAAAGTCATCGACGAACACTTAGATCGTGCCAGTTGGGAGGCTTTGTATCTTCGCCATCCCTTTAACATGCTCATTGCTGGACCTAGCGGTTCAGGCAAAACCGAATTCGTCAAACGTTTGATCGAACATAAACATCATTTGATCGATAGACCACCTCTGCGCATCGTGTGGTGTTACAAAGAGTGGCAATAGGCGTACAGTCTCTTGCGAGAAAGTCAAGGTCATTCCATCGTGTTTGTGGAAGGCATTCCTAAAGAAGACGACGGAATCGTCTCTGACTCTCATCAAACCCATTTGGTCATTTTCGACGACATGTTAGGAGAAGACGAAGAAGAAATTAAACTGTGGTTTACGCGCAAAGGGCATCACCGTAATGCCAGTGTCGTTTACATCACTCAAAATTTGTTTCAACAAAGTAAAGCCCATCGTACCATCAGTCTCAATGCTCATTACGTGGTCTTGTTTAAAAGCCCTTCAAATCGCAAGTGCAAGTCTTAGCCAAACGGTTAGGAACGCCTTGGCTCACTCAGGCGTACGACGATGCCACTCAGACTCCACATGCCTATTTACTCGTCGATTTGAAACCCACTACCCCCGATGACTTGCGATTTCGTACCCATTTGTTTCACCACTGGTGTCAAGACGGAGGGCCTGTTCTCTACACGTCCCCGTCCTCGACTTAACTTCACTCAAAAAAAAAATCTATAAAAACCTCGGACTCTTTTTGTCAGTCTCACACAGCGTCAACATGACGTCCCTTCAGACTCATCTTCCCGTCAAATTGATTCGTGCCTTGTATGGCATCAGTCGAGAAAAAAATCCACAAATACGTGCTCCTGTCTTAGAAGCCAGTCTCAAAGAAGTCTTACGATGATTCACGGTGACAGCACGTCAATTACTACAAGGGATCATTCAGATTCCTCATCAAACCAAACGCTTTTTTGATAGAAACAAAGTCGCTTTGACCCAACTGGCCGATCCCCGCATCGACACTCCAACCAAAAAGCAAATCATTTTGAAACCTGGAGGGAGCGGTACTCTAGGTGGAGTCATCATTCGCTCCCTCTTAAGATGGGATCCTAATGCTCCCAAAGTTCTCCCCAAGAAAAAAGCCAAACGAAGCCCCAAGAAGAAAAAGAGCCACGGTGTCAAGACCAGGTCACCACCCCAGAAAAAGAAAAGCCCACAGAAAACACGCAAGAGAGGCACTTCAGCTAGGACGCAACCATACATTCGCGAACCACGACCTGCAAGGGCGGTGACCGCGTGTCCGGTAGCCTCAGGTTCATCTACTTCTCCGTTGATGACACCACGGAAGCCCGTGTCTCCAAGAACTTCTCCTCCAGGGGTGACACCCTCCTCCTCTTCCTTAGTGCCAGCGGATGCTGCTCACAAAGTACCTGCTCCCAAAATCAAAGTCCAAGAGAGATCGGGCATGTTACAGAGTTTACTGGATTTGTCCAAGCCAGAACTGACTCGATTTAGTCCGTTGCGAACCCCTCCACGACGTGTGATGCCTGTCATCAAGTTGATACGAAGTAAAGACAATCAGTGGCGACGCGTTCCAGTATAAAAATGACCTGAGACAAAGCCTGGGTATCAGTGTTTTTGTGCTCCTGAAGAACCAAAGATGTCACCCCCCAGAAAACATCCCTCTTCTAAACCCCAAGGAAAGAAAAGGAAAGGACTACCTCCTTGTTTGGTCAAACATGGGGACATGTTGTCTGTCCTGTCCAAAGCTTCTCCACTCCTACGAAAAAAACTCATTCAATCAGCCTCCAAAGAGGTCATCGATACCGTGTGCGAATGTTGTTTGAACGTCTTGAAAGGCACGATCCCTTTGTCTAAACACCAGAAACAATGCTTAGGCAAACATCGTCACGTTCTTCGCCAAATGGTTCAAAAGAAAATTCCCATTGGACAAAAGAAGAAGATGTTGGTGCAACGTGGAGGAATTTTACCCCTCTTGTTAGGCCCATTGCTGAAAGGAATCTTGGGAACCATGTTGGGAGGACTGGTGGGAGCAAGATAAAAAGGACCTCTGAAGTCCCAAGATCTCAGAATTGATCCTTGACATCGACTGGAAGGACGAAAACTAGCTTTAGTGCCTTACAAACGATGGATGGAATACCATCGTTGGCAAGAACAACGCACCCAGCATTTACCTCCCAATCCCCATTTGAGCGAGATGTCCCAGTTACAACACGAATTGCAGTCGTTAATGGATCTCCACGATTTGTCCGAAACAGAAAAATCGCAAAAGTATGGTCAACTCTTGCAACGACTGCAACTCTTTCACCAAAAAGCTTTAGACGAAACATCTCTACCTACTCTGAAAGATTTTAAGACCTTGATGAAAAGTCCATCCCAAACACCACTTCCACCACCAGTACCACCACCATCCCCAGGGATCGTGAGAGACGCTACCCCACGAAGACCTGAGGAAGAAGAGATACGAGAAGTCTTTCAAACACCGTCAGCAGCTCCCATTTCTAGTAAGATTGCAGCGTCCTTGTTGACCCCATCCCCCACACCCCTACGAGAAGAAATGAAAGCCTAGGTTAAAAAGATGATGTCCACTCCTCCTTCGACAGAAGTGAAAAAGAAAGAATGGAAATCATAAGTGAAACAAGAAAAGAAGGCCAAAGCCATTCCATTACCACCTCCACCACTACCTTCGACTTCTACTCCCGTAGCCCATCGGACACCTAAATCCGTTTCCATACCACCCTTTCGACCCGCCCACAGTAGCATCGCCGAAGAGTGGGTGACCTATTAACACACACACAAAAATGGAGAAGGAGTTAGCAAGCATTTACTACGATCCATCCAATCCTGCAGGTTACGGAGGAGTTCAGAAATTGTATCGTGCTTCCAAAACTCGACTGAAAAGTCTCCGTTTACCTCAAGTGCAACGATGGTTACAAGAACAAGCTACCTACACTTTGCACAAACCCATTCAACGCAAGTTTTCTAGAAGTCGCACCCTAGTGGAAGGCATCGATCATCAATGGCAAGCCGATTTAGCCGATGTCTCGCATTTGGCCACCTACAATCGTGGCTACAAATATTTTTTTTGTGTCATCGACGTCTTTTCCAAATTCGCCTGGGTCGTACCATTGCCTTCCAAATCGAGCAGCGATTAGCGCGAGCCCTGCAACAAGTGTTGAAACAAAGCGGTCGTCACCCACTTCGATGGCAAACGGACAAAGGCACCGAATTTCTGAACCAAGCTTTCCAAAAAGAATTAAAGAAACGTGACATTCACTTTTTCACCACCGAGAATCCCGAAGCCAAAGGCAGCATCGTGGAACGTTTTCAACGCACTTTGAAAGAACGCATGTGGAAATATTTTACGCATCACCACACTCTGAAGTACATTGATATCTTACCGCACTTGGTGCAAGCGTACAACCAATCTTACCATCGAACCATTGGACGTGCCCCGCAAGAGGTGACTCCCGACAACGAAGTGCTGGTTTCTGATCGTCTGTTTGGTAGGTCCCCGACGGTGGCTGTCCCCAAGAAAGGTGAAGTGTTAGCCGTAGGAGATTGGGTGCGCATTGGCAAAACCAAACGCACTTTCGACAAAGGTTACTTACCTAACTGGACCACCGAATTGTTTCGTGTCACTGGACGAGTGCATGGCCGTCATCCTGCTGTCTATAAATTGGAAGACATGAACGGAGAAGTGCTCAAAGGAACGTTTTATTTGCCCGAGTTACAACGTGTCACCAAAAAAGAAGACGACGTGTACGACATCGAAAGCATTCTCGAAAGCAGAACCCGTAAAGTGGGCAAACGACGTGTCAAAGAAGTCAAAGTACGTTGGAAAGGATATCCACCCAGTTTTGATTCTTGGATCGACGCGTCGCAAGTCATCAACTATAAAAAGAAGTGACCATCATGCCCTTTCACACAGACTCAGCTACTGCGACCACTCCTTCACCCAGTTCTTCTCTGCAAGATTTACAAAAACAACCCTTGTGGGTGTGGTGTGGAGAACGTGTGCCTAAAACGCAAATCGTCTTTTTCTGCCAAACCTTCGTGGTGTATTGTGTCATCGGTGCAGCCATTGCCAATTTGAGCTTGCAACAAGGAGACAAACAATTGTGGACCATTTTATTGAGCAGTTGCATCGGTTCCCTGCTTCCCAATCCCTCCCTGAAATTCTCCTCGAACGGGAACAACGAGAACCTTGTGTCCAGTGCTAGTGTCAGTCACCACTCCAACAACAACAACAATAACCACATTTTGGGCGGAGACACTCCTCTGACTTCCAGTAACCCCTCGGACAGTCACAGAACTCTGGAATTATGACTCACCCTAACAAATTTTACTTAACCTTACCCAGTGACAATTCTATGGAGGTGTTTCCCAACAACACTTTGTGCTGTTACACGGCCAAATTACCTCAGGCCATCCCCTTAGATCACGAAGCCCATTGGGAAGTGGCTTTAGTGGAAATCATTCACCCGACCCACGTCCTCAATGTCCTTCCCAATCAAAACTTTTACGGTGGAAGTTCATGACGAGCAAATGCAAAAGTACTTGAATACCCATGTCAAATATGACAATAAAACCTATGATGACAAAACTCAAAAGTGGACCTACCACTTGTTCGTTCCCCCAGGCTATTATTTTAGTGGTCATCATTTGGTCAGCACCATAGCCTCCAGGTTTAATGAAGTGTTTCTTAAAGCTTTGGAGAGTGTCAGAAAAAGTGTCACCCTGGAGTATCACAAAGTAGCTCGTCGCTTCCTGGTGAAATTTGAGGGAGGTAAAACGATGTCTATTTTATTTTGTCCTGAATTGTTTGGCATGTTGGGTGGGACATGGAGATGAGAAAGAAATTTGAGCAAAAAGGTGAGCTAGCAGTCATTTCCGACAACGATTCTTTTAGCAAGTTATTTCGTTCCCCGGTAGAAATGAACCAAGGACTGAATTTGATCTTTGTGTACTCCGATGTGGTGAAGTACAATGTGGTGGGACACACCTCCGCACCGTTACTGCGTGTCATTCCTTTCAAAGTGGATTCTGCCACGATCGCTGACGAGGAAGGTGGAAACACTTATCACGTTCACCGCGAATTTGTACATCCTCATTATTTGCCTGTCAGTAAGTCGTATTTGGACACTGTCAACATTGCTATAAAAGGAGATCTGGGACAAAATAATCCATTCACCAAAGGAAAAGTCACGGAGAAACTTCATTTTCGAAAACGGTTCTCTCACGACTCGTAAGTCATGTATCCAGTGTACCGAGGGGTTGCTCGACAACGAGGACACGGTTTAGGAGATATGTTAAAATCGGCCTTTCGTTTGGTGGCTCCCGTCTTGAAACCGATGGTGACACGAGAATTGCACGCCTTGAAAGATGCTGCACTGACGCAAGGCAAAGAATTTCTCCAAAATGTCATCATCGACAAACAAAACCCTAAAGAAGCCTTCTTGAGGGCAGGCAAAAATGTCTTCCTGCAAACGGGCAAAGACATTTTGGGTCGACGAGAAACACCTATAAATGCCCTGAACGCTACCGATTCAGGCATTCCCGCTTCCCTGACTCCACAGCAAGGACATGGTAGAAAAAGGCGACGAAGAAAACACCCCTTCACCAGTCTTCACACTTCTTAAGCTAGAAAGACAGAGAAAAGAAGAACCGTTCGAGACTTAGACGTTTTTGATTACTAAAAATTATTGAGACACAGAAAAATGATGCACCAAGAGTCTTGTGCCTGTTCCAAGTCGGAACTAGATCTCTTTGCCATGCCCCCTACCATGATGATGATGCAAGAATCCCAGTGGGTCGAATTTCATCCCGTCTCCTCTTTGACGGAATCAGCTCCCATTGAGTTTGATATCAAAGGTCAACCCGAAGATTACATCGATCTGAATAGCAGTTACCTGTACTTGAAAGTCAAAGTGATCAAAACGGACAAGACCAATCCAGGAGCCGATGCTAGAGTAGCTCCCGTCAACAATTTCATGCATTCCTTGTTCAGCGAAGTGGACTTGTACTTGAATAACAAACTGGTCACCAGCAGCATGGATACTTACCCTTATCGAACCTACCTGGAAAATCTCTCGACGTACGGAAAAGATGTCAAGAATACTCATCTGGATGCTTGCGTGGTATGGAAACCTGACACAGCGGGTGAGAACACGTTTAGCGACACAGTCCTGACAGCAGATGACGATCCTCACAATGTGGGGTTTAATGACCGTCGTAAGAAAATTCTGCAAGGGCGAAGTTTAGAACTGATGGATCGTTTGCATTTGGACATGTGGTTACAAGAAAAGTATTTGCTAAACGGAGTGGATGTCCGCCTGAAACTGAATCGTAGCAGTGCCGCTTTCCATTTGATGGCCCATGCCAACGAATATAAAACTATCATCCAAGAAGCCAGGCTCTACGTGCGTCGTGTGGAAGTGTTACCTAAAGATGGAAACGACATCAGTCACACTTTGAGCAGAACCACCGCCAAGTATCCGATACGAAGAGTGGAAGTGAAAACTTTCACTATTCCTGCTGGACAGCGATCCATGATCGAAGATCATCTCTCCCAAGGACAATTACCCAAACGTTTGATCGTTGGTATCGTCAAGAATTCAGCCTTAAATGGACTTCACAACGAAAACCCTTTCCAGTTTCAACATTACAACGTAGCCAAAATCGAAGTCAGTCGCGATGGCAAGACCTTGTGTACCAGACCCTTTGAACCTAAGTTTGGTGACAGGAATTATTTGAGATCGTACTTGTCCCTGTACGAAGCCACTGGTCAGTTAGGAACCAACACCAGTCACGGTATTACGTACGAGGATTATGCAGGAGGCTATGCTTTGTGGGCTTTTGATTTCACTCCAGACCAAAGCAGCGATGAGGGACATTTCCACCCTATAAAATCCGGTCAGATTCGTGTGGAACTTCAGTTTGCAAATCCACCTCCAGATCACACAGTGAACGTCATCCTGTATGCCGAATTTGACAATACCCTAGAAATCAACAGTTTGAGAAAAGTCATTCTAGACTATTAGAAGCATGGAAGACTGTTCTCCCTCTTTACCTAGTGGAGAAGCTTTGAAGATGGAATGTGAGGAGACCGTGGAAGGAGAATCCAAGACAAAGACGAAAAGGACATCGTGATCAAGTCGAGATGTCCAGAACAAGAACAGCAATTGGTATCCTACTGTGCTACATACCTGGCAGACACAATTACGATATGGATGAAGCATGATTACTATGGATGTCAAAACATCAGTCAAGAGGAAAAATTCAACGAATATCTGGACGAAGCTTGGAGTCTGTTTAAAAAAGACGTGTTACGTTGGTGGTATACAGACTTGCGTGAACATTTCTGTCCTCCATTAACGACGCAAGAAATCCATTACATCAAAGCCCTCTTTGACAAATTCAAAGAGAAAGTCGAGATCGAAATTGATCACTTATTATCAACAAAAGAACATTTAGTGACTTATTTTCATCGTGATTTTTCTAGAAACGATGAGAAAGTAAATCGTTGATTTTGTGACTAGTATGCTTATTTTGTTGTCTTCAGCTAGGAAACGTAGTGTCCATCCATGACTCAATGACTTGCAACAGTGGAAATCTCAATTTCATTCACCATGTTGTCTACCTAAAAGAGTGTGAAAAAATGTTTGTTATTGAATTGAATGTTTATTGTTGAAAAAATGTTTATTGTTAAATTGAATGATTAGTGTTGAAAAAAAATTGTGAATTGTTAGTGTTAAGTGATTTGAATAAAAATGTTGTGTTTTGAAAAAAATGCCTTTGTCGTTTGTTTTGCTATGGGTATCATGATTCATGCTCTTTGACTTCTCTCTATCCCTCCCATGTCACTAATTTAGCGTTCCGATTCGATCTGTTGCTGCAAAAGGAAATATCTAGACCAAAGTGCTTGCGTTTGTTCAGTTTTCTATATCAAGCCCTACAAAAGGATACAAGTTTGTCTTGAAAGAGGATTGAAACTTAAAGTTACACGGGCGTGAAGGAAAACACCCCGTTTGTTCCTACAGTTAGCTGCCGATGTGTTCATTCTAATCATGCTTGCCGTATATCTTTGTTATTTTAGAAGTCCTATTTCTTCTGAAGTAAATAAACGCATCAATAGACAGACAGCTTGGGTCACCATCCTTGAGGTTCACTATACTTTAGTTTATTTACTTCATAAAAACCCCAGATTCACAATTTCAAAAAACAAACAAAAAAAAACATGCCACTCAGTACACTTCTGACTCCACCTATGTGAGTGTGTATGTCAAAATGTTTAAGTGAGGTAAAAAAGAAATTGACAATTTCAGAAAAGTGAACCAGTACTGTGACCTTTCAGTAGTTGATACGGTTAGAAGAAATGGTATAATACACAACAGAGCGATTCAAGTTCATATTCAGTCTGTCTGCACTGCAATGGTAACAATGCAAGAGCGTAGGCATTATTTTGCCACACTAACTTCGAACAAAACAATGCATCGCTCATCATAAACGATTTCATTGGCTAGACTTATTTTCTGACCGCGTTCACTGCGAATTGACTTTAGTATCTCTTCACACAGTGTCGATATAAGTCGTGTTTCACTGCTAGTCGATTAATAAAACAATTAAAAAAAGTAAAACTAACGCAAGAACAATCGTACCCTGGGCGATCCCGCAGAAATTGTATCAGTTTTATAGTCAAATACATCACAGCATATTTTGGATGAACTATTCTGTGAGAACTTTACATCCACGTTATCAAAAAAGGAGGGAATTTTAGTTGCCTAAATCTGCAGAGTGGACGAGCTTGTACAATTCAGGTATCGTAGCTTCCTCTTTATTTTGGCACTGCAATGTGTCACGGAAAAATTCTAACCTTAGATCTACCGTTTTTTCAAGAAAGGAAACAAACACAAGGCTTTTTCAAGAATGACGCGAGTGACATTGCGCTGTATAACCCTGCCTATGGTTAACTCTGAAATCTAAAACCAAAACACACGTTCGGAAAAAAAATTGTAACAATGTTGAAGAATGACGCGAGTGACATTGCACTGTATAACCCTGCCCATAGATTGTGGTTATGTTTTTAGCTTGTCAGTGTGTGAATAGTATATTGGGGTTTGATTTGGCTGCTTAGCGTGTGTGGATCGTAGATTAAGGTTTGATTTGGCTGATTAGCGTGTGTGAAAAGTATATGATTGGGTTTTGTATGCCTTCACGTACGTGTGTGTTGATAGTATATGATTGCGTTTTGTATGCCCTCACGTACGTTTGTGTGGATAGTAGAGTGTGTGGTTATTTAACCTTCCCCTTCTGTGTGGATAAGAGAACTTGGGCTTAGATTTGGCTTGTCAACTCAGTGTTTGTCTCTTGTCTGTGTTATTTCCATCTCCCACGTTCATTTTCCCTTGACGCTATACAAACCCAAGATATATTCCCATGTTCTTTTTCCCTTGTCGCTATACAGACCCATCCCTGTTCAAATTCCCATGTTAAATTCCCATTGTCGCTAGACAGTCCCTGGCGACAAGGGGAAATTTAACATAGGCAATACACCCTGGTTAGGGGCTTGTGAATAGTAAAGCAAGAGTTTGTTTTGTTTCTAGCGTGATTTTTACCATTGTCCCTAGACAGTCCTAATACCTTTTGTCTCTCTATAGTCCCATCCATGTTAAAGTCCCATTGTCCCTAGACAAACCCACCATGTTACAGTCCCATTGTCCCCCAAGTACCGGTCCTGTATTCCTATGTTACATTTCCATTGTCCCTATACAAACCCATCCATGTTCCATTCCCTTGGGACTGTAGAGCCACAATGGGAAACTAATGTTATTTTCTCCCCATGTTCAATTTCCTTGTCCCTATAATACCTATGATTTTTTGTAAAGTTATTTGTACCCTAGGGACTATGGGAAAATAACATTATGTTGTCCCTATAGTACAACGGATTTTTTCCTATAGTCCCTACGGTACAAACCCATGTTTTTAATAATAAGTCCCCTAGTCCCTATAGTATCCCCATTTACTACTGGTGTGATTCACACCCGACGCTCTTTTAGCCTAATAATAACACTTTAAACATATCCCTTGCATATAATCCAATAAATTGAGTAGTCCTCTTATTTAATACCGGAAGTATCGAATATCATTGTAGAAATAGTTGTAAAATCTCGTTTAGCTTTTTTAGGCGATATTTTCGTTTAGATCGTCCGCCATATTATTTCAAATAATGATTACTTCCGTTCTGAGCCTCGTTTGTTTGTCTGCCATATAAGGACATTGACGCCTTATTTGGAAATGTAAACAAATCGTAGTAAACATTTGGCGCCATTTGGGTCAAAAATTCTGCGCATTAAAAGTAAATACGGTTTATCGGCAACTTTGAAATTCCACCAAGTAGCGATTATTCGCACTTGATTGATAATAATATAGCGCAGAATATCCAAATATGGTCTGGCAAGCCTTACGTAGAAAAGGGGTCACGGCGAGAGTCTTGCGTTATCTGTCATGGCGGACAGGATAAGGTTAGAGTAATCATGTCAATTTATTTTATCGTGTAAGGGCTTAATAAACTCAAAATAAGCCAAACTTCTTTCACAACATGATTATACTTATGTGGTTGAAATCTACACTGTTTGTTTTTCTGACTTTAGTGATGATATTTTTTGCTCCATTACATGATATGGGATCAGTTCGTAGCCTCGACCACAACAAATCAAGTTGAGGCTAGGACATCGTAGCTAGAGTTTATCATGCCGGGGCTATTTGTATTTAGGTATCACGGTACCAATTGTTTTTCCATATACCTCAATGCTAATGTTTTGTGAAATAAATATACTTTCTGTCCTACTTGGGCATGCATGTCACACGCTGTCATATAGAACAATGCTAGATTGTCAATTTGACAATGACATAACCAGGTACTCCATTGCATTTAAGAGAGATAACTCTACTGGAACTAGACAGGGGTAAGAGTTATCTAGTCACAACAAGCACATTTTCAGTCATGTGTACCATATTTTTAAAAAATCATAAAAAATACAAAATATGATCTAGATAGAAATTAACACAAACTCACATGTTGCCAAGAGGCTCAACTTTTTTTTAAGCCAAACAGAAAGTACAAGTCTTACATAATGCACCAATCACAGCTAGTTTTGTTCTTTAATTCTGAATACAATGTTCCATACACCTTAAGCTCCGCCCACCTGGACTTGCGCAATTGGTACCGTTATACCTATAGCAAACCTTAATTTTTCAAATAATCTGTGAAATAGTTCGGGACTGTATAAGTAACAAATATACTTAGTCTCACTTGTGAAAAACAATTTGATGAGGTACTAACCTATGTCTTATATGAATGTGTATAGAAATGTCATTGAGCTGTTTGAACTATTGTTTTCATACTTTTGCTTCACCATCAAAATCATCTTTTGAAATAAAATGAATTCTTTCAAATATGAGTTGTATCTTATTCATATCAGCAATTATTGAACTTCACATAGGTGATATGGGATAAATCACATTATATCATATTATGTAATAACTAGGTCAAAGGTCAATGTACCAAATAGTATGCACCTGTCCTACTTCAAAATGTACAATTCACCTAAAAGAAAGGAATTTATATTTGTTTGGTAGGTGCAGAACTTAACATCAGAGACAGGTGGACATGACCCAATCTTATTATAAAGTATAAGCTTTGACCACTTTACACTATCTACAGATACAAGAGGTCACTAACCACCAGTCCTCACACAAAGGTCCACCTACCCATCCTCTTTGTAACACAAATAGTAAGCTTTCCTCCTTTGTAATGTGAATAAAATTGTTTCAATAAGCCAGTCAGTCACCAAATATAGTAAATCGCAGCTTCTAAGTGGTTATGTTTGGATTGGGAGGTGAAATTAGGGGAATAAAATACAGAAAAATGCCAAATATAAACACTAAGTATAGCACATCAAATGGAGTTAAAAACAGGAGGAAAGTGTTTATCTAAAAGGGAGAGGTAGCTTATGATAAAGGAATTAAAGGTGGCAAAATCAGCAATGCGAAAAATGAGAAGTGAAAGTTTGATGACCTTACCTTGGACAAATATATGGGGCAGGGCCCAACAGGTCCAAGGACAGCCCAAAGGCAACTGTGCTATAACATCCCTTACAGGACCCAAATTTCAAGTGAAGTTGTGTTCATTTCCATCTAATATAAAAGGGTGAATAATTTAGATAATATAGATACATATAAAGTATATTTCTTCTAAATAAGAATTTAATAATAATGGCATAAGATAGAGAGAAACTTATCTCAGAGCCAAGCAGAACATACCTTATCAGTTTTTAAACTTGTAAACTTTACTGTGAGAAATTATCAAATTGCTTCTGCTTACATTTACATCAAGATTGAGGGCTAATATAATACTTCACAAATCTTCTCTTTATTTTCATAATCAGTCACTGAAAATGTGAGATTTTATTTCCTTGAAATGTTATGACTGGTGTAAGGGAGATAACTGAATGATATACATAAGGTGTGGTAACCTTGAATACATTATCCATGTAATATAGATGAGTTCATCAACAACCTGTATTAACTTCATTGCAATTAAATTATCTCAAAATACATTACTGACAAAGTGAGAACCTAACATTTAGACTCCTATGTTTAGTGGAGACCTCAAGAGTCATGTAATTTTAATTTCTAAGATGACGCAGCTCTTTCATATCACATAGTTCATATTTTCTACAATGCCGGCATGTAGAGTGCAGCCTTCCATAACCATGCAGATATCATCTCATGCCAATTTGGATTCTTGTGATGGGATGCAAAGTTTCAAGAACAGTGTGGATTTGAATGGAATGAATACGCACTGTGTGACTAAAATGGTTATCATTCTGTAATGTTGGACCAAACATGGAAATTCCACAGGAGCAGCTTGACAGAAAGAAATAGGATTAATTGAAAGTCAATAGTAGATTATAATTGGGCTTATACAAGTGCCAATGGGAAATGCTGACTTAAGGAAACTGTTCTTGTTTGTTGGTATTCACTGCTACTTCAACAAAAGGGAATACAAGAGAACTGAACTAACTACATGAACAATTTCAAAGCAGGAGAGTGTAAAAAAAAAAAAGGGACAATTAGAGCAGGACAATTCAAATCAAAATGGGAAGGAATACCAAATCCTTAATAAATTACCTAAAAATTACTCATGCCAGAACATCCCACATGGTACAAGTGATCTATCTACAAGTGTACTTAGAATGTTCTCTATCCTGGTTTATGGCATGCCTTACAAGAACAAGATAGTTGTTTTTGTACACATGATTTTTCATCTTTTGCAGGTACAATAGCCAATATTTGGCCAAAATCAACTATATTATGTTTACATAACTTATTTTGTTGCATGCATTCCAATCTAGGAGGTAACAGCACATACATAAAGGCATCAGGTAACACAAGTCTATATCTATCATAGCTATAGTTATCAAAAGTCCCCATCCAAAGCCATCTTGTGCTATTTTCTAAAGATTTCATACATTTTATTCTTAAAGAACTTTCAATATTTGACCAAAAGTGTTCAGCATACATTTGTTTTCCTACATCAAACTAGTATAGTTCATAAATGCCGCCCACATGTATGCGTTTCTATGGAAACACTGTGAGGCTATTCTTTCCTTTAGGTATCACGGTACCAATTGTTTTTCCATATACCTCAATGCTAATGTTTTGTGAAATAAATATACTTTCTGTCCTACTTGGGCATGCATGTCACACGCTGTCATATAGAACAATGCTAGATTGTCAATTTGACAATGACATAACCAGGTACTCCATTGCATTTAAGAGAGATAACTCTACTGGAACTAGACAGGGGTAAGAGTTATCTAGTCACAACAAGCACATTTTCAGTCATGTGTACCATATTTTTAAAAAATCATAAAAAATACAAAATATGATCTAGATAGAAATTAACACAAACTCACATGTTGCCAAGAGGCTCAACTTTTTTTTAAGCCAAACAGAAAGTACAAGTCTTACATAATGCACCAATCACAGCTAGTTTTGTTCTTTAATTCTGAATACAATGTTCCATACACCTTAAGCTCCGCCCACCTGGACTTGCGCAATTGGTACCGTTATACCATAACGACCTTTACACAAGGACTGACTCACAAAGGTGGCCATTCCCATCTGATAAGACGGTAGGGTGTGAACGGCAAACATCTGCACACTAACACTAAACACCGCACTACAGCGACAACTTATATATATTTATATTTATATTGTTACGAGTCTATGGTCAAACATTAAGTAACAGAAATAAGACCAATGCGTAAAGACGATTCCCGGATGAGGGGTAAAAGTCCATTCTTCTGAAGAAGAAAAAAATAGATAAGTTTGTTACCAACTGGCACATGATAAAATATCACGTTGTTCGTGTATGACCTTGACTTAAGTTAACGAATTTTACTCTGAGAAAGATAAAATAAAATATAAAACAATGTTGCTTACCAAAACTAACACTGATTTTGAAGCAATGTCAGAAACTAGTTACAATGTTTTATGAAGCTATTATTAGTTGTTTACATCAAGGTAATTATAAAAAAGTCAATCAGGTCAAATTGAACTGAACACAATTCTTGACAAGGTCAAGTCCAGTAAACAATGTTACATTACAATAGCACGTAATGGAATATAAAATAATTATAACGAACAGAAAAACAATTAAATTAAATATACATAACAATATAGATAAAAATAACACGCAATAATACGAGTATAACAGTCAAACAGAACAAAGGAGAGACAGACAGACAGACAGAGACAGAGAGAGACAGAGAGAAAGAGAGTTGTATGGTTAGTAGCAATGTTAATTAAAGTAGAATAATGACTTAGATCAACTGTAAATATATTAAAAATGTTTTAGTTACCTCTTGTTGTTTCGTAGCTTTGCTTAGTTTCTATTCCTCGCTATTTTCATTACGCCAGTACCTGAATGCCCGAGAGTTTGAACAGTGTGTTCAGGAAGCTAACGTGCTCGTAGTGCTCTACATTCTTCATAAAAACTATTGTTTTTCGTTTAAATCATACGTGTGTTGTTACATGTATATGCTCTCAAACTAAATAACAGGAAAGAGTGAAAGACCACGAGCTTTGTAAAAGTTAGCAAAAATTTATTTCCCTAAAATACAAAGTGAATATGAGAAAAAAAAGAACTTCGGTAATGCGAATTAAGTCCCCAAAATATCCAAGAATTACAAACACAAGTCCCCGAGTGTCCGGGTGGTCTAAAGCGCTCTCCGTTACGGATCACTGCCATGTCAGCTCTGTCTGCGTGGGTTCGAGTCTCGGATTCGGCTAATGTGGGTATGTGAGAAAGCCTATCGTGTGCTGTAAAATGGCGTTAAACCCTACAACAACAACAACAACAACAAACACAAGTCCTAATACTATAAAGTCCTGAGTTAAACTTGGTACAAGTCCCGACACAATCCAAAACTGAAGGCAATGACGTGTCCGGTATAGCTATTGCAGTGCTGGTGTGTCAACAGTCTCTTGTTGAGTCACAGTAATAGAACTCAAGGTTCGAATATATATTAAATTGCCGTGAATATCTTTATGCGAGAAGTTTATCAGAACACTTTTGTATTTTCAGGAGGAGAAAAAATCACTTGAATTAAATAATTTGAAGAAAATAAATTCAGCCTAAACTGGTCACAGTATAATAAAACTTAAATGTGCTAAATGTTAAAGCACGAATGGTAAAATCATCACAGTCACAAGACTGTGTAGTTCTCTAGATGACCTCAGGTCACAAATAGCATTATCTGAAGAAGAAAAAATAGCTAATGAAAAATAACCTTCCAAAATGATTTAATGGGCTTTGTTTATTTAGAACACAATAACCTGTAATATTCACTTAGGAATCTCGAAAACCCTGGCAAAAATCAACATACTTACTTACTTACTCATTCTTGTCTACCTGAATACTAATCCTAATAATGCTCATACACATAGAAAATAATTAAGCTAAGTATCAGTTGTTGACATAAGTGAAATAAAAATTCAACCAGGTCAAGCATAATTGAATTCAGTTTTGGACAAGGTCAAGTCCAGCATACAATGTTACATTACAATATCATGTAATAAATAAATTTACTTTTTTAAAACTAACAAATGAACAGTTAATATAAATATACCTAACAGTGTCTTGTATTGATTTAATCAATGTGAATAAAAATAGAAACTTAAAAAAACAAAAAAAAAAAAAACAATCAACTTTCAATTTGCAAATGTGATTATGAATAACACGAAAAGGCATGGGAATACATTTTGTAGTTGACCCACTCTCAGGGATGTAAGGAGTTCATTCACTCGGTCAATACACGGTTGCCCGGCGCATATCTTAACTCTTTAAAAAGAGCAAATATGTGTAATTGTATGGGATATAAATAAAATATATGCAGGCCTCGTTTCATTTTAATGAAAAATCGAAACATCTCGAGGTATATCACTGATACAGCGTTCATACTATACATGAGTGAAACTATAGAGCGTCAAGGGATTAGGACTGTCTAGGCTCAATATAAGCGATATAACGTCAATTGGACTTCTATGTTCAATTTGGGTGTTTGTATCCTGGCATCAAGGGGAATTTAACATGTGCATTTTAACATGGATGGGACTATAGAGCGTCAAGGGATTGGCACTGTATAGCGACAAGGAAGAATGGAATATAGCGACAAGGGATTGGGACTGTATAGCGTCAATGGAAATCAGAGGCAAAAAGGTCGTGGGAACATAGAGCGTCCAGGGGAATTGAACATGGGGAAATTTAACATGGGTGGGACTATAATGCGATAAAGGATCGGGACTATATAGCGACAAGGGGAACTGAACATAGCGACAAGGGATCGGGATGTATAGCGTCAATGGAAATCCCAATCAAAAGGTGGTGGGAACATAAAACGTCATGGGGAACTTAACATGGGAATATTGGGACATTATTGTGTCAAAAATATACTGGGCCTGTCTAGCGACAAATATACTGAGTCTGTTTAGCGATAAGGGGAATAGATCATATCGATGTAGAGCGACAATGGATTGGGACTATACAGGGACAGTAGGAATGGAACAGGTGGGGTGACGCCACTGTACTGGCCTTTGACAACAATGTTGCAAGTGGCTGACCTCAATCTGGTAAAACAGTGACAGCGGAACAAAATTGTTTAACGGCTGGCGGGGCGAGACATATAATTTTAATAAAAAATTTTTTTTATTCAAGTCTCATCTCACTTAGTTTCTTAATTAATGTTTAGTACGTAACATAGGATACGATAATTTTATTCAAATCTCGCCTCCCACGTTTATACGAAGTAGCCAAATAAGACAGTCACCAGCGTGCAAGCGGCCTTAATAAAAGACTAAAAGCAAATGCACTGTAAATAAACTGAAGAGAGAACCGTTTGTACTGCATATTAATTGATCCGATCCTCTATTTATAGATCAACAAAATAAGCGAAAAAACTTGTTTGTATTGGGATCATATTCCCATGATACATAATTTTTTCATCTGACGGATTGTTTTGCTCATAATATACCTGCGAGAAAAATAAACAATCACATGCAAGAATAAACATACGTCCTTCACCAGGTGAGTAATAAAGAATGATGCGTTAATCGAGTTTATACTCTGTATATGGAAAGGCTGGAAGCAAGTGAAATCATGCGTGGGTCGGGCAGGTGGGAAGAGGGAGTAAAGTAGCGATAGGGAAAAGAATGAACATGTGCACAAATATACGCTAAATTGGTAAATAAATATATAAATACATCAAGTTGGTTTGTATTTCGCCATTTCTCGAGTGAATGCCGATTAAAACAACATCTATTCACTTTCATAACGTTTCTGTATTATATTACATGTGAAGGCACACACACACAAAAAAACCCACCTGTACTACCTGAAATAGTAACTGTTGCTCGTGAACAAGTTGTAGCAGAGTAGAAGTATATGATATTAACCAGTATCATTTATCCCAAGCCTTTGTTGGATATTGACTTTTTTATATTGGTATGCTAAAACTCCGAAGAACAGATTTAGTTGCGACACAAAGTCGGATTCAAAAGCAGGCATTGGCTCTTTAAACGTCTTATCATTTTTGCATGATATACCGAGCTTCGTAGAAAAATTGATAGCGAATATGTGAGATTAACGCATAAGAAACAGATTAATCTAGACGGACGGGGAGGGCAAAAAAATTGTTTTAAATTTTTGTTTCAAAATCACGAATAAAGATACGGGAACATTAACATCACAAACTGAGAATCACTAAACCATGGATATATTTGAAAATTATTAAAATTACCAGACCTGTCGGACTAACAAGACACTTAGTGTCCTACTTTTACCTCCGCTTAGAAGGTATAGCAAATAAATAAATAGTACGCACAACGCAATCAAATATGCATTTTTCCAGGGGGAAAATGTTTACTATGTAAAATTTTAACGCATCAGTAATATTCAATCACAGACGTTACCTCAAAACTGACGAGTCACTTGATATGAGAGGTGTTTTAACACTAAATGGATAAAATAAAATATAATAAACTTTAACGAGTTGAAGATACCTGCATTTTGAATACGTATTTTTTCAAACATTCTATTGGACATTTAGTGGTAACTCAAATTTAACTTCAGAAATAAATACTGCAACATATACTTGAAACACGCTCGTCACCGGCTGTGTTCTGCGCACTTGTGTCACAGGCACAACGAAGAGTTCCAAAGAGACAACACATACGAGAACGTGCATTATTGCTAGGAAACGTTGATAAATATTACATATGTAACTGGGAAAATGTTACTGAAAACAGAAAAACGAAATTCAAAATATCAGAGATGCAAAGCTTGCGTTAAAAAAACAAGACTAAATTGATAGTACGATAGAGGAAATGAAACAATTAGAGATAGAAATCAACAGGAAAAATATTAAACGTGATTATCTAAAAGATGTTCATTTTATTTGTACAACAAATTTCAATTTCATTTTATTTTTTAATTGAGCCATTGGCATAAATGGTTGTGTAATATCTTAATAATGGATTTCAGATTGTTTGTTTTAAATTATACAAATAGCTCACAAGAAAAGCATCTTAACCGTTTCATGCGACTTAGTTAATGCAGGTAATTGGTTAACTAACCTTACCCAAATTTAATTAAATTTACGACACCGTAACTTAACTCTTCGTATGAAATCCATGAAAGCCCGTTGATAACTTTAATTTCAGATGTGTCAGTGATGAATCTGAAGAGATAAATATCATACTGTGACATGAACAAATTTGTTGCAACCAGCTAAATTTTGCATACTTACAAAATTCATACAATCAGTCTCCGAATTTCATGTATGTTTCCACTAGCTAGAACTTAATAAAATAACATTACTGGACAGTAAATAAAATGGCATTGTCAGATTTGAAGCAGTTTAATTAGATATATAACAAATTTAGAATTCCACCACATCAAGAACGAACAGAAAACAAGGCAATTATTAGAAACCGATCGATAATGGGCGAGAAGAACCTTGATTTATACACGTAGGGTTTGAGGAACTTACACTTGTGGTTGTGCTTTTGAAAGTTACAGATGAAAATATTAACAACAAGCAGGTACTGCAGAATACTGAAGAAAATGGAAGCTGATCAACTCTAATTCTAGAGCAACGAACTTCGTTATGTGAGATATAACGGTTTAACAAATGAAGGAATAACTAGACTGCATCAGAGGAGCCGATCCTATGTGATTTGTATTTTTGGAAAACAGAACCAAACCAAAACATATACCACGGACATTGTCTAAACGTTTATGGAGGCATTAGTAAAAGGACAGCAAGACTGCAGCATATTTGAAAGCATTATTGTGGAATTTTAACAATACGTATCATATTTAATAGTGAATAATATTATGATCTTGGTTGTGGCGGTATCTTATTGGAATCGCATGGTTAGGAAAATGACCTTCAGATACTCAGCGAGTTACATAAATCCCGTGTATGCTTAAAATGAGGTTAAACATTAATGTCTTGGTAGAAAAGTATGATCTTGTAACGTTGATAAGCAATATGGTAAAGTTTACCAACATATTATACAGCATAAAAGGGAATGCAAGGTGAAAAACATTATGTTAAGAAGAATTATAACGAAGATATTCATGCTGACACTTTATACGAGACATGACGAATTAAAAACATTTGAAGAAAATTCATATTTAGATTGATACAATGATTAACAAAGCTGCTTTATTTTACTTTTTTAAATAGGCTTCGAATTCTTTATCCTCTTTCTTGGGTTGTCGATTACTTCAATCGGTAATACAAATAACAAACCCACTAGTTGCAGAATAATTAATAGTATGTGGTCAGGTAGAAACGAACAATTAGCTCTGCACTCCTAAATTACCAATTTAACAAACATTCAGTATTGTTACTTTTATACTTTTGTTTCGCTAACTCAAACAAATAATTGGCTCAATTTACCAAACTTTAAGTTTGTTCAAATAATTCTTGGCTTGGAGTGTATGAAGTAGTATGAATAATGTGGGTGATGTGGGTGGATTTAGGGGTCCGGGTTGAGAATTGGAACTAAAATTTGGCTATAGCGGCAATTCTCACATATATCTCTTTTAATAATCTTTTGAATCTTTCGCCTAACGATATTTTTTTTTTTATTTTCGTTCATTCCTTTAATAGTTTCTCTAAAGTTTTTCACCATCTGTGATAAGTGTCAAACATATAGCGGTCTCTTTCTTTCGCCACTTTCCTCGATTAATTGAATAGTAAGCATTGCCGGTTACATACTTTTCTTTTTGGTGGCATTATTATTCCCACAGCTTCCTCGGCATGCAGTTCAAAATCAGATTTCATGGATAAAATGTTCGAATCATCAACTTTCTCAGCATTTAACTCTGTATTTATTCTTGGATTGTGAAATATATTATAATCGCAGGTGAAAATTCTTTCGCCGTAAGCGTTTATTAAATTACGATTTTCTTATATATTTATCAAAAGTCTCACTGTACCCTATTGTCTGCATCTCAGTCGCCTTATGAACATTCATTGGTAATGTGATATTAACTGTTTATTCTCTTGGTTATTTAGACTGTTTTTGTAAGACAGGATACATATCACCTTCATATGCATCAATAATCATTCTGGAACCCATATGGCAGCTGCTTTAGCTTTTTTCAAATAATTATATTTCGCCTATTTCTCTATAGATCAATTATTGCTTTTAGTCACATTTTGTCTGGTTTGTTTGCATTTGATGTTTCCATCTATGTCATAAAAATGTAATGTTTTGTCTTTAAATTTGAAATCGTCTATCATCAACTACTATTGATGTTCATGCGTTTTTAAGCCATGGATGATGTATTTATGTTCCTACTGATTATTTATACTTTAAGATCTTTTAGGAGTTATAAACCTTTGTTCATAGATTAACTGCATATAAGTGTGATTTAATGCTTTTAATGAGAATATGTATTCATATTCATCATTGTTAATGTAATCTTCAGGACGACATAATCTTCAAAAGGCACAACACTCTGAACCACTTTTACTTTTAAGCCATGGATGATGTCTTTTTATTCCCTCTGACTATTTCTACTTTAAGATCTTTTAGAGGTTATGAACCTTTGTTGATATATTAGTTGCATATAAGTGTGCGTTAATGCTTTTAATGATAAATGTATGCTAACTCAAGGGGATTGTAATTTACTATATTGTTTTGGTACTTGTTTGACCATTTTAAATGCTTTCAATTTAATTTATTTAAGTATGACACATTTAGGTGTGTAGTTATTTTGGACTTAACTGTCAGACATATTTCAACATAAACTTCATCAGCACGTCAATCCCTAGGGACAGCCATCTTTGAATGCACATACAGGCCATCAGGAACAGAAGTAAGCACATTTAGAAGGTGTCGTCATGGTTTCTTACGTCAAAACAGCTAATATATAGCTGAATCGCTTCATTAAATGGTTTAGTTTAACTCCCATAAGAGCCTCTGGGTCATATGAAAAGGCTAGTAGCTCCAGATATAATTTCAATATATAAACATGATAATAAAAACAGGTTTTTCAGCGATTATGCAAAGCTGTGTAATGTATGTTTAAATAAGAGTGAGAAACAATTAGCAGGTAATGCAACGGTATAAAGTTATACACTTCATTAGATTTTTTCAGAAGCAATCTTGCAATCATTATCATGGTTCAGATCTTATTATATATTAATATACTTATTTTCATTTTTAAAACTATTGTCCATCTGCAACTGCTTAATAATTACTCACTATTATTAATTGTTTAGACCAATACATATAGCAAAATATATTGCTTTGCTGCTGCACGAAATAAAAGTAATATATAATTCATGGGTGGCATTAATGAAATATCTCGCCGTCTAGTATAACAAGTAATCAAAACCTATCAAACAATACTTTAGTTGCTTGTACTTCAATCTCAGTTGTGTGGTAATTGTATCGGTTTATTGACATTATTATTTTTTAATCTACCCTAGTACCAGTCTGGTGATTTTAACTTTTATTTTTTAATGTTCTCGTAACTTTCGTATACAGGGTTTAAAATCACAGAACGAATGATTGGTCCAGATCTTCCATTACAATAATAAAAAGCAGAATAACATTATACTGCTGAAATTTATTCTAGTATTCACGAAAATACATGGCGAATTTCCAATATTTCCAGTAGGCTTATGAAACTACTGGCCTTCACATTTAACTGCACTATACATTTTTTTTGGTGGTAACTGTCCAATGCATTTCCTTCATGTTTTCATAAAATTCTTATTAGATTGTTTAGGTTCCAAATAAATTTGCAGCTTATTTCAAAACTTAAGATTATATTTACACGACAAAAAGTTACTGAACTAAAAGAATAGTATCACCTTTTATTCTTTTGCAATTCTCATATCCTACG
Organism: Sinohyriopsis cumingii; assembly: GCA_028554795.2. Lineage (NCBI taxonomy): Eukaryota > Metazoa > Mollusca > Bivalvia > Unionida > Unionidae > Sinohyriopsis > Sinohyriopsis cumingii. The sequence continues at coordinate 85,305,517 of CM068831.1, forward strand.
AAATTATGGCATGAGCATCATTAGTGTTAAATGATACGATTATTCACTGTTTCAAAGTAACACTGTTGCAAGATGAATATGTATAGGTTACTGCATTTGTATGTGAAAATATGAATGATCTTTTTGGATTTATATATTGCTCGATCTTGGGAGTGCACTATATCCATCCGACAAAACGAGTTCATATTTAGCCATACAAATGCAGTAACCTTTTTTATTATATGCTCAATTTCTTTTCTACCTAAGGCTTACTTATAAAAACAAAAATACACTACAAGAAACAAATTAACTGAATCTATGCTGTATTTTAAACTAAGTACATAAGCAGAGATTCATCAGTACAAAACAACAATATTAATGCGCATTTCGAGTGCACTAAGGAGAATGTAACTGCACTTTGAATATAGTCGAAATTACAGTACAATTTGGAAATGTGTAATCAAGCTTGAGGACCCATGACATGGCTCATGTAATTAGAATTTGCAGAGCAAAGGAAGTAGATTTTGAGGAAACTCAGAATGTAAAATTGTAAGTAGATTGTTTTCCATTCTTATTACAGCTAAAGAAGATAGTTTATGCCTTGTCACTTGCATGTTATTTGTAGGGACCCAACAATTGTATTACCTGTATGCCTTCTATCACTAGCCTAAATCCTAAACATTGTATCAAAAAAGTTAACGCGGAATGTGGCTAAGCAGAAGGTGGTATGTGGCAGTCAACGAAACATCTGCTTCAGTCCATTCAAAAACGTGAGTGCAATAATGTAAAATACTGCACGATTTTGACACTGTAAAGTCAACAGAAAAAAAGAGCATATAATAATAATATTTACTGTTTATTAATATTGTCAAGCATTACAAAATCTCAGTGAGAAATAAAATATTGAGAAAAACAAAATGCAAAATCAAAATCGGTGGCATATATATATATATATATATATATATATATATATATATATATATATATATATATATATGTATATATATATATATATATATATATATGTATGTATGTATATATATAAAACACAAATTCCAGAGATTGGCATCTGACAACACACCCTATCCAGCGCACGACAATGCCTTGTCAGGAGGACGCAGGGCTGGATCAGATCCAGTGTTGGGGGGGGGGGGGGTTTGCGAAATTTCAAACGTGCCCTGAAATTTCAAAAGGACACCAAAGCAAACGTCTATGTGTATTTTTGTTTACTCAGAGGGTGCATAATAACCAACAAACATGAGCATATATACAACAATGATCAAATTTCAAGTGACAAATGACCGTACGTTTGTGTGTGTACGTTTTTATCAACCTTGGAAATTCCGGAAACCCTAGAAACTCCACCTTGATCCCGCCCTAAGGGGGGACACGCTATAATCTAGCGTGTGTCTGTGTGTGTGCATGCATACATTCATGCATGCATCCATACACACACACACACACACACATACACACACACACACACACACACACATACATTCATACATACATACATACATACATACTTACATACATACATACATCATGAGCTGGACGGAAACGATCGTGAGGAGAATGGATGAATGTATGAAGAGACAAATGTACAGAGATACGTTACACATATTTTAATGAAAAATTATGAATAGCCTAACGGAACGTCTAAACTGTAGTCTAATATAAGTAAAAATTTCACTTTCGTTTCCGAAGGAAAATTCCAAATCGTTTAAATCTCAGGGTTTTCCCCTAAAAACGAAAGTGTGGATAGACCAATGGACAATTGAAATACTGAAACTGACGAAATATTAAATACACATGTTGACTACCAGCCTAATATGTGTGAGATGTTACATACATACATACATACATACATACATACATACATACATATATATATATATATATATATATATATATATATATATATATATATATATATATATATATATATATATATATATATATATCTTGAATCGTCACGGAGTCATGTTTTGGAAATAAAAATGTCAATAATGGATGGATGGAGAAACGAACGGACAAAATCATTAAAAGTATTGAAACTGATGAAATGTCAGCAACAAATGGCTCATATGATCCAATAGTGTAATATACGAAAGCTATAAGTTAAATAAAGATACACTGAACACTTGGTGTTATGCTCCTGAACCGCAAGACGGATGTACAGCCTGACTATCGTAAGGACGCTCAGATAGGTCTATAGTCATCTTATGAAACACACAAGTAAATAAGGGATTACAGGAATTTCCAATTAGCGATTTCAGCGAAACCTCGTTTCACAATCTTACTGTAACCTGCACTATGGTCGCTCTCTATCTGAGCAAAGGCTAGTTTTGTGCAAACCATTAAGGTGATCTATCGAGAAGTATGCTCTCTTCCAGTCCGATTTTCTCTAGCGATACATCCAGAGGTATATTTATACAAAAATAGACATGCCAAAGTTTCCGAGGCAATAGTAACCATCATTAATTGTATCGATCATTTTGTTTGTAACTGTCGTCAGTTCGGATTATAAACTGGCCCCCATATCACATCGAAAGCTGATTGGAGTATCAGTCTGCTACGAAAGATGCCTGGATGATCAGACCATGCGATTAATGCGTGTACTAAGATGGGCCACTGACCTTGTATTTATTAATGTTAAATATAAACAATTTGTTCAAACTGCGTCACATTTACTTAGTGTAGTCATTCTGGACCCCTGTTATCGCCATGCACTGTCTTTGTGGTATAAGTACATTCTCAGTAATAACACGGAAATAAATAATAACAAAATTCTACAATGAAACAACTTTAACCATCAACCCCTGAAATTAATCACCTAGTAGAATTAAATAAATTATTAATTAAATAATCATATCATAATCGCAGTAATTGTAAATACCTGAAGAAGAGCAATTAGCAACGAGTGCATTGAAAGGACCCACTTCATTTCGCTTGAGGTCTTAAAGAGAGGAACTTAGCAAGGAAACTATAGCAATATGGGTATACAGGGGCAGTAACTTCTCTAAATGATGACTGCAATTCTACATATTAAACTTTTTCAATATCTCATTAACATAAATGCCAAATATGGTTGCAATCCTAGAACCCTTAGTAAAGTTATACTCCCGAAAACAAAGCTAGGTGAATGAAAATGCAGGACTAATAACTCCTATAAAAAATGTTACGGAATTTAGAAATCAAACTCCATTAATAACAAGATGCATGCATACCCTTTGTAGAAATTCCACAGATTCTCCGGAAAATAAAAGTCGGGATGACAAACGATATGGGAGGGAGCATAACTCGTGTAAATAAAGTCCTGGAAGGCTGGAATCGTTCTATATCTAATTAATAAAAGGCTCGATTCTAAATTCAGTTTAGATTAAATAAACCTTGGTAAATGTATACTGCATAAGTTAAAAGCATTCCATGCATAAAGAGGCACAACCCCTCTATATTCTGCCACAGAAGGCAAAGAAACGAACTCTTTCGATACCTTGACAATGTAAATAAAGCTGCATAATTATTATCTTGTCAATGTAAATCTGCGCCATTATATTATGTGCGTGTGTTTATCTGTGTGTACAAAAAGGTGCTCGCAAGCGTATGTCAGCTTTTTCTTCGTCAAGTATAGTAATGATCGGACTTTCTCTACATCCTCGTTGATGTTCACTTCATGAAGTACAGTAGTAGTCAAGCTGGTTATATGATCGATGATGCTGACTTCATCGCATCCGTTTTCTTTTTCCGCCAAGTTTGAATGGTACATGGTTTCTGTGTATTCAGATACAACGACATTTCCTCGAACACAGATCATATAAACTTACTTGCCTGAACGGTATGCGATTTATACGTATTCAAACAGAACGAGATATTTCTCGAACGATCCATAACAAGTAAACTGACGTGCCTGAACGGTATGCTGTTTATGCGTATTCAAACAGAACGAGATTTTTCTCGATCGATCTATGCAGGAAGTCATTAATCTCTCTCTCTCTCTCTCTCTGTCTCTCTGTCTCTCTCATTTTGCCAAATAATGTATAATCAATAATCATCGGTTTACAAATTTGTTTATTGGTTTGAGTTATATATATATATATACACACACACACACACATATCTAATAGAGACTTAAAATTACATGGCCGATATGGAGCTCGCCTCAAGTGATAACTGACATCTCTCACCTCTGTCCGCGTCGATTCGAGTATCGCAACGTGAATATGTGAGAAAACTTCCCATGTTCAAGTGTTTCTTCCAGGGTTATTCCTCCACCAAATATACTTACTGCCATATATTGCCTATCCTGTGCAGAAAATGGCGTTTCACCCACACACAAACATTAATATTGGGCCTACCTACGCTTGCTGTAAGTGGCTATTTGATGCTTCCTTGTTCGCTGCGGCAGAGGAACAATTAAGTGCCTACTTACTGGACGGATCGAATATGTTCAATAAATTATACAGACCTATATCAGCTGCCGGGGCATTCACTGCCTGTTCTGTGTATACTGACTGGTTTGATGCAGCAGTATTAATTCTAACTGAAACAAAGCAACCAAGGTTAAAAAGGACACAGCGTCCGAAGAGGAAGCACGCCATTGTGAACGTGCGATTTCGAACGTAACAAAATCTACCGGGGCTTTAAAATCCGGGCACGGTGATAACACTGGGATAATCAAGGACGTGCAATCCTAGCCAACTCAACAGAGCTAAGGTAAGTATATAGATTATTGATACTGTGATTTTCTAAGTTGTTTATGGTCAGTTTTCTTTGTTTGCATATGTGGAAATAATTATCGTTTAATGTTTGATTTTTAGCTATCTGTCCAAAGTCTTCATGTCAGTGTTAGATCAAAAGAAAGAAGAAAGAAATGATTTATTTATACACATTTATACACATCTAATGAACTCATTTGATATTTTTACTTTCCTATTAATACAAGTACTTTGCGTTAAACGTTTCTTTTTAAATGTTATGTTTCCTTTCATACACAAAATCTGGTTACAGTTGCAAAACATATAAATAATTAAATAAAACCTGATAAAAGATAGCCTACATATTGGGGTTAAATAACTACGATAACTAAAATTGTTTCAACAACAAAAACAACAACAAATAATAATAATAATAATAATAATAATAATAAAAATAATAATAATAATAATAATCATAAATCATCCTTAATGATATGTATCAATAAAAATAAGCAGCTTATGGTATATAACATTATTCAGCTAGTTTTATAAAAACTAATGACAACCATTTGTTTCCGTTTGATTTCGGTTTGGATGATTGTTACGACTGGTTTTGTTCCACGTGATCATAATGCTTATTATTTCTGAAATAAGAAATACATGAAAATGGGTTAATTGGAGAGTTCTTTTGCTAAGCCAGACCTGGTTTGGGTTAAATAATTTTTTATAGCTCTTTATTCAGCGTCATTATTAGGGAGTGAACTAACTGTATGTACAATACTGGAAACACAGATCAGTATAAACACAGTCAGAACGATACACACAACCATTACAAGACTATATGTGATCATGCATGTCCAAATGTGTGTGTGTGTGTGTGTGTGTGTGTGTGTGTGTGTGTGTGTGTCATTGATGGATGGGTGAATATTTCGTTGGATTCGTTTTAAGCATCAGACTGAGAGGGAAAAAAATTCTTTACAGTTTACATTCACACTAAAAATAATGACACAAGTTGTGAACGTCGCTGACAGTCATATATCAACGTTCTGTCCACATGTAAAGGATGATCGTATTACGAAAGTCACATAGTGACATGTTTATGTTTCTTATTACTTTTTTTCTCACAAACAGATGGCTTTTAACCTTTCAGGTCAAATAAATTAACCTATCGTTAGGTTAAATAAATTAACAGATATTCTCTCTCTCTCTCTCTCTCTCTCTCTCACACACACACACACACACACACACACACATATATATATATATATATATATATATATATATATATATATATATATATATATATATATATATATATATATATATATATATATAATGCAGACACACACACACACACACGTACACATAGAGAGAGAGAAAGAGAGAATATCAACATTATAATACTCAGTAAAACGTGACTTTAATTAACTACCTCATCTGCATTTAGAATAATATTCTTAACAATGGTGTACTATATGATACTACATTTAGAAGACTACTAATGTAAAGTGTTATACGCGACAGCTTGGGCTTAACCAAGTAAACAAGAACGCTTCTTTAAAATTAAAATCACGAACATCCTGGTTCGTATTTTGTACAGAGAGCGGCTATTCAAGCTAAAACCTGAATGACATCACTATAAATCCATAATCGATCACCTAGAAGTGTTCATTGCATTTAGGTCGGGTAATAAAAACTGCTGCATGAATCAAGTCACGTACACACATACTCGACACCTGCGTACATTTATTACACGGATGATAAAATCTTTAATACTGAGGAATCGATCACGAATAATGTTGCAACTATATCTCGCTCGGGCCTTTCCGCCAATGATCTGATATATATTTTTTTTTAAAAACCGAAAGCTATATTCGGGTCACCTCTGCTAGATAAATATATGCATCGGATATATGTCGGTGCACTAATTTATAGATAAAAATAATACATTTTGTTCGCAGGAAATTGCATTGCAAAAAAGAAAATGGAATCTAATCAGACAAACTCGATTACTTCTCTTGGATTGACCAATGGATTGGCCTAGAAATTACAAATGGAAAAATAGTTGATGCATTTGTAACTTCTCGATCAATCCTTCATTCGTACATAACCAAGTAGTCCGAACGACAGCTACTTGCAGCTATCGGCATCCATTCAAGTTGAGATCCCGGGTGGCATAATGGTGTAAGGCTTGCTCAAATATAGATCTCGTCTCTATCGGCGTGGGTTCGAGTCTTCATTTGACTAATGTGGGTATTTGAGAAAGCTTGTTAGTAGCTTCCTGTCGGTCGCTGATTCTTCCCGGGGTCTTCCCCGGTTCTTTCTCCACCAAACATACTATAGCCATGTATAACCTTCATTTGCTGAAAAATAGCCTTAAATCCATGAAAACCAAATGACAGCCATTCCAGGTATGATCCGAAGGATTGACCTCAAAGTTGCTGATGAAAAAATAAGGTAGTAACCGTCACAGTATACGCATCTTTCTTGTTCACCAAATGACGTCATTTTCATATCACACCGCCATAGCATTCATTTTGAACAGCTCGACTGAGATGACTTATTCTCGGCCTCTACATTCTCGCGTTTCTTTTCTCACTAGAGAACTTTCTTTTACTGAACTTCTGCTGATAATTTTATAAAGGTATCGTAATGCTTTTGTACTGGTTCTGTTTCACCTATCACACCTTTTCGTCAGGATCAGTTATCCGCCATTTACCCGCGATTTCCCCACTTTACACAATATCACTCGTTCGAAATATTTCCAAGGTGAAACGTTTCGCAGAAAAACCACAAGATGTTCCGGTTGCTGACAGAGGCTACATACAATCTATTTCACGTGACAATGTGAACTAAAAGGAGCAAATTCGAGGCCAATATTTGAGTACTTAACAACAAGGTCTGTCCAAATCACGTCAGACATGTAAAAACCCTGTAAACAATTATGGTTGATTTTCAAGTTTGCTAGCTACAGTGGGCATTCTTTCCATGAAGTTATTCGGCATACGACAAGGTTGCAATGTTAATTTGCAAAAAACAGCTGTATAATTAAACAAACAAGCAAATCATTCATCCATCAATTCACCTACAACATACATACATACATACATAGATACATACATACATACATACATACATACATACATACATACATACATACATACATACATGCATACATACATACATACATACATACATACATACATACATACATACATACATACATTTAGTAAAAAAACAGATTGTATGGTATGTAGATAAATTTCGAGGTAGGAGGAAAATAAGTACCTGCTTGAATGAACAGACAGACAGACATTTAGTCAATCGTACAGTGGTATGGGTTGTAAAAGGCCTACTTCATTTTTCCATCTTATCAACATTTCAGTTTCCAATTGCAGTGAAAACGTTTTCAAACACCCGCTGCTCCAAGGTGAAATTAAGACCTTCTGAAACAGGTGGCAATTCAACAGAAAGTCATTTCTATAATAATTTTATGTGGGTGTTGATATACCTAGAAAACAGCTCATTAAGACGGCTGATTCTGTAACAGAGGTGACCTTCGAGGCGTGTTTAACTGTAAACACATGTATTGCGTGTAAGGGCTTGATCTAATATATTTTTTAGCTACATTTTTCCAAGCCTTGTTTGCATGAATTTGCGTTTAAACTATACTTCACAGTTGAGCATATGCCGTACGAATGAGTGATATGCTTGTTTAGACAGATTTTCTCTCCCCAAATAAAGATTTTTTAATATAGATTTTAGTGTATCTATTCATAAAGAATATACATGTTATGATAGATAGAAGCTGTCATTCTTATACAAACAATTATGATTCATCTTCTGAATGTTAAATCACGTGAGAAGGTTTTGTAAAAATAAAAAGAGGAATGGAGGCGTGCTATTTTTACATGTCTTTTTTATGTACTATACTACTGCCAATCTTTACCTATCAAAACGAACTGCTCTTTCATCAACACTTTGATTTTGTTTTTTCCACGGGAAATTTAGTAAGACGCGTTCTATCCAAATCCCCTTTTCTTTCTTTCCATCTGTGAAATCAGACTGTTCGCTAGAGGTCAATGACAAGTAGGATGAGATGTCCATACATTTTGATAAATATCACCCTACAATACACTGAACACAGATGACTGAATATTAATAACGTGTATCAGTCGATATCGATCAAGCGGTATTATATATTTTAAGCGCAAATGATTGTTTTTATTTTACTAGATATTGTTGCATATTTATTGATGATCTATCCGAATATGGCCTTGCTACGTGGCGAGTTGAACTAATTATAGAATTGCCGATACATGTGTTTTGATATAATCTCATTTATTGCATTTATTTTCTTGTCACGTCAGAATATGAAGTCAACATTATTCTCTTTTATCACTATACAGATTGATTTCTGATAATCGTGGGAAGATTGATAATTAGATCGGATTAACAGGTTTATTTTAAAAGTCAGTTTATCCGATGTACGGTTGAAACATAAACAACATCGTCAGTATTCACGTCGTGCTTCAAAGATAATGACTTCTTTTCGCAGAAATGTTAAGATTGAGGGCCATGTAGGACCCAACTTTCGTGAAATTGCCATATTAATCCGAACAATGTAGACTTGGATCTGTGGGCTGCGCCAGCAAATCACTGTCAGCAATAGATATCCTGATCTACCGGATGATGACGTGATTTGAAATCAGGATGTATACTAATCGCAATTCTGTGAGCGTTATTCACGGACAAATGCTATGCATGTATATACAGTCGGACATAAATTATCAACTGCCCTGATTCGTTTCTGGGTACGGCAAACAATTCTACTTGCCTCGGCGTGATATAATCTTCAAAGTGTTGATGTGCCAGAAAATATCAAAACCATCACGGGAAAGCGTATTTTAACCGTTTTCTTAAAACTTTTGTTCAGTCGTCTGCTTGTCAATCTTCACTGTTTGATTTGTAAAAAGTTGTTAAAGACACATTTGCACAGAAGGCCAATTCAAAATGCAAAACTTTCCTTTTAATTTAGAATTTTTAAGGCAGTTTGTGTTCATATTTAGTTATTCAACCATAAATGATGCCCTAAGAAATGCCAGCTGTCGTGATAATTACGATAACAACCCGAAATCTAAATTTGTATAAATTATCTGACACAATAAATCGTTTAGAAACGGCAGGTAAAACGCAGGTTATTAAACACTAATGATAAATGAAGCTTATCAGTGGAGATCCCCACCCCTATTATATGTGTATAGTTTCCTTTTCGTAATTCATTATAGGAATTAGGTTTACTCGGGTGAAACCCGTTATTTCTCAGCTCCGATTACAACTTTCTTTCTCAGACAATTGCTTTCTCTCTCAGACGCACAAGTCAATAACTGCTTTTTCGAATGAGCAAGGGACCGTTGTGTGTTGGAGCTTGTAGACCAATAATGAGGTCGATAATGGGATAAAATTCAATATGGCATATTCGTTAGCTTTGTGCAGTTTGTGTAATCATTATATACAAGCCACAGTGGTTCGAACTTTCGTCATCAGGATCGTCTTCTTTTCGTTTTATTGATGTCGATAAGATTCCTGATTGAATTTAATGCTTGTGTAGCTGCAATGTAACGGATATGTAGACAACTAGTATTACATTGGATGAATTTTATTGAATTGAACAAACTTATGTAGTAGTATATTGATAATATATGGAATAACTGTGGAACACAGGCATTAATGTAACTTTCATAATTAATGTTTCATGGCAGAAAAAAATGGATTGCGAAGGAGTTAGAGTAATTGCTAAAGGGTAAATAAGCATGCTTTTTCGACGTTTTTATCGCTCTTCTGGCACTGCAACTTTTGGTTGTCAAATACAATTTGCGAAGTCCTTGCAAGTTATCATATCCTTGGAAATATCATAGTGATAACTATCTCAGGCACCTGTCAGAACGATGATTTTATCTTCAACAGATATCTGGACAGTTCGAGTTATTTTCTCTGACGAAGATACGCGGGAATGCTATTATAGGTAGAGTTGGAAAGGAACGCCAGGAACTGTAAATCACTATGACAGATAAACTGTACATAAATCGTACGTCTGGTTTTCTAAGCAACGGGATACTCATACAGTTACTTTCCGTTTAGAACAGTCTTTTAAATCAAAAAGGAGTAAATTTGTGCTGGTATAACTTTAACCAATTTATTTTAATGCTTTTCAACATTGGAACGGTATCACAACTTAGATGTTGTTGTAAAGGAGTTCACACCAGTTCTTATTGTTGTTGTTGTTAGTTGTTGTTGATTATGTTGTTGTTGTTGTCTGACCTTTACATATAGGATTAAAAGATAGCCTTATTACAGTTATGACGAAGTTATTAAACTAGCAGGATACGTATGTATACCGAGAGACTAACAATGCTGGATTGATGGGTGAATTAATAAAGGAAGGAATAATGGAAGGATGAATGAATGCATGTATAGTTATATAAATAGAGATAGCTTATAGGCTGGGTCTATAAATACACGAATAATGTATTGGCGTATGTATGAGAGCTGTATGAATGGGTTAATGGATGGTCGAATGAATACATAATTTAATGAACAAAAGGGACCATTTAATGACATGAATAAATGAAGTGGAAGAATGAACGGACGGATGGAAAAATAATTAGGGTCACACGACACACGATCAAACAATGACCTCATGAATTGATTAGATATATATATGTTCCTTTGCGTGAGTTCATTGACTCCAAAAATAGAGTATAGGTGCGTGCTTTGGCATGTTATGGTGCCAATTCTGCGACCTCAAAGATCTACAGTTATAGTATGGCTGTTACTTGTGTCTAAATATATAGAATTATTTTTATGCCAGAGAATCTGCCCCATCCCCCGTTAAGAGACGTAGAACAGAATGATACGAAAGGTGGAAAGCTAAAGAAAGCATGAAGCTAGGTTTGGGTTGTTGTGGTGTGGTGGGGTTTTTTTTTCGTGCGATCGGGACTGGGTACATTGTATGATGAAATACATGGACGGACGAATAGACATCGTACATGAAAAAGAGGGAATAGATCTTTAGTCATTGAGTACATTAGCATACAGTGCATACGAAGACGAAACACTATATTTCCGAATCTTTACATTTTATCTATGATATATCATAAATATATAAATTATATTTTCGAATATATAAATGATATATTTCGAATTTATAAATATGTCATGGGTGCGACAATGTAGTGGTTAGTTTTCTCTGTTAGGTCTGCTATGTTAAAGTGTACTGAAGTTATTTGATAGAATCTTGGGGCGAGGCCACATTAGAATTCGGATTTGAAAAAGGGAAAAGACACGAAAATGTTCACAATCAACTCATGTACCTCACCAACTTTCTATTACCATCAGTGTCTTTTAAACATTTGTTTTCAGTCGTATTTTTAGTGTTTTAGTATCAGTGACATCGTAGATTGAATGGGTTATTAAGTTTGTTTGGCCTCCCCATTTTATGGCCCCGATATGGAGCCTTTTATCGCTGTAGCGATATCTAGGTAAAAATATTTGCTGAACTACTTCAAGAATAAACATAACTCGCAGCACGTGGGTGTGTACTTAGAGTAAAACCCCATTTTCACTAGAAGGTTGTAATTTTGCTTGGCTAAGGGGACAAAAGTGTGATTCAATTAAACCAGCATGATTCATTGAGAACGCAAGTGGCCAGTCATTACGGTACAGGCATAAGTCTTAATATAACGGTTTAGTTTGATTTGTGTTTGTGATTTAACGCCATATTTCAGGCTATACATGGCAGCCAGTATATTTAGTTGAGAACGAACCCGGGAAAGCCACTAGTAAAACCACCGATCCACGGAAAGCTACTGACAAGCTTTCTCGCAAACCCACGTTGGTCAAGCCGAGACTTTAACTCAAGTGGATAGAGGTGAAATGTCGCTGATCTATATGGGTGAGCAACGTATAACAATCGGTCACCATGAGCCCCCTAAACGTTCAGCCACGAGGCCTTCCGTATGAAATTCCTGAGCTCGACGTTGTTACTGATGTTCTATTAGAATCTTTAATAAATTGCTTTTATTCGGGGTTTTCCCCCCAGAGATAATTAGATTTTCATTACATCCTTTGAGTGTGCGATTTACTATTTACCGTCAAACATGTTTTTACCTGAAACAAACAAATGAACAAACAAACAAATATCCATATTAAGATATGCTCTTTATATTTCAAAGCAACAATTGCCTTGATGATTCTAATCAAGGTGCAATCACTGGTCTTGCAAACAACAATTTCCAGAAGGACTTTAATCAAGTGTCAATCAATGTTACTGTTAACGAAAGTAGTGAAAAACTGTTTAGGTGCAGCGGCTACATCAGTTCTCGTAAATTCCAGTACGCTCGTCAAGCAGAAATAGCAAATGAAAAAGAATGAGCCTATGACTGAAAATGCAGGTCACATAATTTGTAATTCAAATCAAGCACAAGAAATCTCTAGGCCACGATTTATTACGTGATAAGGATGTCCGAAATGCGTTCTCAACGTATTTGCCTTAAACGCTTGAGGCAAACAGGCAATGCTTGGAAGTTTCTCTGCTTTAATCGAGAAATCTTATTTATCAGCATGAAATACAGAGACAAGAGCCGACGGGGGCAGGTACAGAATGATGACTTTTATGCCGCTGGCGAGTTGTCAGCTTTTGTATGAGTGTCAAGAACTGATCTAATCGGCTGGAAAACTTACCCAGTTTCCTACATAATGTAATATGTCCTCTGAATATATAGCCTCCTAGGTGAGAATTGGTCTGGGTTCGATTTTATATGTTTTAGTGATGAAAGCGACTGTATTAGCTAAAGGGGAGAGGCTTTGACCGCAGTACATTTAGAACATGTCTTTAAAGGTACAACATATCACAAAGGTTTGTTGTTAAAGGCAGAATACGCTGTGTGTCTCACGGTTTCGCCTCTGCATTGTACAGTCTGCCAAGCTTGACAGAGGACGACATTTATTAACTGTTTCTTCCATTTGTGCATGGTTAGCTTCTATGCCAAGAACATTGTCCGCCAAATACAAACTATGTTGATTATATTTTATAGTCAGATTATACTGCATTTTAATTGAAATTGTTTGAATTTGTCAGTACATAGATATATCCCTTTTCAAACCTATTGAGTTTATTCCTATGATTCATTCACCACCCGACAATAATGACTTGGTTCATTGCATTTATGGTGAGTTTTCAAAGTTTGAAGGTAATTAATTGTGTTGTGGATATTATTTTTTAATAGAACTCTCCCATGATTGTTGTTTGTATATCGGTGGCGCTATTTTATTATGGAATAATTAGATTGGGTACATAATTTGAATGCTTTGATCGAAATTAAAAAAATATCGACAGTTATAAAGAAGACACACACACAAATATATATATATATATATATATATATATATATATATATATATATATATATATATATATATATATATATATATTGCACGCACACACGAATCGATACATCTGTAATATAATGCTGTTATTTTTCTAATATACTTGTAGGATACATCAATAATTTATTGATGTTGTAATTAAATACATTAAACTTTTGTTTGGTGTTGAATACAAATTGATCATTGTTTTCACTTATTGCATTTGTGATATAAAGTGTATGATTACAGGATTGTTTGTCTCAGATGTACCCATGCTGATTTATCCATACTAGAATATTTAAACTCTTTGTCGCTGTAACCGCTCCTGTGGCCCAGTGGTTAGAGCTTCCGCCTCGGATGCGGGAGGTCGTGGGTTCGATCCCCGGCAGAATCATACCAAAGACTTACAAAAATGGTACTACCAGCTGCCTCGCTTGGCGTTCAGCATTAAGAGGTTAGTGTTAGGACTGGTCGGCCTGGTGTCAGGATAATGTTGTGACTGGGTGTGACATGATGCTACATGTTTGCGGCATGATGCCCCAGTGCTAGACATCACTATAAACTGCCACATTGCAGACATATTAGCGATATGACTGCAAAATTGTTAAAGCTACGTTAAAAATCAAAATCACATCACACTTTGTTGCTGAATTTAAAATAGTACTAGAAACATGATTAGAATATCCAAGGTACGTAAGTGTTAGCATGAATGGAAAATTTCACCATCTTTAAGTAAACGTGACTGAAACTCGTTTCGAACTTCCTTTGCGGTAGATAATATTGAGTTTGTAACTGGAAATCATATACCAAACGGAAGCGGCATGGCCCAAGATGTCTATTAATTTTATTGGACATTAATGCATGTAACTGTGTGCAGACAAAAAAGTTGATTTTCGCTCAATAAAATCCAAACGGCGAAGCATCTTCGTCCTGATAAATTAAGGAAATTTAAATGTCAATGATATCTATTTCATGATTGCTGAAATAACCGTTTACAGAACAGACAGACTAACACAGGGTTACTATATTGGAACGATTTTTACATTGTTGGCATTTATTTGTCATTGGCTATGTAGTTCATTGACAACAGTAACATAATCGTGCAAATGATTACGTAAAAATTCACAGGAAGCAAAGAAAGTGTAAACTTAAAGAGACTCATTAATAACGCAGCAAGTTATAAGGCATCCCACAAGAACCGAGAAGACTACTTCGAAATGTCCCCTTTTCATTACGAAAGTTAATAAAGAAAATTCTAAACATAATTTTGTTATACTCTTGTTTTTTCACGAGTCCGATGATATCATAAACTTCTATTTTCAGAAGAAAACATCCCTGCGATTTTTTTTTGCGCAGATTTGTTTCAAAAATAATTTGCAAATTATGCATAAGAGGTCGGTCTACAAGTTTTGTTGGCATACTATAAACCCTTCCCCGTACAAATAAAGTGACGTACATTAATCAGACATAACAAACGGAAAAAAGAAAAAAAAAAGACCAATTCAAAAGCGATAAGAATATAAAAAGATATCACCCGATTTTAATCTATTTCAGTCTGCTTCCCATTTTGTTATATTTGTGCTCTTTGTAACACTAACGAATTATAACTTGTAATATAAATGGATTGAACGTGTATTAAATAATTACGAAAAATAAAAACAAGCCAAAGTAAGAGGGTTTTGCGGAAAGCACCCGCTCCACTCCCCTCCCGAGAAATGAAAGAATTGGCCTTGAAAAGAATCATGCAAATTTATTAGAGCTTGTGTCATGGTCTGCATGTGAAAATTACATGTCAGTACATTTATTTTTTAGATAAAATATTTTGGAGTTTTGATGAGTATATATTAATTGTAGTCTTCAAATTTGCATTACAGTTCAAAGGTAGCTGTTGTAATTTGCAAAATGTCCTCCGTTCAGCCGAAAAGCTTTGGTTTTGGACTTAGAGCTTTCAAAAAGTTTCCAGAGGTAAGTTTAACGTCATCCTCGTCTAGGCAATAACACAGTATTATTTATGAAAATAATGCAATTTTCTTTTAGACTCTTTAAACAGCAGCACGACATAAACTTATTCGCAAAATGGGCATGCGAAGATTACATGCATTCGGCAAAGCCTTCGACTTTTAAACGCATATTCACGTTAAATATGGCTGCTTCGGTCGTAAATTCAAATCATAGTTTCTTTACTTTCTATTGTAGAAAGGCGTCAGAACGTGGTGTCTTTCTGCATGAAAAATTAAGACTTTTGCCTGCTAGATTGAAGGGAAATAATGTAAGCTGTTTGTATCTCTCCTGTATTATTCATATTCTCTTTGAGACAGTGTACACATGATTTTAATCACTTCGCATGAGACTGCTGATTCCACTTTCCTAATTCTGATACGCAAAACATAAAACGCAATACAGTATTGGCGCAATAATAAAATTGAACACACTGACATCATCATCATCATCATCGTCATCGTCTTTATCTAGCAGATATGTTCGGAATAGGCAATAGGTCTGAACACGTGCTGCGTCGGAAAAGACAATAGGCATGGGCGACCTCACATAGAGGCAATGGGGGTGGGGGCACTCATACCCCGATTCACCTCATTCCATGTTTCAGTCTACATCCGTAAAACTTGATAGCTAACCACTACATGCTTGTTTCCCCCCCCCCCCAAGCCAAATAATGATGTCGGCGCCCCTGACAATATGCCTGAACAGACGATACGTCGAAATTGGCAAAGCGTCAGAGCAGGTGGGTCATTTTCTTAATGTCTTAGTGCAATAACTGGAATGTTTCATTGAATTAGACAAGAACATGAAGTAGCCACGGATCAAAATCTGTTGATTTCCCTATTTTTTTTCTGCATAAGACAAAGGTTTTAATGGTTTTAATAGCTCTGAAAGTATTCACTTTTTTAGGGATTACAGTTGTTAATAATGTTGTCATTGTTGTATTAATGCATCTGCTGCTGTTTGGCAACTTTTACCTACGGACATGATAGCAAGAACAAGCAAAATTCCAGACGTTTAAGCACCAGTACACCTGCTGACAAATAATGAGGATGATATAAACAGAAGACATATCAAATAATATGATAACTTTGGACGTTATCACGCATGCTATGTAGAAAATTAATCTGCTTCCACGTGGTTTGGTATTATTGATTCTTGACTTAAGATTCGTAATGTCCGTTAATGAATTTGCCACTGCAAATGGATTGTATTCGCTTGGATTGCAGAACGATTTCAAAATGTACATAAATACAGAGTATGTCATGTGATCTACGTAATCTGCTGCCAATCTATAATATTGTCTGAAGACAACATAGCACTTGGATGTACCTAAAGGCATGCTGTGAATAGCAGAATGAAACAACCGGAAAGGTCACGCGATACTCCAATACCTTTATGTCGAATAATAACATATTGTTACACTGGCTGCTAGACTAATTACTAATGCGTAGACTGCGTTATTGGACAAATGATAATAAATTAGTAGCGATCGATCAGGCCGAAATAGTACACTATTTTTGTATTCCAAGTATCTCTCTGAATATAATGGGTTTTAACAAAATACATGTTTTAAAATATATTATAAAACAAATTCATAAAATAATGAAGAATGAATAAATGAAGTATAACTTATCAAATGCAACAATGCAGGCAAATATTGAGGTACATTAACTCTGTATTCAATTCTGAAACATTTTCCATAATCTTGCATCAAACGCACCGGAAATCACACGAAATGGTTTAAACAAGACCCATAACTCTGAATTATATTGTAACTCCTGGCCTCAGTGTACATACCACAAGAGGCATTCAATATAAGGTACCATATATTTATTGATATTCATCTCTGCTCCACCACAAATAATGTTTAAATTATTGGCAACATATTTGTTCGGTTTAAATGAATCTTCTGTTATCAAACATGTTATTTTCATTTCTGCAGTTACTGCCTCTGGCCGTGATTATGGGATGTGCTTTGACGGGTGCAACCGCTTTTTCCTACTACGCGGCCTACACAAAGCCTGACGTTGTGTAAGGATTAATAGTAATTTTATATTTCCATTTCAAATTAATTTTCTGCATATTAGCGTGTGCCATTTTATTTTTGAACATTTGAAAGCAGTGATACGAAGAAAATACATACACTAGTGTATACAGTGCATGACTTCATGTGACAATAATATGTTTCCTTTATATGTCATTATGTTTGGACTTTCGTCGGATTTGTTTAAAACCTATCTTTGAAAAGATTAATTTTAATTACATAATATCATCATTGTTTCAGAGTTTACATAAAGCAAATCCAACTTTGCAAAGTAATATAACTTTAACACCCAAAAAATTATTTTTAGCAAATGCTAGATACAACTTGTCAATAACAAGAATGGGGCTTCTTCGCTCTTTCACGATGTGTTCTCTCTGTCTCTCTCTTTCTCCTATGCGGTGTCATCGTATAGTATAAATATAAAAAATACGTAAAATAAAACAAAAACCAAATGTACACAGTCGGTTGTTGTTCTTGCAAGCCTGATTATGGAAACCTAGATCACACACACACACACACACACACACACACACACACATATATATATATATATATATATATATATATATATATATATATATATATATATATATTAAGGTACACCTATATCGCTTTTTTTAGCATCAACAAGGGTGCAGAGGTACCACCTTTCGAAAGAATTAAACCTGACCAATCTATAAAGGTAAGTGACAACGAAATAGACTATATATATATATATATATATATATATATATATATATATATATATATATATATATATATACAGAGATAGAGAGAGAGAGAGTATCACGACATATCAGCACAACAATGACTATATGAATATATTGGGCCAAATAAAAGTTTTTTAAATGAAGAATGTATGTACGGTAGATACTTCCATCCACCTAAATGTAACCAGAAAGCACTATAGGATAAAAGGTTTAGATGTTAACACTGTGTAAAAAGTCTGTAAATATATCGTCAAACGTTAAGGATTTGTTCGAGTGATATATCATGAAAACGTTTCTTAATCGTATCCATATAAAGAAACAAATTCTGCTTTAAGCAGGACATGTTCCGTTGTCAGTGGACACTGACAGGGTATGCACTTATGCTGAGGGTCGCCCTCCATGAAGTATGCATAAGTCAGGTGTGTGAGTTGTATACACTATTGACACCATACCAGCACATCTCTACGATTTCCTTCTTATATATGAGGGACGTGACTGTATAATAATGTGTTTGAGATTCAGCGTTTGTTCGCGGAGCTTTCAATCTTCGTGTTTCGAACACTATGTAGAACATGCTGATTTATCTAGCATTTGTAGTCAATTAGTGGGATCCTCCATCCAGAAACGGGTGAATGCAGGGCAGCTTTGACTGCTTTGTCCTTACTTTCGTTACCCTTTATACCAGTGCAATCAGAAAGCCAACATTATATATACTTTTCTTCAGACCATAAGAGCATATCATATATATGTAAGATGGGGAATATTAACGGGATGTCAAAATTTATCTACAATTTTCAAAAAAGCGTCCGAAAAGATAATGAAATTCGTGTTTTGAATGATTTGAGTGTAACTCAGAGAGCTTAGTATAGTTGTTAATTTCTGCGTTAAAATTAAGGCTTTATCAGGCATCGGCTCATCTGGAACGTTGTAATGGTAGTTTCAAGTATGTCCGTATCTTTATCTGTATAAAGTGAAGTATGGCCAAGAGAGAAAGGCTTTGATTGTTCTAGTTTTACTCTGAAAGGGCGAGATATGTCGATGACTTTTGAATTGGCAAAATTTAAATATTATTTAGGGAAGTTTGATGACCAAGGTGGTGATTGTGGTTATATAATTTTGCAATATTCCCAACAGTGACTTTTGTGGCTTTTATGTCAGAGAGAATTTGAATGCCAAAAAAGTGGCCTGAAATTTGGTTTCTGAACATTCTAGGTTTAGAACTTGAACCTAAATACTACACCTAATGCTGGATTAGATGAATTAGAATATACTGGTGTGGCTTAATGAAGAGCCAGTTTCATTCGTTCGAAATCAAGTGGTGATGCTTCGTTTGCCTCAGCCTATATGCTTTTTGAAGAGAAGCTTAAATGCATTATAGACAAAGACTACAGGATCAGATATGTTGCGGGTACGATTTACTAGCAAATCCAAAATACAATCGATCCATATTCAACTTTGGATTTTGCTAAAAACCTGTATAGCCACATGAAGTCCTTCAGAAATGCATCCCAGTCTGTAATTTTCACGGTCCGTATTAAATCCAGGACTTTTTAACGTTAGATGTACACCAATATAATTAGGATAGCTTGTATAATAGCTGATGCCAAACTTAGCTCTAAAAGCCGTCTTCCAAAATTTGAATATAAAGTAGGCGACAATTCGGACCTAGGTTTATTAATAATTTATTATGCCGTACTTCTATTGGTGTCATAAGCTTTCTCTAAATTGTAAAGGATCCTTTGCAAGTCAAGTAGATTCTTTAATTCCTTTTTGCTAGGTTTTAGTATATATATATATATATATATATATATATATATATATATATATATATATCATCTGGTGCTGGCCGTTTGCTGCGCTGATGTTGAACCAGATAGAACTGGTTTCTCGGTAGTAGCTGTGGGTATATTATGTGTCACTGTTTCATGACTAATGGGGTCGGTGGTTTGCTGATATTGCCTTATGCTGGATTTAACTAGTCTGCGTCAAGATTTTGAACCTGGCTATATTGTCTGGCCATATAATGCCCGTCTTGGTATAGATAATATTTGCTTTCTGTTTCATCACCACGTTCGCTAAGTTGTCGTTTAAGTTGTCGTTATATTTGCCAGATGAATATGGGAGAGAGCGAGATAAGGAACAAATACGACAAAGCGTAGGAGAGAGCGAGATAAGCGACAAATATAACAAGGCACGGTGCTTTAGTTATAGACAACAAGCTAAGTAGAGTTCGAATCCAGTGTAATGACAAACTTACAGCTTTCGGTGTTTATATGTCCCTTAAGGCAATCATTAACATAATATACAGATCCCTAAAGGCCACCACTTGCAAATTCTACATGTCCAAGAACACAAACACTCGCGATGAACACAAACACAAAAGACAAAGAAGATAACACTTAAAAATACGAACTATATATGGAGGTTTTCTTGATTCTTAAATTACCTTTAAAAGTAAATTCCTCTATTTATAAAAGGATTGCATATTTATTTCTGTGAAATGCTTCATACGCTTCCACCGGTTGATGGAACTCTCAGGAATGTCCCTTTCATTCAAGAAATCTCAAATTTGCCAAAAACTCTTACATTAATTTTGCAGTGTGTTGTCAGAATCTTTCATAAATGTAGATACTCTCTGTTAAACGTAATCTTTCGGGATCCAATATATTTGGACATTCTTTCATTTACCATTCGCAGCATGCCTTGATATTAAGTTTTGATTTCATAAGTCCTGATGTAAATAATGAAACTGTTATTACACGAGCCGCCGTAATTTTAACTTCAAAGTCTGACGCATTTTTGAATATCAGTCGCCATAGCTTACCTCCGATTTATCTATACTTCTAGGCAGATGTTTGCTCACGTGATCCCAAATTATCGATTTTAAGTTGGTGCGGGTACGCGGTGAATCACATGTTGGATATCAGTACTTGAAACTTGTGGTGCATTATATAAATAGATTACATCCACTTACAAGGACTTGTTATGTGACATGTTACGTGACTGAATGCACGTTTCCTTCCAAAGAAGACTTTGTCCCATATCGTTTTATGCACTTTGAAATATAATGTATAGACAGTAAAACCTCCAATTGTGACCTATTCGAAATTAAATCAATTGCTTTTAGTTTCTTCATTGGGGGCTTTCGTTGTTTATTTGTCTTTTTTACTTGGTCAAAAACAGTTTCATTCTTTTAAAAACCGAACAATTTCAAATTGGGACCACTTTTTCCTGTCAATGGCTTCAATGTAGCCAGTCAGTCAAATAGCCAGCTGTATATTTAGTTACTCAGCTAGCTAGTTAGTTTGTTAGACAGTTATATAGTTAGCTAGTCCTATAGGAAATAATCAATTTATTCAGCAAATTATGCATCGGGTTAATTGGGGTTTATGGCAGAAGAAAATGAAATAACCGTTAAGTAAGCTAATGATAAGCCAAGTTAGTTATGGTTTGAGGCAGAAAGGAAAGGGAGTAGCAATTTAGTTAAAATATATACCAGGTTAATTAAGGTTAAGGGCAGTAATGAAAGGGAATAACCATTTAGTTCATTATATACCATGTTGTTTAGGGTTTCCGGCAGAAATGAAAAGGAATAATTATTTACTTAATTATATGCCAAGTTAGTTAGGGCTCAGGTCAGGTTAGTTAAGGTTTAGGGTAGGTTAGGTAGGGCTCAGGCCATGTTAGTTAGGGTTTAGGGTAGGTTAGGTAGGGTTTATGGCAGATTAGTTAGGGTTTAGGGTAGGTTAGGTAGGTTCAGGCCATGTTAGTTAGGGTTTAGGGTAGGTTAGGTAGGGTTCAGGCCATGTTAGTTAGGGTTTAGGGTAGGTTAGGTAGGGTTTATGCCAGATTAGTTAGGGTTTAGGGTAGGGTAGGCAGGGTTTATGGCAGATTAGTTAGGGTTTAGGGTAGGTTAGGTAGGGTTCAGGCCAGGTTAGTTAGGGTTTAGGGTAGGTTAGGTAGGGTTCAGGCCAGGTTAGTTACGGTTTAGGGTAGGTTAGGTAGGGTTCAGGCCAGATTAGTTAGGGTTTATGACAGAAAGGAAAGAGGTTGACCATTCAGATACGTCATCAACGGAGATTATTAATTTTAGTTTCGATTCTAAGTTTTAGTTCTAAATGATTATTGAAATTTAAAATAGCACTTATAATGAGTCATCTTGTTAAAGAAAATTCAGAACAGGACATTCACATCATTCACATCTCTCTCTCTCTCTCTCTCTCTCTCTCTCTCTCTCTCTCTCAGCATGACATGACATATAGTTCATGATCTGGTAGAAATTTCACTTTGTTTGATTCAGTCATTGATTGATTTTCTTTTCAGCTTCTTCACTTCAACCAAAAGTATGAACCAATCCCTGAGTTAGAGGCCCTGAAGAAGGAGATCGGCAGCTACAAGGCATAAAGAACTCATGAGAACTTTCATCGAGCATACTTCGCAACATTCACTATATGAGCATTCGTTAAATTGTTTTGGTTTAGTCTCGTTCAACTTGACTCTCGCATTATCTACGCCTCATTTCTTGTTTCCTTCTTTTCTCTTGTTCGTGATTGGAATGGATTTTAGAACTGGCCGAATATACTGGTACAAAAGCGGGCAATGAACGCCCCATTTACTGTATTCTTTGATCTGAGTTTTTAATAAGAATGCTTACTAACATTCCAACCAATTGATGACTTGACTAGATATTCGGAAAGCCTCGTTCTGAGCGTTACAATCGTTTGTATAGAACTTTGCTAGTCTCGTTCAATCAGACTTCATGCATATCTTTGTGCACTTTCCACCATAACAGGTCTGGTAATAAACGAGTTTCCTTGTAACGCCAAAGCAAGACATTTGCAAAATATGAAAATTTGATTTGATTGACAGAGGAGATGATGATGACGTAATACGTTACTGTGCTGCTGGGACGACGTCATGTTTCGCGTGAACATGGACATTTTCAGTGGACGGTTGAAACATGCTTCCTGCTTCAAGGTCTGCTTTCATCTGAATGATGAATGAATCATGTTTGGCTTACATTGCAATTTTGACTTGAAAGGTTTCGAAAAGTATGTCTGGAGAATTATGAGACGGAGATATATGTCTCCCTAATTTCATTTTCTCTAAGTATGTCTGATGCACATTCTATTTGTTAGCACCAATCAAAGAAGCATTTAAGAAATCCTCGTGTGGTGGAGAAAATGCAGTGCAGCTAGAAAGTTATGTTGGAACGAAACGAATCATTTTCCGTGCCTAGTGTGACGAAGATCTCACGAAAGATGTTAGGTTAAACGAGACTAAGTTAGGCATCCTCGGGACAAATGTGTATCATATTGTTACAACCGTGTCCAAGCAACCTTGGAAGGTTCAAGAGACATTCTTTAGACTAGATCAAAAGTCATTACTGGCAGATACAGAAGATGATGCAAATTCTTGATTGTATGGAACGATTAATTTTGGATACTAATAATTATGCCAGTAAGATGGCATGTTAACCGCTTGAAGCATATATTTAGTCTGTGCCCGCATTCACTCCTGCAGAAGAGGTACACCACTAAATCTTAAAAACGACAAGTTGTACAATTTTCATTAATTGTGACGAAGATCAAGAGTCGGGCTTTTACAAGAGCTGGACGAATTCAAGCTTTCCTCCTTGGCGACAGTTGTGTTCGCTTACCATCACCGTTTGGCACTTAGCCAACATGTGATCTCGTACTCTTGATCCGCGTTCGATTATGCAGGTATATTTTGTAATGGATCTTATTAGTCGGGGATAGTTTTGAATAATCGATGAAGATGCGTTG
The DNA here is from genome assembly GCA_028554795.2 of Sinohyriopsis cumingii. Taxonomy (NCBI): domain Eukaryota; kingdom Metazoa; phylum Mollusca; class Bivalvia; order Unionida; family Unionidae; genus Sinohyriopsis; species Sinohyriopsis cumingii. The sequence goes on from CM068831.1 coordinate 85,330,160, forward strand.
TTAATGACCATTTTCTTGCAGTCAAAAGCTTGTACCAACATTTTACCACATAAATGAGAGAAAGAAAGCAAAACCAATTTGGCAAGCCGCGATGCGTGTGTACTTAAATACATCACCTAGAGAATACGATGTCTGGTTCTTTACTTTAAGGTATGAAACTTCGTACTTCGTACTATTATGGCACAACTTTTAGGCATATACCGTTCATGGGGAGTTTCGGTTTCTCAATATTTTTTAAGAAACTGTTAAAAAGTGAATACAAGGTGTTAAGACAAAAAATATTTCATTCCAATATTTATCTACAATGTTTAATATCTGTACGGTCTCCAAGATGTACCAACATCGAAATAATCGTTTTCGTATGGTCAATCCTGTTATCGTCTGTATCCTTGTACAGTATGATGTCTTATTGGATCAGTTTGCATAGTATCTAGTTTAGCTAGGTTATAATGTGCGATATACCCGGTTGATAATTATCAATTATTTCATAATTAGTTGTAAAATCATCAAATTACCTACGTGACATGCCCAGAGCATACATATAATCTATTTTAACATTGTATATCTATATTTTACTTTTTGACTTCTTAGTTATTGTTGTGTTGGGTAAATGTAATTTAAGTGGAACTCGGTGAATGAAATAGAGACAGGCTATATTATACACATATCATTTCAGTTAAGCAGGAAAGTGTATTGATTTCTTGCAAAAACTGTGGGTATCATTAACTAATATTTAGTATGAAAAGTTTGCATCAATTGTTTCATTTTCGTTCTTTCAGTACTTTGCACCAGAATAGTTTATCTTGCCTTATGCCTGCGTGCAATTTCAGTTTTAAGGAAGAAATAAGGAAGTGCCACTCATATCAGTTAGAAACCGTTAATTTACCGTATGTCCTCGTTAATACATAGGGTCCAACTGCAAAAAACATCGACCCTGAATTGCCATCACATAATGTGCAGGTAGATCAGAATCAATGCTTCTTCTACTGATTGCTCATTTACCGTCACAAATTGTCCATAAATAACAGCTGCGGATTAAAACCTCATCATATTTGCACAGGCTGTAGATTGTCCATTCATGTTTTGAAAAATACTCAAAGAAAACAGTTATATCGGCGAGATTTTATTTTCAGTATGAGACGATAATTGAGATTATCCCGGTTTTCTGTAATGGAAATCCTGCGTGGACGATTTACGGTATGTTGTAAATCGGTAAAGATTTCAAAAGGTCTCGAGTACTTATATTTTTTAATCATTTTCTTTCATGAGACTGTTCTGGCGATTATTGAAATTGTATTAGCATTGTTCTTTAACGTTGTTTGCTAAAAGATATATATATATATATATATATATATATATATATATATATATATCGTAACCACATCTTCCAAAAGATTTCATGCCGTGTGATACCCCTAGAGAAAATATTACATAATGTTGATGACATCATAATGTAGACATTGATTTTATTATTTTCAACAAAACCTCTATGATCCATTTCTCTACTTGACTGGTTTTTACAACCCTCTGCTATTCCGTAGTTCTCACTCAATATTTCAACCTCACAGTTCTTCCCAATATACGTATAGAGACATGAGCCGTAGTTCTCACTCAATATTTCAACCTCACAGTTCTTCCCAATATACGTATGGAGACATGAGACTTGAACTGAGACATGAGATGACAACCAAATCAAACTGTTGTGAGATTTTATCTAAAAGAAACAATTTAAGACGTATTTTAATTAATAGTTTCTGTCTTTTGTAAGAATGTCGCATAATATATTCAGTTTTTTTTTTACTTGTTGTATCTGTTTGAACGTGACTTATAAAATAGTGTTCGAATAAATTCTTTTGTTTACAAGACTTTCTTGAGTTTCATTCTTATCAAAGCGAGCTCTGTTAGAGCGATGCTGTTTGTCATTTTTAGCTTGAGAATATCATTCAGTTTTACAAATCTGTCTTGGGTTTGTTTAAATTGTATTTTATATAAGATAGAACAAATCTGTCTTTGTTTTAAACAAATTCATACTCCATGAAGATTGCTTCTGGCGATTATTTGAGCTCATGTATACCGACAGAATGAAATATCACAACTTACCTTCTTGCAGTATTATCCTTCTTCTTCTTCTTCTTCTTCTTCTAGCGGGTAAATAAAGTTAAAAATCAAGAATGTAAATAAACAGTTATGAACTCATGAATGACGCGAGATAATTATTTGTTTTAAACTGCATGTACTTTTATTTATACAACTAGCCAAACCATCAGTGGCCTTATGATACAAAATTTAAAAACAAACTACTACCAGATTTGTAGGAATTCTGAATGATTTGAGGGTACTATTTCATAAAATGAAACGATGAGTATGCACATTTGTGAAGTTTAAACGTGTACGATATTCTTCCACGAAACTGACTAGCACAGAAAGAAATGCAGCACTTGAAATGGCTGCACACAACATAAATAATTGTACAAAGCTAAATTGAGACAAATTCTAGTCTTCACGTGTTTAAAGCAGCAATATGAATACATGATGTGTAAATTTGTTTTCATGTTGGATGGGATAAAAAAATGTCGGGTCAGAATAAGACAGAAAAACATTCAGGAGAATACATGAATATTCTTATGTTACGTGTTTAGGCTCGAATAAACAGTCACACAAGAAAGAGGGAAAATAACAAGCTTTGAAAAATATAATAGTTTATTTCCCTGGAATAATTCTGTAAAAATGAAAAAGTATGAGCTTACGGCTTTAAAGAATCAAATAAAAAATAACTCAGGAATAGTACGTGAATACATTTTTTGACGTCCTAATAACAAAATGTTCTACTGATTTCAAGTTCGAGTCCCAACGAAGAATGCAAAATGGATTACGATGACGTATGTTGTAACCTGTAGTGTTGAAGTCTACAGTTCTTTGTAGAAACAAGAAATACCACTCCGGGTTTGGAAATCTGAATACATTGGTACAAAAACTGTCATTGTTCAAGAATTTCAAATGATCACACATATTTTCCAGAGAAAAGAATTAATCCTTTTGAATTCAAGTAATTTAAAATAATTCCAAACAGCACAACATAGAAATTACAGTGTGAAGAAAAAGCCCAACTGAGAATATCTCTCCAAAACGAAGGTTATATCGTATTCTAAAACACAAAAGGGGGTCACGTGATCACGATCCAGAACCTCGTCGAAATTATTTACTTGTTAAAAAAACACCTACACCCAGTGTGGCCGTGACTAAAACCAATCATTTTACTCTAAGAAATACATTTCTTTTAAATGTTTACATCGTAAACACGTTCTATCATGGCCTCGACAACAACCAATTTTTTAAAAATAAAAATAGAACTTATTTACGAGGCTGCTCTAATTTTGAATCAAGGTCAGGATCTAGGTCAACACCTGGATTTTGCTAAAAGGAATAGTCAAGGTCAGACTATTTTCTGGAAAAAGTATCATCTCCAGTGAATAAGTTTACATTACAATAACATGTAATGAAAAATAAATAATTTAAAACTGACAAATAAACAATTAAATTGAAATAAAGATACATTAAATGAGTTATAATTAAATCAAATATAGATAACAATATCAATACAGATATCCTTTAGATGTACAGATTGTAGTCTTTGATGATGCTTTTGAAATAAAAATCGTTAGAAATGATAACAAAATGGTCGAAAAGGTGATATCCTTCGAAGGAACAAATAAAATATTCTAGGAGATAAAAACCAAATTTGTATTCAGTTAAATTGACAGTGCAGTTTACAAGGTCAATCGAAAAAGATTCGACAAAAGCGAGGGTAGACTTAATGATAACTCAGTATGCGAAAAGTTGACAAATCTGAAATCAATGAATCTTTAAAAGGATTTTGAAACATTGCGAATTGCTAAAAAATGAAAGTTCCTTTGTAGCTCGTTGTCCTGATGACCTATTGATAACATCTAAAATTTCTGTTATAGATTGATGTCCTGTAGTCTCTTTGATAATATCTAAAATTCCTGTTGTAGATGGATGTATTGTATACTTACTGGTTACATACGAATTTCTTCTTGTAGATGGATATAATGTAGACTCGATTACAACATATTAAGTTCATCATGTTGATGGATGCCCTGTAGGCTTGTTGATAACGTCTAAACTTCCTGGTGTAGATGGATGTCTTCTAGACTTCTTGATAACATCTAAATCTCCTGTTCGTGAGGGATGTCCTGTAGACTTGCTGGTTATATATGAACTTCCTATTGTAGATCGATGTCCTGTTCGCTAATTGATAACATCCAAAGACAATGCATGAGGCGTGAAATATTTTCTGCTTGTTTTATATATTACTTAATTGTAGTATCCGGAGCAAATTTTAGGAAGTAAAGTTTGTGATAAAATATCATTCAAAGTATTTTATTAAATACATCAATTTGTTATTTGTTTCTAAAACGTAGAAGTGACCGTTCCGGTGGTCAAATGGTTAGAGCGTGCTCCTCGGATGCGGGAGATCGCCGGTTCGAACCACGGACGAGTCATACCAAAGAGTCATACAAATGGTACTAGTAGTTGCCTAGCATTAAGTGGCTAGTGTTAAGACTGATCGGCCTTGTGTCAGGATAATGCGACTGGGTGGGACATCATGCTACGTGTCTGAGGCATGATGTCCAGGTGCTGAACATTTCTATAAACTAATACACTGCATACATCGTAGCGAAATGATTGCAAAATTGTTAAGCTACGTTACAAATCCAAATCACACACACACACACACACACACACACACACACGCACACACACACACGAACAGAGAGAGAGAGAAAGAGAGGAGTAAACAAAAACGTTTGTGTGATATTACACCTTCACCTCCAAGTCGCTTATTCTTTCCAATTTGCAATCAATAAACTAATTCTAATTATACCATAGATCATAGGCACAGTAATTAAAGTTTCTATTCTTTAAGCATTGTGTTTATAATTACATTCAGCATTAGTATAGGAAGGAGAGCAAATATAATTCCAAAATAAAATAAACGAACACCATACCTAATAAATTCAATTTACCTATGTGCATAAAGCAAAAGTCCTTTCTGTTGAACGAATCTGGCTGCATTTTCCTTTAATCCGAATTTGATTGCACTCTTGCTACTACACAGAACATTTTTGAAATGAACCGCGCGAGGTCATATCCATATGTACATGCTGTAGTCTGCTGTATTTAAGCGTTATAGTAAATTACAATGTATGGATGAAGGTATTGATTCAATCAATAAAAGTTTTATTCATATTGGTCGAATCTTCGCTGTATGTTTCTGGTAACAGTTGCAGGAATAAGGTCATAGCTAAAGACAAATTTTATTTAGAATTTACAAAATAAGAAACATTTGCTCATATGCTCTATTTTACTGACCACAAACACGAACATATCAATTAAATTTAACATACATACATACATACATACATACATACATACATACATACATACATACATATATACATACATACATATATACATACTGTTATCAGTATGGTTTCACTCTCAGTACTTGTATCATATTCTAGTTGTTAGTAGTGACAGTTGGCCAGAACATTAATCCCAACATTCTGGATATTTAATACCAGAGACTGTCAACAGGTTTGATTCTGTTGTTTATCTTGCCATGACTAACTGAGCCTGACCAGTTCATGCCGTTGGATAAGGCGAAACTCTTAAGTTAATTAAGATCCCTTATTTATAACCCTTACTCTAAAACAAGAACGGGGGGTGGGGATGAGGTAGTTATGTAGCTGATCTTGCACTGTAAGCAAAACTGGTTTTGGTTTTTGTGTAGATTTAAGCTTTATTTTACATAAAGATGTAGGACACTTTCTTGGTGTTTGTGCGCCCTTTTGAACCGGAATGTAATACACACACACACACACACACACACACACCTACCTACCTACCTACCTACATACATACATACATATACACACATACACACATGCATGCATACATACCTACATAGATACATACATACATTCATACATACATACATACATACATACATACATACATACATACATACATACATACATACATACAAGGTCAGTCTATCACATGTCAAGTCTCAACAGACGCAAACTTATTAAAAGTTTATTCTGTGCACCCAGTCCGCCTCGGATGCGGAAGATCGCGGGTTCAAACCCTGGCCGAGTCAGACCAAAGACTTTAAAAAATGCTGATAACAGCTTCCTCGCTTGGCGCTTGGCATTAAGAAGTTAGTGTTAGGACTGGCCGGCCTGATATCAGGATAATGTGACTGGATGGGACATGATGCTCAATGTCTGAGGCATGATGCCCCAGTAGGATGCCTGAAACATTGTTGAAGATACGTTAAAAGTCTCTCTCTCTCTCTCTCTCTAAATCTTTTAATGACGATGCGCTTTATATTAATGATATTAACAACATTATTTTTAGCTTGGGTAATTTTAGTCCGTTCAGTGTTCAGGTTGGACTCAACTGGCAGAGCGACCGACAGTTTGTCTTTGTTACAGGGTTCAAATTTCAGTACCGGATAGCTTTTTTGAGTATCCGTAAACAAGTCAACTTGCATCAGCTAAGCTAGTTATGTATAGTCCTTGTGGCAAACATAGTTGATATAGTGTCTGGTAAAACAAATATTATTATTAGTAGTAGTAGTATTAGTGGTAGTAGTAGTTGTAGTAGTAATAGTAGTAGTACATTATTATTATTATTATTATTATTATTATTATCATCATTACTACAGATTTTGTCACCAGGATTAGATAAAGAACAGAAATTGCCTTGAATGAGTTTATATGACTCATTTTAGTCATTATGGTTTAATATCAACATCTTTGTAAATTGTCAATTGTACTAGAAGTATGAATAACGGTCACGAATAGGAACGGAATGCGTGACTCAGTAAATGTTAATTTGTACATGAAAACACGGAAGTGAAATTTATGGAAAGCATAAATTTACCACTAGTAAGATATCTCGTTTCTACGTTTAAACACTCCTTAAACACGCCTCAGTTGAAACTGGTTAGCTAGTTTTGCGGTGAAATAAAGAGAACTGGTTTTCCAGATAACGTAATGAGAAGAATGCGCATTTTGTTTCAGATTCTTCTTATTTACACATTCTTTAAGCATTTGTTGAAATAAAAAAACACAAGCCCTACTTCGCGTAATACCCACCCTCTGTCTCTGTCTCTGTCTCTCTCCCCCCCCACCCCCTCTGTCTCTCTCTCTCTCTCTCTCTCTCTCTGCATCAACTATTGACCACGGAATATAAAAGGACACCATGTTTATTCATGTTTTCAGTTCCTAGATTTAATCTCAAGCAGGTGCAAGGCCCTGAATGGGAAATTCTTAGAACGATGATTAACAGCAAAAGGTCATCAAGAAATAATACATTTTTTTAGATATAATCTTTATCCTAAAACACTGAACATGGTTTTCTCCCATTAAATATCTTCAGAATTTTCTACCTAAGATCCACCTTGAAAATTTAAGCAGTGATAAATCATAATTAAAAAGGAAACTTGTTGAAAACAGGAGTTAACCAGTACTATACGATGTACATATATATAATTTGTATAGTTCGACTTCTCCAACTCTTTTCATACCAGATGTGTTTCATAATGATGTATCACTGCTCAAAGTATTTACAAGGTAAATGTTTGGTAGAAAATCCTGAAGATATAATATTTGAGAAACTTTGTAAACATACCTGGACAAATGTAATTTTTCACGTAAAACAGGTGTACATACATGAGAAATTCATCGATGATTTTGCCTGCAAAAAAATTATATTTATTAATGTTCGTCTGTTGTGAAAGCATTGATGATGGACGACGTTATATGACGTCGTTTGTTAAAAGAAATTAAAAAGTGCCTACCCATTGTCAGGTTTTTAGACTGCTATCGAGACGGTTTCATTTAGCTATATCATTGCTTTCACATACGTTTGATACTGACACCAGTGTTTAGCATTGACTTATTGCAAGTGTCATTTATCATTTTAGCGTGCGTGTTTGAAGTAGAAATGGATATATTTGGTACTATAGTGTAAATATATCAAAGAAAATAGTATTCACACAGACATGTTGACAAATTTAGAGGATTTATCTCCCTTGACATAAGATAGTGACGACATTATATCGTATCGGAATGTATCGAGAAGAATTTATTTATTGTACATGTGTATAGGGTTGAACGGTATGCAACGACAATCCAGAGATATTGTCTAGCAAATGTTGCTAAGCAACGCTTGTAAACACCTTGCCAAAATTCCCAGGAAGATAAATCACCTCTCACCGAAAGTAAATATCCACGTTGAGACAAAAGATAACAGGTACAAATATCCACGGAAGGGCAGATAAAACATAACACATAAACAGGAAATCAGAAGATCCTTCAGTTACAATGTCAAAATATTTCTTTATCTTTTATTTTAAATTAATGAAGTTTGCAGACTTCTAAAAGCTTAGCATTTATTCTGTATTATGCTGAGCTTCATGTTTATTTGGAAGGATTTACTGCATAAAATTGCGAACTATCAAAAAAGGACTAGGACACATTGATACATTCAAGTTATTTATTGTAACCAAAATTTTGTGTAGACTTACGATGAACCATGCAATATAGATAAGAAGGCATAAAACACACGTTCTGTCTTAACTAAGCTTAATCTAATCAGGCCCGGCCCTAGGATGTGCGGGGTATAAGACAGCATGCGGGGTCCAAGGCAACAAGCATAAAACTTGCATTGCGTGAGGTCTCACTGGATAGTTTCGCATTTTGACACCTAATTTTTAAGGTAGAAGGCATGTACCTAATTATCACAAGCCTAACATTTTTAAATTCGCACATAAACTAAATCTATAATGTGGTTTAGATTTACTTTGAATTAGGCTTGTAAATAGGGTGGCTTGTTGGTGACTGCCTGTCACAGTTAGATGAGCATTGGAGATAAAATGCGTAACTTGGGTTGCAAATGAGCTGCCAACTTGGCTTACGTATTTATGTGTGTCTGCTACAGGACACACGGTACTAATTATACGAAACAACTGTGAACCAGTCTAGAAATGGGTGAGGAAATAATAGAGTATTTACGGGTTTGGTGGTCCATAATTGCTTAATAATGAAAATAAAAATTTTAGTAAAAATATCTTTTGAGAGCTTATCCTAAATATAATTTAAAAAAAATATAGACAAATTTCTACTGATGCAATTTTAGCATTCTTACAGGCTTGACTCAGGAGTACTCAATAATGAAAGTAGCACCTGATTCATTTGGTGCAGAATCAACAACATGTGTTTCATGCACATGTATGCAGGGGCGTATTAACCATTAAGCAGACTAAGCACGTGCTTAGGGCACCAGGGCCAAAGGGGGCACCACAAAGTTGAGAAAAGGGTGAAAAGAAAAAAAAAACGAATGAAGATTTGTAAACAAAAATGATAAAACTAGCGCAAATTGATCATAATGTTCTGTTTCTTGATCATGGTGCACCACACATAAGCTTGTACCAAGGTTAGATGTGCATGGAGAATTATAGTCTCATCATCAGCACCCAGAAATTTTAAGTTATTGAATTTTGAATATGATGGTGTTTCCATATGTTTACTATTGGAGTTGAATTAGTACCGTGTGTCCTACAGAGGTAAATATCTAAAAATCTAGATGGTTGAGGGGTGATTAAAAGTATGTTAATTTGTTATAGTACTAGTGAACTTTATTCTTGCATAAGGCATATATTGATTCTTTTAGCTGCCTTGTCACAGGAAAATATTCAAAATAGCATTTCTTGTCAAAAATGAGTGTAAAATTTAAGGGTTGGTGGCAGTGTTGGTTCAGTATAAAAACCACCAGTTACATCAGGAATTAACCTGATTACTTCATTCAAAATCTCACATGTATGCTTTCTACAAAAATCATAAGTTTGTTATTATTTGTATGTTTAGTGTGAAATTATTCTCATTTTTCTGTAATTGGTCATTGTTCTATGAAAATTCACCAGATAAACTGTCCAGTGAGACCTTAAGAACCGGTGCCATTTTTTCAGTCTTGTCAAATGTGATTCACTGTGCCATAAATCATTTCCTTGTTACCTCCATATCTTGAATCTGACATAGTTAGGTATTCCAAACATACACTTCATATAGATTTGATAGCAAATAATCATAGTAGAAGAAGGAAGTTAACTCAACAGATTTAATTTTACCAGGTATTGCTCCTGATTCATTCTCCTAATGAACAACAAAAGCTTTAGAAGTTTCATGCAAGGTAGTTAAATTGAAGTATTTCACATACTTATTCATTTTATCAACATTTTCAGTACAAACTTAGTATATTTTTTCTAATTTTATGATGATTGCCTTAATTTAATGCTCTTACATCCATATGTACTCATGATGTAATGTTTCAATACCTATATTTCAACTTATTTACAGAAATTTAAGTCATAGTGACCTATATGTAAGAATTTCAAGGTTTTATTTTCTTGTATGCCTCAAGGTGTATGGGAGCACACCTGCCGAAGTGATATTGCTAACAGCAGGACAACATCAACAATTTATTGGGAGTCAGACACACTAATTGTTGTGGAGCTTTCACAGAACAAATGTCTGCACCTGTTTCATTGAAGCTTTTGGTGAGTTATGTTAAATGGCTGTCCCTTTTTACATTGTGTTTTTTCTCCTCCCCTTTTGTACTTTGCATGATTTTCTATTTGCTTTAGATTCGATTCTATGCAGGTGACAATCACTAGCAAAACAAACTTCTAAATAGCAGCAACTGCAACAACATTATGTGCTGGGCAGTATGCAAATAATTTAAAGGTGACCTTCTTAGTGTTCTTAAAATACATTATCCATGCATTACTGTTTTACCAACAGATGGGATAAATCTGGGTATAGAATTTCATTGTTTAAGTTTCCCAACTGATACGGTTCAGTTTACAAAGATTGGTCCATACATTTGATGTTACCTGATGAGTTGCCTCCCTTAAGTCTACCTTGGATTTCTCTATTCTAGAATAGATTTGACCTTCTTCAGGAAATCAGTGAGAGAGTTCTGGTCAGTTTATATATGCAGTGCATCGTTATTATTCTTTCAAGTACTTAGCATGTACATTCTGCAGTTATTTTACAAGGAATTCAGCTTGGCTTCTTTTACATCTTTTATTCACTACTATTTCAGATTGCATGAAGAGTTGTATTGTGTTCTCAGATATCTCTGATATCACCAGGCACTAACAACACAGGGTGTATTAGCTATGAAAACTGATGAAACTAACATATTATAAGGAAATTGTATGTTTCAGAGGGGAAAGTAATACATGAAGTATGAAGCTGTCTCATAGTTGTTGCTCTGTTTGATAGCTTTTGGTCATCGACAAATTCAAAATATCATAGGACACAAACAATTTTGAATTTTAAACTTCTTAAGGTTGCCTTTTATTTAGAATTGGGCAAAATTTTGAAAATAAGAAGATTTTTCCTTAATCAGACTGCTATCTGAATTCTTAAGGTCTCACTGGATAGTTTCGTATTTTGACACCCCACCCACCACTAATTTTTAAGGTAGAAGGCATGAACCTATATATCACAAGCCTAACATTTATAAATTCACACATAAGCTAAATCTATAATGTGGTTTAGATTTACTTTGAATTAGGTTTGGAAATAGGTTGGCTTGTTGGAGACTGCCTGTCACAGTTAGATGAGCACTGGAGATCAAATGCGTAACAACTTGGGCTGCAAATAAGCTGCCGACTTAGCTTACGTAGTTATGTGTGTCTGCTACAGAGGTAAATATCTAAAAAATCTAGATGGCTGAGGGGTGAGTAAAAGTATGTTAATTTGTTATAGTACTAGTGAACTGTATTCATGCATAAGGCACATACTGATTCTTTTAGCTGCCTTGTCACAGGTAAATATTCAAAATAGCTATTTCTTGTCAAAAATGAGTGTAAAATTTAGGGGTTGGTGCAGTGTTGGTTCAGTATAAAAACTACCAGTTGCATCAGGAATTAACCTGATTACTTCAGTCAAAATCTCACATGTATGCTTTCTACAGAAATCATTAGTTTGTTTTTATTTGTATCTTCAGTGTAAAATTATTCTCATTTTTCTGTAATTGGTCATTGTTGGATGAAAGTTCACCATATAAACTGTCCAGTGAGACCTGAAAGCGCGGGGCCGAAGGCGGTTACATCGTTCGCCTTGCCCTTGTGCCCGGGCTGAATCTAATATAAACTCTGGTTTAAAGTCGCTTGTGCTCATTGTGCATTTGCGATCTGATTGTTCTTGTATAATACGAGATTCTTAATTGGTCGGAGTTGTAGGTATGGTGCCACTATGACTCCGCGTTTACGTGTGCCGAAGCATACTTCTTAATTGTACTGTCCGGACGAGGAAAGGGAGGTAGGTCACGATGGAGAGGGAGGCGCCAACCTTGTACAAGGGCTCACTTGCATCCTGATCATCGTAGCCCTATATCGTCGTCTTGTAATTTTGAATATAATAATATGCCCTTTCCTATTGGTGGAAGCGATTTCGTCTGCAAAGTCTTGGATATTCTTTTTATGTGTGATGTGGGAAAATTTCTTGCTGTGTGTTTCTATTTGAGAGTGTATATTAGTTTTCTGGTACTATTTGGTTTTGCATTGTGCGGGGAGCCTGATTGGGTTTCGTCATCTTATTATTTTAGATATTTATTTTAAATCATAATGAATTTTCTACCAGTCTTTATCGCATTGATGGCTGGGGTTTTGGCCACCTTATACAGTCTAATTTTGTATGGTCAAGTTGAGCGTGATTCCTGTATGTTGACCTATACAGCACAATGCTTCCAGTAGGCATTATAACAGAAGGTTATAGTAGTACCGTGCTGTGGGAAAATTTCGTGCTGTGTATTTCTATTTGTGAGTGTGTATGAGTGTTCTGGAACTATTTAGTTTCGCCTTCTACGGGGAGCCTGATTGGATTTGGTCATCTTATTATTCTATATATTTATAGTAGTACTTTGCTGTGTGAAATTTTCGTGCTGTGTATTTCTATTTGGGAGTGTGTATGAGTGTTCTGGTACTATTTAGTTTCGCCTTCTACTGGGAGCCTGAATGGGTCTTGTCATCTTATTATTATATATATTTATTTTAAAATCATAATTAAGTTGTGTGTTTTTTCCTCAGTCTTTGCCGCATTGTGCAACCGGGCCTGATGGCTGTGGTTTTGGCAGCCTTATGCGTTCCAATTGTTTAGGGCCAAGTTGAGCGTGATTCCTATATGTTGACCTATACAGACCAATGCTTCCAGTAGATATTAGAACAGAAAGTTATAGCAGTATTCAGGGGCTTGTTAGTTACAGTGAAGGTATTTCAAGTGGGTGGTCTAACGGAAAGGTGATGTTTGTTTTCCGAGAGGTGTTCTTTTTGGTATTGTTTCCTCGCTTCTGTAGCTTTATGTTGTTGACTTATTACTATTGACATTGCTGTGCGAAGGTAAACTTCACTGGTGGACATTCAGGGGGCAGGGGTCGATATCACGAGTAATATATAGGGTCCTCTGTATGCGCACCATGACCAACCCATAGCGGATCCTTTCCAGCTTTTCCTATATATTTCGATTCTTTGCGCATGTCCCTCTTGTAATGTTTACATTTGCCTTGGGTTTTATTTTGGGTAAGTTTAGGCCGATAAATCAGCCCTTCACCCGTTACGATCTTGATGTTGGGGTTAGGGGCTGATTTCATGTATTCATTGAACTCTGCAATTATCAGCAGACACTTTTGTCTGCACAAATATGTGTATATTTCACACACTTACCGGTATTTTTCGCGGCTGTTGAGCTCCCGTCGGCTGAAGAGTTCATTTTGCGATATGTACAGCATATTTCCGAATCAAATCCTACGTTTGACAACTTGTAAATCCAAGCAGAATAACACAACCCTAAAATACCGTTGACATTTAAGTTTCGTGATCACCATACTACACAGAGCAACCAATCCGATGCGACTTCCGCTCGTTCGCTCATTCGAAACACTCGGTACGCTTGGTCATGTGACTCGGCTGTAGCAACGTGAATGTGACTATCACGTGATTCAAGCAGACTCCGAACAAGACAGGTAAGAAACATCCTTTGTAGTACCATTCTCGTACAGTTAAGTTAACGCGTGATTAGAACGAAATGAATGCAAAAAATTAGACAATGGCGGAAAATACATGCTCGCTTTGTGGTGTTCACCTGGGCGCAAATCGATCCAACAAAGTTAATTTACATGGAAAACTGAAGAGACAGACAGAAACAGCTCAAGATGTGCTACATGATCATTTGGGGCTAACATTTACTCCAGACAGAAGTGCATATATATGTTATGCTTGTTCTACTGTGATTAGCAAGGTGAAATGACAAACTTCCAAGTTATAAGGGTCCCAATAATGGTGCATTTAAATCCAATTTTAGAGATTCAAAACAAGAATATAAAAAAGTTACAGCACTTGTTTACAAAAAGTGTTGCCACTTTTTCTTTATTTATTCTATAGTAGTGAAATTAATAATTAAATAATTAAATATTCACTTAATAATCAGTATGACACCCAACATTAGGAAAATCTCATTAAACAATGTTGACCCTAAATCATAATGCCTATGCAGATTCCATATCATAAACATCTCTCTCTCTCTCTCTCTCTCTCTCTCTCTCTCTCTCAATGTTATTTGTAACCTTTGACAGTAAATTTCAGATACATATATTTTTTTAGAAAAATAGACAGTAGTGAAAGGTATCAATTGATGCTTGAAAAGAAAGAAAGATAAAATGCTGATTAAAGTTTTGTATGGTTTTAAGAACTGCCCAATTCCTATAAAAACTATCAACACATTTGTGATATTTTAATAATTATTATTTAGATCAATAAATAAAGATAACAGACTTGAACTATAATATCTTGAATTAACTATTTGTAAATAATAAAAATATGTCATACAGTTTATTTAATTATTACTATAATTCAAATGAGATATTTTCATTTAGTTCTTTAACTGATAATTGTTATCTGTGATGGATGCCAATAAATTTTGATGCGTTTGGACAGGTAGTCTCTCATTAACATAAATAACAATATGCAATATATTGCTAACAACATAATATGCTTATTCATGTCAACATGTACTAAATGCATTATCATAAGTGATAATAACATCAGTGCAGTTCAACCTCTCAAATTAATGTGAGCATTGTCTAATATATACATCAGTTACATTGGACTTCTGTAATTACTTAAACCTTTACAATACAAGTATCATTATACTGTGCATTTTGTTGAAACAAAACAGATTTCTGCTGGCAAGAGAATATGGAGTGAGGCTATCCAGGACCTGAAGTCATCCTCTAAGAGGGACAGATATGTTGGACAGAAGGTACTAGCTACAGCCCCTTCCACCCCCCAGAAGAGCAAAAGAAGAAAAATTGTTACCAGCACCCCAATCAAGGTAACCAGAATAATTATAAGTGTCATTGAGTTCTTGAAGCACAGTTATATTGTAATGAGAATTATGAGATATTGAAAGTTAAGAGAGAGAGAGATAAGAATAAACTGAGATTTGTGATAATGGTAATATTTATTAAATTTCCACATCTTTTGATTTTACTACATTTCCCATTTGGAAATTATATTTCTTTAATACATGAAGTTTAGGTTGGATTAAAACTGCCATTGTTTTTCCTTCCAAATAACTACACAAATTTAACTTTTATTATCACACCGAACCTGTTCTTTCTATTGTATACCTTTTACCCTGGGATCTGATGTTGATGATATATGCACCTAATAAATCAGTGAAAATTTATATTGAAGACATTTATTCAGAATATATTAAAACATAACCTCCTGGCTTAGGTTAATCAAGCTTGAATTAGATTTTTAGACATAATATTGCTTGCTACTATCCAGAACTACTGATGCTAGGTGGCCTCACACATCTTCAACATGAAAATGGTACTAGGCACTAATATATTTGTTTGGCTTTATTAACTGTTATGATATAATCTTGCTAGACATTCTACAGTCTTTTAGACTGCACATATTCAAATGTATTTATGTGGACTATCACTTAGAACAATTTGTTTAACTACATGCTGTTATTAACATATAAAATTTTAATCTCACACAACAACTTACTGTACTTGATAGGAATTACTAATTTTCAAATAAATATTTCACAAGTAAAAATTCTCCTTCTTTAACTTCCAGACAAATGTAAAGGTTACTATAAATAAGAAGATGAAGCATATATCCTATGCAGCCAGCCTCATTAAGAAAAGCAGACATGTGACTGCACTTCATCTTCTCCTGCAGAAAAGTAAGACATTTAAGATGGCCCTTCTGAAGGTAGTGGGGGACATAATTAAGAAGGAGATGAAAGCAGTATGCCACCCTGCCTTTAAGTCAGTATGGCGAGCAAGTGGTGACCCTTACTTACAGATAAGCAGCTTCAACTGGCAGAAAGTCCTTGCTGAAAGTGAAGAGAAATGCCCTGTGCTGTTGTCATTGCTGAAAGCAGCAGGAAGTAAAAGCAGGACAGAAAAAAGCTTTGCCCGTGGAATTCATTGGCTTGCTCCAAACATAGGAGCTATCATAGGCCAGATAGTCTTCATGAGGAATCCTGGTCACATGAAGCTTTTGCAACAGATGGTTGGGGTGGAGATGTGGCTTGCTGGTTGTTCAAGAGAAGTAAGTTATAATTGCTAAGGATTAAACCATCTATTTTTCAGGAGGTAGAGCAGGTCAACCTGAGATTATCGCTTGAATCCCTTGAGCTCCTGTTTTTAACAATATTAATATCATGCCAACAGATTTGTGAAAGGATACATTTTCAGGGCAATAATTTTTAAAAGTGAATCTCAGTCACCATTAAAAAAACAATTAATGTCTGATCCAAAAACAGTAGGAAATATTCCTCACACTGAAGCAGTTGTCTAATTTCATTAGATCTTGTATATCTATCAGTCAAGATTTAATAAATAGATATTGTAATAAACTTATTCTTTAATTGACTTTGGTATATTCTAACAAGAAATGCAAACGATCACAAGAATAAAGACATAAAGTTAAATGTTAAATATATAACCATGCATTAATAACCTTTTTATATTTCACAGGCCTTTGCTAGACTGAACCATCTGGGACTATGCCTGAGCATACATGCAGTCAGGAGATGCATTGACATGATCCGTCGGCAGTATGCAGATGACCTCCTGCAGCAGAAGTCACTCCTGACAGACAGAGCACCACAAGCCAGGAGATGCCTCTTTGACAATGATGAGCCTTGTAGGTATCATTATTAATTGGGAACATAAATTTGCATTACATAACTGAATTGATAATATCATCCACTTCCACCACATAGGTAGTATTTATCAAGGAGAATTAAATCTGTATGAAGTTACCACAATTGTTAAGCATTCATTATTTTGTAATGCGTGTAGTTAAATTATTTCTATTATTCAATTGTTTTTGTTACTTTCAGTGTTCTGCATAAGACCAAATTTGTACTATGAATGGATTTATGAATACAAATTTAGTTCCGTATATGCAAATGATAGATTCATTTGAAATTACCACTCTTCGGTATTGTATAAGAAATACATTAACACTGTCAGTTGTGGTAAACCCATGAGAAAATATGTTTTTTTGGTTAGTATGATTTCTCAATTGAATTTGTCTTCTCATTCATTTTTATATTCTTTTTCCAAATTTTAAGTAAGTTTATTCTGGTATTGCTTCTACTTTATTAGTCAGTGAGGAGGTCGGTGTGAGGATGTTGGATGAGACAGGAAGCACTGACATGTATTATACATTAGAGCAGGATTCCTTGTCTGAGTCAAATGATGACCAGGTCAGCAGTACAGATTTAATGGAGGATACCATACATTGTGAGTAGGTAGTATAATATGTATGGGCCATGAATCAAATCCTTTCTTACCATTTGGCTATCAGATCCATTTACTCAGTTGTAGAAATATTCCATTTTTTAAACTTCAAACACACACACACACACACAGAGTATGAAATATTGTCATTTTGCAATGAATATTAATTAACATTTTCAATAGAAAACAATTCAATATCATGGTAATTAATATTAATATTTTTTCCATGGGATATAATTGACATGTTTCATTATCAGATTGGACATCTAATCATAAAAGCACAAAAGTAAGATACAGAGTCATGTCAAATCACATTTTATTTTATTGCTCATCAGCATAAAATAAATACTGAGTAAAATTCAGTAAGTAATGGTGCTGAGATTGAATATATAAATTTAAAGGAATCCATGACTATTATATCCAACTTCAAAAATGGCTCTAATAACCAGTATCGGATGTATTTTGTTTTAAGTTCTTTGACATGATACACTAAATGAAACATGGAACAAAAATTAATTTCATCAGTTTAAACAAGCGTAAGCTAATAACCAAACAATGATTTCAGATGGTTTCTCAGATACAGATGACGATGAGATAACAATGGTTCCCATGGGGTACACTTTGGTATTTGATAATGTAAACCAGAAGACTCGTGCCCGCTACAGTACACGGGAACATGGAAATCAGATGCTCAGTATGGTTCAGGCTTATGCAGCAATTGACAGAGTACCTTGCATGGGTCTTTCTGATTACCCCCCATCACCCATGGACATCATGCATATCCCAGTTGAGTCATTCTACCCAGATCATGCAGACTACCAGCTTTTGAGGTTTGTTATGTATATTGATATTGTGCATTTAACTATTGTCCATTATCGTAGAATGTAATAATCATTTGTAAACAACATATTAGATACGTAACATTTTGTCCCCGATTTTAGATTACATAATAACTTATTGATCAATAATAAGCAACATGTTTAATTTCAAGTTCAGGACATTACTTGTTCCCTTTGCAGAAACCATGGATTACCTGATTTTTGTCAAGCTAAAACTTATATAAATTCCATTGTAAGTGATATAGACCCAGGGTCATTAGTAAGTTCCCATATTCAGATCATAATTACCTTAAGATTTCAAAATTTTCAGCAATATCTCACTGCCTTCATCAGCGAATAACGTTGCACTTGACTTATAATGGTCACATGGTGCAAGGAGATTGGTGTAGATGGACGGTAATTCAAGCCCTTCATCAATGTTTAGGTCATGTGATCAACATTTAGTTACTAATGATTATGAATTATCTAGAGCAAGGAAGCAACCTGTTCAATTACATGCAGGGTATATTGTTGCATTATAGTCAAGTCACAGTCTGTAAATAACTTTAAAGTAAACAAGATTTTATCATTCCTGTTTAAAGTTCAGCACTAAAATAATATTTTGCCGTGTATAATTTTAGAGGAATCATTTATTTAAAAACAATTAACATTCTGTATCATATCATTGGGATACATAAATCTGCTCACTCAAAGCTATAGGCACAACAGCACATCCAATACTCAAATTCATTCCAAACTTTCTATACTTTTGGACTTAAAGTTCTAATTTAAGTTTCACTTTGTATTCCAGGTAATTAATTATTAATTGAATTTTACTCAACTGTTTGGATTACCTGTTCTCTGTTACTTTGCTTAAGACCATAGAGTCATAACAGGTTCATTAGCTGATTAAATGTAGAGATAATTACAAATGCATTCATACTTACATATAATTTTCTGTGGGAGGAAAGTACATGCATGATATTACCCCCCCCCCCCCCCCCCCGTGCAAATAAACCTGTAAAGGTTATTATTGCTTTCATTCCTAATATAGTTATGCACAATAATATTTGCAAAGAATTTTAAACTAATATTAGTGTCAGTTTCTAGTAATTATATTAGTGTCAGTTTCTTGTAATTAGAAAAATTGACCTGAAAAGAGAAAAACTGTTATCTATCTTGAATTTAGTATGTTATGTTAATTAATACTTAAGAGTTCATAGGTACAGATACCATTGAACTTCTGTATTGCACTTTATTTTCATAAAAACAATTTTTGTTTTACAGATATGAATTCATTATATTAGTGCAAAGAATACTGGTGCAGGAAGAACCATTCAAATGCCTCCAGGATAGAGTGCAGGCCCACATCCCCCATAAATATTCAAAAGAACTTGGACAGAAGAGCAAAGTTGTAAGTATATATATATATATATATATATATATATATATATATATATATATGTATGTATGTATATATGTATATATATATATGTACTGAATTTTGCCACTTTGTGACAAATTAAGAACATATATTATTTACATTAGAGCTGATCAAAGCAAAAATCATCTCGCAGTTAGTTATGCAGTTCCCAAAATGAATACTTTTTATCTTTTACATTGGTTGGTGTCCTTTGCTACTGAGGAAGAGAAGAGGCCCTTTTCCAGTAATGTGATAGGCTTGATGTCTTAGAAGAAGATCAAAGTTTTAGATAGTTTATTTGAGGATATTAATTTAATAGTCACTTAATGTTTGTAATTGATTGTATATTATACAAACCAGTCTGAATTATTATTTGCATTTGATTGTACTTAATTAAATACAAACTAGTCTGAATCAACCATTTTTGGCACAGAGAACCATTTTGTTTTGACTATATTTGAATGTTTATTTACACAATAATAAAATTTCACCATTTTTTTTTACAGATTCCCCTAGGTGTTTTGGCAAAGGATGAGACCAAAATTGCAGATATGGTTGATATCATGGTAGAATATCAACAATATGTCCCAGGAAGATTGGACTCGGACCCAATATCCTGTATTCTTTATGGGGATGCCCTCAGTTGTGAAAGGGCAAATGATGCACAAATTGCAAGAATCAATGGGGGATCCAAGTGGGACCGATTACAAGGGCTTGTTCCAGCAATACAGGAGTGGCACAAACGTGGCATACTATTAGAGGTAGGAATAGGAAGCAAACAATATATGTGATTGCTATTTAAAATTCAGTTTCCACAAATTTTAATTGTTGATATGCTTTTTCTAGTATTTGAATATCTTTTGATCAGAAGTAGTACAATATTCCTTGTTATAATAAAGGATCAAGACTTAATTGAAATGAAATAAATTATAGATATAAACTCCCTATGCAAAATTATATTATGTGCCCATGGATTCATGTGGCCTCATTTACAATTAACTAATAATGTTGAGGACTGCTTATCTATAGCATTATTTACATTCTGAATGGAACTTTTTTCATTCTCGAGATGTGTAAACTAGAATGTTCTAAACACCGTTATTAAATCTAATATTGTAAGAAAGCATTTAAAAACTAATCCACATTCATATATTTGAAATAAAAGTATTATTTAGTATCAAGTAAAAGTATAACACAAAAATTTTATATTGGGATGTTGTTTTGTAAATTAATTAGACAATATTTGCAGAGGGTGCATGCTGATTCTGACTTGTCAATTCATCTAGTAAAACTCCCTGCCAAGGCCTCACAAAACATACTGGAAGGAAATTTGTTCAACATTTATTTGCATATGCATATATATCTGATCCTATTTCCAAGTCATTATAAACAAAATCTCCAGATGTACCAATCTTACTGACACATTATCATACCCAACAAATATTTACAATATATAAGTAGTACAGACCCAAAACCTTTCTTTTGCAGGATACATTCAAGCTGTTGTATAGACCCCAAAGTGCACGTGATGTGGGCACGTTATATTATATTAGAAACAGATACAGGCACCACAATGTCAACAGCAAAACCAGCTCCTGCTTCAATTATGCCACCGATTTACTACGCTTTGCTACAGAGGCATATGTCATAGCCAGTTCAAGATCAATGATAGACAAAGACCATATTCCCAAAGACATTGAAAAATTATGGTGCTATTTTCAGTCTATTGCAAATAAAGTGGCAACCTTAGGATTCCATCCTCCAGAGCTACAAGACTGTAATGCTGATTCCAGCTATTGTGGCCTGTGCCAGTTAGAGAGTGATACTGAAGAGTTTATATGTTGTGATAATTACAGTTGTCCTAAAGGAAGATGGTTTCATCTCACATGTTTGGGGTTAAGTGACAATGATGTCCCAGCTGGTGAGTGGTTTTGCTCTGGACAGTGTGAGGTCATGTCAACAAAATGTAACAAAGACTACAAGTCAAAGCAGGATCACGTATTTGAATACTCCAAGGCTCTTTTATGGAGAGGTCTAGGAGAAATGGCCCGTCATGATGCTATCAGGGAAGGAGATGGAGATAGAATAATCAGCCACTGGAGGCATGATATGATAGAGTTCTTTGATCAGCACCACCCCAAGTACTTTGTATGTGGCTATAATCTTTTAAGTGCACTAAATGGTGGAGTGTCCTCTCGTCTGGCACACCAACTTCGATGGAACAGAACAGTCAATACTGCAGGGAAAGAGGGACACAATATTGAAATGGACTTACAAATGGAATTTTTCAACAGGGAATACAAGGAGGCTGTCAAGACCGCCAGTGGAAATCTGACTGATGACACCATAGCTAGACACAGCCAAATGGTGGGGATAAAGAAAACACTTCAGTATGTTTTTGATCACAAGATACTTAACCGTGGCAATTTCAAGCGAACAAAAGGTGTTGTGAGGAGGAGTGCAGATATTGAGGACCTTGTGAAAATCCTCTTAGACAACAAATGCTGTGAGTTAATCTCAGGAAGATGTCACTCAGCATTCCCTGATATTCATTCTCTTTCAAAATTTAATCAAATGGAAGAGTTTAAGAAAAGGATTCAGAAGCATCTAAAGAAAATGAGCAAAAGACTGGAGATTATAGTTGATTGAGACAACTTTATTTGCAACATTAAGTATATAAATTCATACTCTTCTTAATCTACTAATACCCAGTGTTACAACATGTGAGTTATGGATGGCTTTTGCAGAGAAGACATACCAGACTTGTTGGTTTACACCATGGTATATCACATAGAATGTATTGATGTATCTGTGACTGACTGTAAACCAAATATATATTTGTTATTTACAAGTACATGTAATATATAGTTTACATTAGGTTCTTTAGCATAGAATGTGCTGATGTGTTATTGAATTTAATACAGTCCAAATCCACTGTAATATATGGGATTTTACAGCCATGATATGTTGACGTGTCAATTAAATAATGTCTAGGAAGTCTGGAATGGAAAGTGGAGCACATGGCTAGGCATTTTTTAAACATGTACTTCTAAACAGCTTTTTCTTAAATGTCAGCTTGTTTCCAACAGAATGATGTGTCAATGAATTATGTGCAGTCCACTTGTTAGTCACCAGTTCATGTAGTAAGCCTTGAATGTGATGATATGCCAATCAAATTTCTATGCATTTTTCATCTTCTGGTAGTTTCAGTGTTGTATAGCCCAGTATGTGCTGAAACATCAATGAGTTACATCAAAATCCACTTAAAATGGTAATATAATATATACATGTTACTGTACATGAGTACCGGTACATGCAATTTTTGTATGACTCATTGTTAGTATTTGTTTCCTGCATTACTATATATATATATATATATATATATATATATCAGCAGATAACTTTAAACCAATCTTATGTAGTAATTTGTTCTAAATTAGGTTAGAGAGCCTTGAATACTGTAATGTTTCACTGAATTACACATAGTGCACATTCCAATCTGTTAATATGTATTTCAACCAGAACTCTACAACTGATCAATGACATTCACAGGTTTTCCCGCACATCCACATCTGTACATACAGTTAACACGACACATACAGGCTTTACATTCACACCAGTCACAATCCTCTTGAGTACACATTCTGGACGATGGTAAAGATGATTGGTCCATGTTGGAGAGAAGGAATTGTTCCAGCACACAACGTCTCAGACAGTCAGATGTGTTACAAAGCTTCTTCATATATTCATCTGAACAGCGGCTAAGAGACCTAGGAAATATGTAACATAATCCAAGTCCTTTACGCCCATCCCTAGAACATCTTCCAACTTCTTGCCAGTAGGAGAGAACTGAATTTTCAACCCCCCAATGTACTACAACATCTATATCCTCAACCTGAATTCCTATACCAAAGGCAATGGTAGATATAAGAACTCGGATGGAACCCTGCAGTTTCACAAAATCTTCCAGAATTCTATTGTGGTGTTGGGGTTTATTTCAGGCAAATACAGCTAGAGACAGGTTTGTACAATAATTTACATATTTCTTGAAATAGTAATAAACAGACAAACAAAATACTTAAAATATAAGTGAAAGTGAATGGTCATAAAAATCATAGAACAGATGTTAATATTGTATTTAACTCCTATAAACGAAAGACAGACTCTGTGCCAGATGTTACACAGTATTCTATTATGTTGTACAATAAATTTTAGTATAAAGAATATAATAATCACCATTGTGAAATGCAGTGAGCCTCATCAAAAGCAAGGAGACATAGCTGTGACCACAAAGGTTCTTGATGTACAATCTGTAACCATTCCTTCTTCATGATAGCCTCTGGACTGGCCAGAATAACATCTACATTTCCATCTTTGATATCTGTAGAAATGTGAAATTTGATTACTATCCTTTTCCTACATTAACAGTTTTTACTTTATTATTGTGTAATAGAACATCTTGTCTTTGTAAAAGAATAACAAAAATATAAAACCAGTTATGTTTAAGATAAATACAGATCTGAATGAAGAAACTACTTCTTGCACCAAAATAACTTAAGGTTTCTTGTATAGTCTACCATTAGTGTATGATCACAATATCCCATGCTAAATATAACAGTTGATTTATTTCTTTCAATAATTATTTGTATTACCTTGATTGGTATGTAATAAGGACAAGAACAGAAATCAACACCACCATAAATCTCTTAGTATATTAGATACTTTGTGGAAAGTTATTAATTGGTTTGCATAAATTTTTGTGCCAAATTTTAATAAATCATTTTCTTTTACACACACTGTTTTATATATGCATGACTGTCAATGGAAAATTACCTTGAATGGATTCCTTTGGCATGTCTTTTATAATGCATTGGGCTTTGATGCTGTGTGTCTTCATTATTGCCTGTTGGTCTAACATCAAGGCCCGTAGTGGTGATATAACCAGCACTGTTTGGTGCTTACCGGTCAACTGAAGATCAAAAGAACAGAAAAACTATTATTTCATGCATGTTTAAAAAAAATATTGTCTGAATTGTACTTTATCATTTTTTTATACAATGTCACATTTAATATTTTTGGCTTCCATGCACCAGTAATAGCCTTATCACAATGACAATATACAGAAACTGTTATGTGATCATCTTTATATGTTGTCAGTGTGTTCTTACTGAATGCATGTTTCATTATTTAAATTTTCTAGACAAAAACACATACTTGAATAATTTATTATATTCATTAATAAGAATAAAACAAAAGAATACTGTCATTTAACACTGCTATGAAGATTGATAAAGAATTTTCATGAATTGTGTGGTAATTATGTTTTATAATGTAGACAGGCATTCATAATTTATATGAATCAAAACATCCCATATTAGGTCTCCAAGAGAAATGGCATAATCAGTAAGATTCTGTCTAACATTCCATAAATCAGTGTATCCATCCAACACTTTCCAATGAACACTGGCAAGATTTAAATATCAAAACTATGAAAAGGACAAAAGAAATTATTATAACTTCATATTAATCCTATTAATCCAAAAAATGATAATGTCATACTGTCAATAATAATCATAATAATTTTATCAACGACTCCTGCTACATAATACTTTAGATCATCACAAATCTTGCTCCACAGCTTTTATGGTCACACTTAAATCCCCTTGTTTGAATACTGTGCAGTATATAGCTATATAACTTATATCTGTAAAATGCAATAATTATTACTTTTATGTATATTACTTCTTATAACTACGATGTTCTTTTGTTACGCACTATGACATCTTTTTTGTACCACATGATGTATGGATATGTATCTTGGGTTAGTGGCCTAAAACACAAATAAATATTATTAGTATCACCAACACAGCTCGCCCAATCGATTATCACTATTCTCACATACAAATAACTCCTACCTCAATAAAGAGCAATGTCATTTTATCAACATTTCCTAAATTCACGTTACCTTTCTCTTGATGATAGGGAAAAGAGTATATATCAGGCTTTTCCCGAAGCCGGTGGGTAAAAAAGCAATAACATGCTTTCCCTCGACTAATTTTAATAATGCTTCTTGTTGTTCCACCTTTAATCTCACGTCATAGCCCAATTCGTCAAGAACACCCGCAATCATTTCGTCCATCATACTTTAGCGCTTTCCAGCATAACAACCGAGTCACATGACCAAGCGTACCGAGTGTTTCGAATGAGCGAACGAGCGGAAGTCGCATCGGATTGGTTGCTCTGTGTAGTATGGTGATCACGAAACTTAAATGTCAACGGTATTTTAGGGTTGTGTTATTCTGCTTGGATTTACAAGTTGTCAAACGTAGGATTTGATTCGGAAATATGCTGTACATATCGCAAAATGAACTCTTCAGCCGACGGGAGCTCAACAGCCGCGAAAAATACCGGTAAGTGTGTGAAATATACACATATTTGTGCAGACAAAAGTGTCTGCTGATAATTGCAGAGTTCAATGAATACATGAAATCAGCCCCTAACCCCAACATCAAGATCGTAACGGGTGAAGGGCTGATTTATCGGCCTAGGGTAAGTTGTGATTTAAATACAGCCCTGTTGATATTGTGATCATTGGATTAAAGTAATTTCAGCTATATATCTATTTTTTTTAAAAATCTTTTATTTGGTGTTATTTTCTGAGGTGTTTCTTTTAGCAAGTTTTAATACTAGGGTAAGATATTAGCACTCAGAGATGTGTTATCTTTAGTGATGTTGTTTCTTGTGTAGTGTTTATTTGTTGACCCATTACTATTCATATGCTTTGTTGTTGTTGTTGGCTTGACTTCGCTTACGAAGATTTAGGAAGGGAGACGTCATTTGCACGCGCGCTCGTGGCTGAGGAGCCCAATATGTGACAGGCAAGTCTGTCCACAGAGGCTGTAGGGAAATGTCTGGTTTGTGGCGGGTGCTGTCGATGGTTACCGTTTATTTCTTCGCCATCGTTCCCACCCCCACCCCCAAGCTTGTCCATCTGTTTTCTTTAAAAGTGGCAGTGGTCCGCTGAACTGTACGTCGCCAGCTTTCACGGTCAGCAGCTCGTGATGCCCATTGGTGGTGATCATTGCCACACGTGGTGACGGTCTTTTTTAAGGAATCTTTATATCTCTTTCGAGGTACCCTTCTATCATGGCCGCAGTGGACAGCTAACCATACAGTGCAGACATTGGCAGGCGATGATCCTCCATCCTGGACACGTGCCCTGGCCAACGTAGCTGTATTTTCATGAGAGTGGCCTCAACGCTGGTGATCCCTGCTTATTTGAGGACATCAAAGTTGGTGATGAAGTCACTCAAGTGGATGTTGAGAATAGTGAGAAGGAAGCGATGATGGAACCGTGCAATGAGGCTGAGAAGGCAGCTTTAGGTGACCCAAGATTCATCGCCATATAAGAGGGTGGTCAGTACGACAGCTCTGTAGACGCTGATCTTTGTATCTCTCTTGAGACTGGCGTTGTACCACACTCGTTTATAGAGTATGCCGAAGGCACTGTTTGCCTTGGCCAGTCTGTTGTCTATTTCTTTGTCGATATTGGCATCAGAGGATATTACAAAGCCCAGGTAGGTGAACTGGTGAACTACATTCAGTTCTGTCTGGTCATTGAAGATGCTTGGTGGCCGGTACTCTTCCTTGGGAGCAGGCTGGTGAAGTAACTCAGTTTTCTTTAGGCTCACCTTACGTCCAAGGAGCTAGCAAGCGTCTGCAAAGCAGGATTTTACGCGCTGTAAGGCGGCATCCGTGTAGGCAGCATGGGTGGCATCATCTGCAAATAGAAGTTCTCTAATGAGTTTTGCCAAGGTTTTGGTGCGGGGCTGAAGTCGCCTTAAGTTGAAGAGGTTGCCATTAATGCGAAATCTGATATAGATGCCATCTTCGTCATCAAGGTATTCTGTTTCTTTTGGGGCCATCATGCTGAAGAAGATTGAGAACAATGTGGGGGCTAAAACGCAGCCCTGTTTCACGCTATTTACAATGGGGAAGGTCTGTGACAAATCGGTATTGTCTGACCTGTCCAAGCTGGTCTTCATGTAGTTGGATGACCATGGTAAGGAACTTTGTATGACACCCGAGCTTTTCAAAGATTTTCCACACAGCAGTTCTGCTCACCGTGTCAAATGCCTTCGTGAGGTCCACAGATGTGATATACAGTCCTTTGTTTTGTTCTCGACACTTCTCCTGGATCTGTCAGTTGTGCCCCTCTTGGTTCTGAAGCCACATGGACTCTCTGGAGCATGTTCTTATACAATGGTGGTCACCAGTCTGTTCAGCAAAACTCTAGCAAGGATGTTGCCTGCAATGGAAAGCGGAGTTATCCCACGGTAGTTTGAGCAGTCAGACTTTTCCCCCTTGTTTTTGTACAAGGTGATGACGATTGTATCTCGGAGGTCTTGTTGAAGTTTTTCTCGCTCCCAGTAGCAAACAAGGAACTAGTGCAGTTTGATGTGCAATGCTAGGCCTCTACTCTAACATATCTCTGGTGGGATACCATCTTTTCCTGCAGCCTTTTCAGTCTTCAGCTGTTTTATGGCTTTTGTAGTCTCTTGCAGTGTAGGTGCCTCATCGAGTTCCATCTTTTGTGGCTGTTGTGGGATGCGATCAATAGCTGCCTCCTGGACTGTACGGCTAGTGGTGATTAGGGTGTGGAAGAGTTCTGACCAACGGTTCAGGAATGATTCCCTGTCAGTGAGTAGCTCTTGGCCATATGCACTCCGTAGGGGGGCTCTCTAATCGGAAGGAAGGACCATACACTGCTTTCAACGCTTCATAGAAACCCTTGTAGTCACCAGTGTCAGCATGCACCTGGGTTCTTTCTGCAAGCTTTGTCCACCATTCTTTTTGCATGTCTCGGAGTCTGCACTGGAGGGAACTGTATATAAAAAAGAAGGCTGATTCCTTCTGTAGACAGGATGGTTGAGCGAGGTAGGCTTGGTATGTTGATCTCTTTTTGGCAAGCAGCTCTTGGATTTATTGGTTGTTTTCATCAAACTAGTTTGTGTTTTTTCTTAGTGGTGAATCCAAGGATTTCTTCTGAGGTTTTCAGAATGGAAGCCTTGATGTGATTTCACATCTCTTCCGGACGTAGTTCTGGCGGAAAATTATGTTCTTCAAGTTTACATGCAAACTCTCTTGAAATTCAGCCTTGACGTCTGTACTTAAAAGGTTCTTGATCTGTAGTTTCCTTCTCGGGATACCTCCTTGTTGTCTGGGCCTAGCCTTCAAGTGGAAGTCGAACTTGCATCGGGCAAGACGATGATCGGTGTGTCACTCTGTATTGGGCATCACTCTGGTATGAAGGACATGTTTTAAGTCCCTCTGGCGTACTAGGATGTAATCGATTAGGTGCCAGTGTTTCGATCTAGGATGCATCCAGATCGTTTTCAAGCTGTCTTTCTGCTGGAATATGGTGCTTGTGATGGTGAGCTGTAATTCTGTGAAAAATTCAAGAAGCAGGCGCCCATTGTCATTGCAGCCCCCCACACTATGTTTCCCAAGAACGGCTTTCCAGGCTTCTGAATCTCGGCCTATACTGGCATAGAAATCTCAGAGTATGATTATTTTGTCTCTCTCTGGGACGCTCTTTAGACGTCTTCGCAGGTCAGCGTAGAATTTATCATTTTCAGAAGGATCTGCCTGGAGTGTTGGAGCATATACACTGAAGAGTGTGGCGTGTTGTTAGTTCCCTAACTGGAGACGCATGAACATGATGCGGACGATGTGACCATTGGGAAGGTTTGTTAACTAGGTGGCGATTGAATCCTTGACCATGAAATCTGCTCCTGAAAGTCGTATTTCAGTATTTGGTTTTCCTGACTAGTAGAGGGTGTATCCAGCGCCGATTTCTCTCAGACGTCCCTCAACTGAAAGGCGGACTTCACTAAGTTCAGCAATGTCAACACCAAGGCGAGAGAGTTCGTGTGCGATTAAGGCAGAGCGTCGTTTTGGACTGCTGCTGTCGGTTTAGTCTAGCATTGTTCTGATATTTCAACAAGCCAGTTTTAGTTTCTTCCCACGATGTGAGGGAGGTGGGGCATGCCTTGTTTTTTTCAGTTATGTTTCGACTGAGGAAGGCCAACTGTGGGGGAGTAAGGAAACGAGTTGTTTTGAGTAGGCCACCTTTTCTAGCCCCTCTCCATGCGGAGCAAGCATTGATGTCCTTTGAAAAGGCTGCTTGGTCACTCAGACTGCTGCCGGGTGATGGTGTTGTCTCCGGATCAACACCAGACGGCCAAGGGCCAGAGTCGCCTGCATGTAGGATTGGGGCCGCGGATTCCAGTGACATATTTCACCTGCCTTTTAGCCCCTTTACCATCGCTTCAAGGCTTGATAGAGTCGAAAGTGAACAGTAGGCAGTTCCTTCATGCCTGCGTAATGGAGCTTTTAGGTGGAGTGCAGTCTGCTGTCCCCACCCTTTAAACCTGGGGTTCATCTACCGTGGCTCAGCAAGCCAGGACGGTGACAGCTAGGTCCACAGGCCGTAGGTTTTATATCAATGTTTCCCTCTCCTAGGCAGATGGCTAACCATGGCTGAAGAGATCTCCCTTCACTGCTATTTCGAACCATAGCTGGTCATCCACAGCCGCGATCCACTAATACGTATGGTGCGCCCTGGTCCCGAACAATTGGCCGTTGATCTTCAGAGACCTACCGCCCTAACCGGTGACTTCCTTTTAGAAGTCCATACGCCTAGTGATGCAGAGTTAGCATAACCCCCTCCCAGTCGTTTGGCCCGCCAGTTGAAGCGGTGTAACGGGGTATGCCGGGAATAATTCTTTCTTGGAGGCAGACGTGAGAGATTTGGGAGATGAATGAGGACCAGTGCGTCCGTCTACTCAGAGAATGCAGCTGGAAGACAGCATAGGTACCACCTCTTTCCAGAGCCCCCATACCCCAATATATATTACTTTTAAGATGATGATAAATATCATTGGTTGACATAAGGGGGCAGGTGTCTCTATCACGAGTGATATAGGGCCCGCCGTACGCGAACCGGCATAGGACCGTCCCTAAGCGGATGATATCCCCCGATTCTTCACCCCCGCCCCATCTGTATAACAATGTCGATACATGCATTGCCTTATATCATGTATATCAGGCTGGGAATCCTACATATACACTAGCATTTGTTTTCAATCTTTCGTGTTGTGGGCTGATGTCATGCATCAAGAACCCAAATTTCCGACCTATCCACCTTGACTAGCAGAATTCCTGTAGGCACATGTCATTTGCAGTCATGCTATAATTGATGTTACGAGAATGTAGGAAGGCTATTTTTATTCGTTAAAAATAGTTGGAACAGATTTTTATGTTAAATCGGATGGAAAATCAAGTTATTGGTCGCTCATTTCTTTAGAAAGGTATTTAAAAATCCACCCACAATCTTGCAACAGAGAACATTTGATTTAGTTCGTTGGGACTTCCCTAACCAAGTATTAATTTTCTGCTTTCTTCAAACGCTCTGTATAATTTTTCGACATCTACACTCGGAACTACAAATCGCATTCTTTCTACACTGGGGGAAAAGACTGAATTGTGCTACGATGGAAATTTCAAGAGTATACAAATATACTATGGGACAGATGGCAATTGGCATCACACCTTTGACACATTCGAACTAATAGCTGCAACCTATCCAGTCTAAACTATTCAAGAATAACATACCCTAGAAGGCCCAGACACATTAAAATTAAAAAAACGACACCCAAGCCTGTCTAAATTTGTCAAGAATAAAATACATATATTCCTTGTACTTTGCACCATACAACAAGCATTATCTATATCAGGACCACTGGATAATCTCTATACCGGGAGGTCAATCAGGCAACCTCAAACCAGCGTGTATCAATCGGGTAACCTCATAACCACTATGAACTCATCAGACATTCTCAAAACCAATATGAACCAATCAGTAAACTTCCAGAGCAACGTGTACCCATAAGGCATCCTCAAAATCAACATACGTTAATCAAACAGACACAAAGCCAAATATTTGCCAGTCAGACAGCCTCAAAATCAAAATGTACCAGTTAAACAGCCTCAAAACCAACATGGACCAATCCAAACAGCCTCGCAACCAAGACATACAAATCGGCAGCCTCACTCAAAACCAATGTGTACCAAACAATCGACCGCAGAATCAATATGTGCCAGTTGGGATTTACAAGCTATAAATATTACACTCTTTCTATTTTGAATACAATGGAAAGGATTGGAGAGTTATAGAATTGTCGGGATGTTTAGAGTTAACCAGAGCGGCACTCTCCAATGATATCGTACTGCAAGGGAGACAATACAGTCAGTCTTGTTCGCTTAAGATTTATGTTTGCGTGACTTGGAACATTTCTAAGCGTCTTCCTTGTAAACGTTAGATATTCGTGAATGTGTAATTCGGCTTCAGAGGCAACTGGTGGTCGACTGGTCAAAGGCACTCTCCTTTACATATCACTTACATATGACCTCTGTCCGCGTGGGTTCGAGTCACGACTGAGTTCACGTGGGTATGTGAGAAAGCTTGCCAGTAGCTTCCCGTGGGTCTGGTTTTTCCCAGGGTTTTCCCAGGCTCTTCCTACACCAAGTATACTCCCTGCCATGTGTTGCAAAACAACGTTAAATCCTCAAAACAAAATGGGTTAAGTTGGTATCATGAAAATGAGGGAGTCTCAAGTTGTTACACATAGTATTTATTCACACACGTTCTGAGTACACCTCAATAAGCTTCCATGATGGATCGCGGCTCCCCCTGCCTCCTGGAGCAGTCCCTATCTAATGTTGAAGCTACTAAGGAGAGTAGTTATGGTTAGAACTAGCAAGTAAACTGCGATAGCACACATCTCCCCTCTTCTGAGATTATCGGTACAAAACATTTTGCTTATGACTAGATATTAAACAATGAAGTAATTCCGCCAATATGAAACATTAAATAAGAAAGCAATGAATTTACAATCTTTGTATCTGAAAGAATTTGTTATAAATGATTTATGCAATAGGTTACTGTAAACTTCCACAGGATAGTCCTGATTTTAATACTATAGAAACCTAAAAGCCCTATTCAGTTGCAATAATTCAGAAATCGAATAATAAGCTACGCGTTGGTACATTTATAAAAGTCACTTTCTTAGACAAAATCACTGAATCTGGCTGGTTTTCGGACAAATCTCCCACTTAACGGCCACACTAGAGTGTTTGGACTGTTGGGCCCATTGGGTAAAGCTGGCTTGATGGGGGTCGGCTGCACTTGGTCACTCTGGGTGGTAGAATCATCAGATGGCGGCACGGGCTCCATGTTATTGAGAGACTTTGTGCTGCACTCCAAATGAATACTGACAGGACACTGTGGGGACTTTGTTGGAATGTCTGTAGACGAATTTTTGTTGACTGGAAGTAGATTCTCATTACGTTTCATCCGCTGTGCATGGATTCGATTGCGCCTCTATATTAATATCTAAATAGCGTAAAAAGTAGTCAATAGCTATCAGGTATATTTCTCGTTTGGCTTCACAAATATCGATTGCAATTTTATGCCATGGTCTGTCTGGTAGACAGGTTGTCTTCAATGGTTCCATCCTCTGTGCTGGCTTCCTAATCTGACAAAATTCACATGTTTCTTTTTTATCTTGGATCTGTCTCATGATTCCAGGCGATCATACGCAACGTTGAGCTCTCTCACGGAATTTGACTAATCCCTGATGACCCTCGTGAGTGTTATCAAGAATTCCTGGCCTTAAGACTGTAGGTATGATAACTCTGTCCATGAAGAGAAATAGGTCGTTCTGAATTGAGAGTTTACTGCGTACAGCAAAGTATGGATGTATATCTAGGGGACAGCTCTTTTTCTTATCCGGCCATCCATTTCTGGTGAAAATCATTGCAGTCTGCAGATGGTGGTCACTCCTGTAACCATCTTTTATTTGTTCTAATTTCATATCGGAAACTGGCCTACATGCCTCCCTTGACTCTGAACAAACTTTAATTTACTCTTCGTATGTGGCTTCCTGGACTAGGAGAGGGCTCCGAGAAAGGGTGTCTGGAATAAAAAGCTTCCCAGCTTTATACTCTGCCTTTGCGTTGAAGCGTATCAACCTCATCAGCAGTCGTTGACACCATACCGAAGCTTAATGTAGATCATGTGTGTTGATCAGTTGCACTAAAGGCCTGTGGTGAGTATGCAATGTGATCGAGTCCAGTCCAACAAGATATCGTGAAAACGTCATTGTTTCGTTTACAGTGGGACAGAGGGTGCGCTATGGAAGTGCGGTGTAGATTCAAGCTAACCAAAGTCCCATCTCTTTACTTCCGTTACCAGAAGAAAGTTGCCTGCCTGAACGAGGACAAACAAAGGTATAAGTAATTACGAGATAAGCATTTGTGGGATGGACTGGAGGCCTGTATAGGTACCTTTGTTAATAAGGGACACTGGTATGCCAATGATTGCAATTTAAGCTTCCATTTTGTCTCCCAATGGCAGCCAAAGATTAGAACTTATTTATATTATATCTATTTTACCTATATACCCATGGACTCTCTCTCTCGCTCCTTATATATATATATATATATATATATATATATATATATATATATATATATATATATATATATATATATATATATATAAAGAGAGAGAGATAAAGAGAGAGAGAGAGAGAGAGAAAAATATATTATGTGTGTGTGTGTCTGGTATGGATTTTAAACATAGCTTTAACAATTTTACAGTTATATCGCTACGATGTCTGTAGCATGGCAATTCATAGTAATGACTAGCTATGGGGCACCACGACGCAGACATGTAGCATCATATCCCACCCAGTCAAATTATCCTGACACTAGGTCGACCAGTCCTAACACTAATCTCTTAATGCTGAATGCCTAGCAAGGCAGCTGTTAGTACCGCTTGCGTAAGTCTTTTGGTATGACTTGGCCGGAGTTCGAACTCACGACCTCCCGCAGCAGAGGCTGACAATCTAACCACTAGGCAAGTGGAGTGGTCACTGGAGAGAAGAAATATTTACACCACGATAATGGTCTTGATAAAGATGTTGCTGGACTCACAGTACTAATTTAGGTCCCATAGTAAACCTATCGAAGCACTATAATAAAAAATATTCATTAACTCTAAATATCGGAATTCTCATGATCAGATCTATCAGTACAGACATAGCCTTACTTCCAGCTTATGTGTAGAGAAAACCAAACGAGCCACATCATATTTCGGATCTACATGATTTTGAAACACGTGCTTTCAATTCTGGACTAAATGTTCCGGAACTAATGTCAGTAATGAGTTTGTAAAGTCAAATCTTTAAAGGACTGAAATTTCATTAGTAATAGGCGGCCACTTTTTTCTGTTACAAATAAGATTCCAAACAATTCCTTTTACAAATCTCTTATTATTTTTATCAACCAATCAAGGCCAGACTCATATGTACCCTACTTAATCTTCATCCATTTCTAAACTGGTTCATATTCTTCCATCATAATTAGTACCATGACTCGCTGCACTAATGATACATAAGAATTGGAACCAGTCTAGGTAATAATGAACATAACAAATATTATACATGGGCTTGGCTGGACAGGATTTGTTTCATAAAGTAAACTTTTAGTCAGGGCAATCATCTGAGTGTTTATCATGGTTGTAATTGACAATGTTTAAATGTGCAATTTCAATCCTTTTACAGATGATCCGACCAAAATTTTGAATGAGGTGAGAAAGTTTTATGATAAATTATTTAGTAAACAAGATAATGTGTGTGTGTGTGTGTGTGTGTGTGTGTGTGTGTGTGTGTGTGTGATTTGGATTTTTAACGTAGCTTTAAAAAAATGTCAGTCGTATCGCTACGATGTCTGCAGTGTAACAGTTTAAAGTGATGTCTAGCACTGGGGCATAACGCAGCAGACATGTAGCATGATCTCCATTCCAGTCACATTATCTTGACACCAGTCATAAAACTAACTCTTAATGCTAAGTGCCTAGGGCGGCAGCTGTTAGTACCATTTTTTAAAGTCGTTGGTAAGCCTCGGCTTGGGATCGAACCTGAGACCTCCCGCGTCCGAGGCGGATGCTCTAACCACTAGGCCGCCGGAGCTTGATAATAATACAAGATAACAATACAAGTCAAATATAACTAGATGAAATACTGGGAAGATTCGAGGTTTCTAAATTTACAAACAGTAAATGAAAACAATCATTGAAATAACTCTTATGGAGGCTTTAAAATGCCTAAAGAATAGGAGTTGTGGTAAATTGTCCAGGAAGTGATGAATTGATAATTGAAATAGAATGATTTCATATTTTTCTCACATTATGATTTCAAACATTCAATAGCAGAACAGAAACGCGCTTTCAGATGTCAACACGCTGCTAGGTCGCCTCTGAAATCCGATATACTTCAGTTAGAATCGGCACATAAATCCAGTCCATAATCATAAACTTTCGTAGAAACGACACAAATACCAAAATCTATTCATTCCAAATAGTACTTTCCTTTGAGCTTCTTCAGAAACGGATATTGATTGGCGATGCACTTTAGGCTAGTTCGACGAAAAAGCAGGACTTGACAGAAAATGTGCATGGAAAGACTTTTTAAAAAAAATGATCACTTGCTGTTAGTCTGTCAATTTGTGTAATAAGTTATATTTTAAGTTGCAGGTATTATGATACTAAAGGTAGTGTATTGCTGATTTGGATCTCTTACACATATTTATGCATAATGCAACCAGAGGAAATTATATATATACACATATAACCAGCTAATAGTTAGAATTGTTTAAATACAAATGCAAAGAAACAATAACAAGTATATCAAGTTGATTGTTAAAAAATTATGTCTTTGATATTTATGAAGGTTGCAAGAAATTATTAAATATAATTTTTTTAAATGTTAGCTAGCCTTGGCAAGCGAAAGATTTAAATGTCTAAGAGAGATCATTAGTTATTCATCGCTAATGAAGATAGGAGATTGTATAAAATTGTGTCCATTAATGTATGTGTTCATTCATGTATATAAATGCCTGTTTGTGTGATTCAGTTTTTATTTGTTACGCCTTCAATATTTGCGAACCAGTTTCATCCACTCTCATGAAAATTGCATAATGGGTGCATGCTTAAGAGACATTGTCTTCTTTAGCTGTGGAGTCTTATGTCACGTGTAAACAGAGTGAAAACAACAAGCTTTAAAAAAATACAATACTGTATTTACCTGGACATTTTGTGTAAAACTTGAAAAATATGAACATAAGGTTTTATAGAATCAAATCCAAAAATAATCTGCTAATAAAATTTTTGAAGTCGTAATGACAAAATGTTCGACTTTTAAGTTCGAATTCCGACGAAGAATCCAAGATGGAAGACGATGGCGTATGCTGCAATATGTAGTGTTGAAGTCTACAGTTCCTTGTAGAAACAAGAATTATCACTCCGGTTTTGGAAATCAAAATAAATTTCTTATAAGAACTGTCTTTGGTTAAGAATCTCACATGAGCACATGTATTTTCCAGAAAAATAACAGAATTAATCCTTTTGAAACCAAGTAATCTGAAATAACTCCAAACAGCAAAACATGCAACTTCCAGTTTAACAGCCCAGCCTATATTGAGAATAATTCTCCAAAACATAGGTTATATGTCTTCTAAACGTAAACAAGGGGTCACGTGATCATGTTCTAGAGCTCATAGAAACTAAGTGCTTGTTAAATATCATGTCTACCCAGTATGACCCTGAGAAAAACCAATCATTTTAAAATAAAGATAGAACTTGTTTACGCGATTGCTACAAAGTTTGAAACAAGAACAGGATCCAAATCAACTCCTGGTGTTTATAAAACAAACAGTCACGGTCAAATTATTTTCTGAAAAAGTATCATCTCTAGAGAAGAAATTTACGTTACAATAGCATGTAAAACAAAATCAAAACTGACAAACAATTAAATTGAAATAAATATGTATTAAATCAGAAACAAGTAAATCAAATACCCATAACAGGAATCATTACACGTCTGCTATACTGAACCGTATTTTATCTTCACTCATGAGAAGTGGTATGTAAGTAGTACGTAGAGTAATAATTCAGAATGTTTTAAATTGAACTGGTTTTCTGCAATTTGATTGGATTAAATGGTCACGTGATCTTGAACTGGAATTTTTATACACATCGATAAATTCTGCGGACTACTTTTCGTTCCCTGTTTCAATGTCATTTGATGTGAAGTTGTATCTATATCATCGATCACACCCTAGTAATAACAACAACAATCAAAATTTACAAACGATAGACAAAAATTGACCATTATCAGTTAAAACAATGCAATTACACAGACCTTCCTGCACTCCACAATTCATCCATTTTGCCGACGAAGGCATGTCGTAGGCTTTACGAGCCAATCTTCGGTATACGAAATTCTCTACATATTTAGTAAACTTTACTTTTGAAATTTAAATTCACATTTCTTGGAGTCCCAGGTTGATTAATTTCACAAATACGAAAAATCTAAAGTGAAATTAACAAGCTTTCACATTGTCTTCTAAAGTACAGTACTTTATGTTAAATCCTACCTAGGAAGGGTTAGAGTTTATGATGAATTTCTCAAGCTTGCTAGACAATATGATTTTCTGAGGCAAAGGCTTCTTGAACGAAGCAACACATACAACGAAATAATTCTGTATAATATTTGGTGGAAAGGAATCCTTTCGATAAAGAATTTTTTAGTTCAATACACATGTCTCTGTCTATCTTGTCCTGAAATGAAGGTACGAAAACTGACATTAAACACAAAATGAATATAGAGTAAGAAAGTTTGAGCTTCAGAAAGAAGAAATAAATGCATTTTCAGAAAGAGGAAAGCGAGAACGAAACACAAATGCAACTGGAGAAAGAGAAAAGAGAGGGGCAACAGGAGTTGCAGAAATAAAGAAGACAAACACAATTGCATAAAGAGGAAAGGAAAGAAGAAAGAGAAAGAGAAG
This sequence comes from Sinohyriopsis cumingii, assembly GCA_028554795.2. Lineage (NCBI taxonomy): Eukaryota > Metazoa > Mollusca > Bivalvia > Unionida > Unionidae > Sinohyriopsis > Sinohyriopsis cumingii. Next base: position 85,369,301 of record CM068831.1, read on the forward strand.
AGTGCAAGTTCAAATGAAAAACAAAAGACAAAGAAGAGACGGAAATATAGTCTATCCTTGACTGTCAGTGCAAGAAAGTGCTGATTATGATGTGCTTAAGAAATATTGCTATAAGGATTCTGAGTTGGTACATGAGGCATACCGACAAAAGTTTAGGAACTGTAGAAACGAAAATGGACAGATTCAGTGCTCAGTCATGAAGGTTAGTCAAGATTACGGTGATTTCAGACAACTTATGTTAATTGATGAGCTCAAATTCTGTCCACTGTTACGTTAAACCTACCTGATGAGCAAGGTTCAAAACTTTATAGAAACGCTACTCGCTCAATTGATGGTTAATCCTTGACTCACAAAGTTTCTTCTATCCTCAACTGTGGATTTTATTTGGAATAAACCACTCTCAGTTTCATACGAGCAATTCCATGTCACAATCTGGCACACGATTTAGGAATCAAATTTCTGATAAGACTAACCAGAAATCAGTATTGCATCCTATGTGGTCCTCTTTGCAAGAAGAAACGGCAGGTTATTTCTGATTGCTACTAACTGAAAAATAAGCAACGGAATCATGACATATCTATTCCAAATGCTCTAATTTTCTAAGAGGTCAAGATCGTGTTCATATATTAAAAAGCAGCATGGTCTGATTTTATTATGGAGACTTATGAACCATTCATGTCGAAAGGTTCTATATCACTTATTAGGGATTCTGCCAATCCTATCCGTGCTGCCATAACTTCTTGGAGACTTTAATCATAAGGCTCTTTCTCCTGTTCTGAGAAATCATTTTTCAATGAAAGTGTTATTATCTTTCCCTTCCAATTGTGAAACTGTGTCATCAGATTTAGTCTCAGGACCCATGACACTCAGATCAGAGAAGTCTGTACCCATCGAGGGTATTCTTTTATTACTAGGCAATAACCTAGTTGAAGATGAGGCCATAGATAATACAGTTGTAACTGCTAGGTCTTTTTTGGATCAGAAAATCGATCCTAATGAAAATTACATCATTGATTTATACTCATATTGTGCGTATGCTAAAGCTATGGCAAAGAATGCCATTGAGAATGAAGGTGATCAGGAAATTTCTCTTTTAGCTGTCATATTTATTAGTCAATTTTTTATGAGGTCACTTTTGCCCCTGATAATCATCAATCAAAATGTATTGATAACAGTGATTCTCGTATTACTAATCATTCTCTTTTTACTAACCAACCCACCCATAAACATGGTCATATTTTAGACTGGATTCTTCATAGACCTGATGATAACATTCTACGGTCCTCCCTGGTATCCCATGACCTTGCATCAGATCACTTCTGCATTATATGCCATCTTGACGTATCAGTACCTAACCCTCCACCTTTATCTGCTACTAAGAGAAACCTCCGTATGATAAATAGAACCAAACTAATGCACGACATCCAAGTTAACCTAACTACTTGCTTATCTCCTACCGCAGAACAACTCGAGAACTGTCTGCGTTCATTGCTTGACAAACATGCCCCAGCTACCAAGTGCAGAGTATCAATTCAAAAGTGTTCTCCATGGTATAGCAGTGTTAGGGACCATCTTCGCACTGCTAAAAGAGGCCGCCGTAAAGCTGAGAGGCTCTGGCTTTCCACCAGACTCACTATTCATAAGCAAATCTATGAAGTCGCTAAGAAGAATGTCACAAATATAGTCCATGCAGCGAAATCAGCCCACTACACTACTAAGATCATGGAAAGTACCAGCTGCAAAGAGCTCTTCGAGATTACTAACAAGCTAATGTAAGGAACAAATCAACACCACTTCCAACTACCTTCTCTCCAGTCGTCCTTCCGGACATGTTTGCAAATTTCTTCCGTGACAAAGTACAAACCATTAGAGATAAGCTTGACACCACAATTACAATTGTCTCGTCATCACCAACAGTTGGGATACAGAATTTGATCGGCAACCATTAGCAGCATTTGAACCTGTCTCTGTTGATTTTGTACGTACAATCGTGATGAAGAGTGCACCAAAGTCATATGAACTTGATCCAATTCCATCATCACTGATGCTTGAGTGCTTAGATCCAGTATTGCCTTCATTAACTGATGTTATTAATACCTCTCTCTCATCCGCGGAATTCCCATCATTTTTCAAATCTGCCATTGTAAAGCCTCTGCTGAAGAAACCAACACTAAACCATAACGATTTAAAAAAAACTACCGCCCAGTTTCTAATCTCCCATTCATATCAAAAGTCTTAGAAAAGGTGTTCTATCGCAGCTTGTATCTCATCTAAATTCAAAGAGTCTTTTAGCAATGTACAATCTGCATATCGCCCTTGCCACAGTACTGAAACTATTCTTCTAAAAGTAGTTAATGACATTCTCTCTACGTTGGATAGCGGAAAGATTACAGTCCTCACCCTCCTTGATTTGTCTGCAGCATTTGACACAATAGACCATGATATATTACTTCACCGTCTCCAGCATGTATTCGCCATTCATGATACAGCCTTACTGTGGTTCAAGTCCTACTTGGTCAACAGGACACAAATTGTATCTGCAAATGGAATACACTCCAGCCCAGTTGATCTAGGTTGTGGTGTTCCAGAGGAGTCTGTTCTTGGACCTGTTCTCTTCATCCTGTACACTCGGCCGCTCTCAAGTGTCATAGATCATCATCCAGTGTCTCACTAATTGTACGCTGATGACAACCAAATATACAAATCTATGATGCTACCATCCAAGGTGTAGAGAGGTGCATTTCTGATGTGAAATCATGGATGACATGGAACAAGCTGCAGATAAATGATGATAAAACTGAGACCATTCTGATCACAACACAAAGACTTTCTCATTCACATCCTTTACCTCAAACAATAAATATCAGCAACGCCAACATTAAATTCACACAATCAGTACGAAACCTAGGTGTTACTCTGGACAGTACTCTCACATTGCACCAACATGTCATGAACATATGCAAGGCTGCATACTTTGAGCTGAGACGTATCAGCTCAATTCGCAAATATCTTTCAGTTGATGCCACTAAAACACTTGTGTGTTCATTAGTATTTACAAGACTGGACTATTTTAACTCAATTATGTCTGGTTCATCTCAATATCTACGCCAGAAACTTCAAAATGTTCAAAACACAGCTGCTCGGATCATACTTAGAGTACCAAGATCAGAGCACAACTCCCCGCTGCTCTGTACCCTACACTGGCTATCCATTCGATCCAGAATCAAACACAAAATTTGTTCTCTGTGCTACGTTTCACTGTCAGACTCTAGTCCAACATACCTATACGATCTCACCCATGTGTATACACCAGCGAGATACTTACGCTCCTCTTCTGACAATCGTATACTCATTATTCCCACTATGAAAACAAAGTCATATGGACAGCGTTCTTTTGCATACCAAGGCCCAGCAATGAATGAATTGCCCACTGAACTTAGACACAAAGATACAGTGATGACATTTAAGAGGGCTCTCAAAACTCACTTATTTCGACTGCAAGAACAAACTTAAAGACCTAATAATGTTTCCTACCTGAAATATTCTCAGCATGTTTTTTATTTTTAATGTTTTTCTAATTTCTTGGTGTTTGTTTTTATAATAATATTATTATATGTTTTTTATCTTATAGATGTTGTCTAATGTTGTAAAGCGCTTAGAGCTTCTAAAGACTAGGCGCTATACAAAGTCCTCATTATTATTATTATTATTATTACTAAGCAAGGTGAAATACGGCAAACATTCATTGTCAAACACAATGAAGATCCTTACATCTTTTTGTTTCAAATCCTATGTAACTGCATGTTGTTAATATTACTAAAACAGATTTAGTCACATTGGCAAAGTCTAGCTAAATATAATCTTCACAATTAACAGACATAAATACAAGTTACGAAAATTAGATAAAATCATGCACTCGGTTTTACAAAATATATACATTTCTTAACAAGTAGTATTAACGAACCTGACACCATAGAAGTACCTATTTGGTGGTTTTTTTTTACAAAATGGGGTCTTTATGACAAAAGGTAGACCACCTGAGGTACCCGCAAGTGACCAGTGATCAGTGAATTATAAAACTGATGTAAGTATGTCACATAGAGAGGAACTTCTTAATCCAACCCATGAAACCGCTCGGGCTGTTCATATTTGGGCCAATAAGACTGATCACAAGATACTGAATCATTTTTATGACAACAATTAAAATTGATGTTTTCCAATACTGTAGATCCTGTCACATTTGTTGCATGGTAGGAAAACCAAATTGGAACATACCCCAGGCTAATAAGCAACGTATTCCTATATTTGAATTTCATTTAATAGAATAAATGGTAGACTGCGTCAGAGCCTTATCTAAGATCAAAGTCAGGCAACTTATACATGTTGACCAGAAGATTTCCAGATGTATTTCCCTCAAGGAATACAAAATCCAAAACCATTCTAAAAGCCTTGATAATTTTTGTTTTTAATTTGGCTCTCCCAAAGTTGTTCAACCTGATTAGGAGTGAAATTTTATGTTTGAGATTTTGCAAAATTGTATGCATGAATTAGGCATCCAAGTATTTAAATCTTCTATCGCACTGAAAGCCAAATGAATTTAGAAAGAATCCGTAAAGCCTTGAAAAATATAATTTGGTCATGTTGCTTTGATACCGGAAAAGACTGGGATGGAGGTGTTCATTTACTGTTGATTGCTGCTAAGGAATGAGTTCAAGAATCATTAGGATTTAGTCCTTTTGAACTTGTTTTTAGACAAACTGTCTGTGTACCGTTGAAGTTATTAAAATATTGACTTATTTCTAGTGAAGATTCAGAAGCTAATCTTCCTGACTATGATTACAATAATAAGCCGTAAATGGCTTTTAAAGTAGTTTCAAGATAGCTAATCTTCATTCTACTCAGTCAGAAAGGAAATTAAGAATTACAACGGAAATGCGTTTTCAGCCTGATGATAGAGGTGTGGCTCTCATTATCACACCTCTGAATCGCCTATACGGTAAGAATTACGGTAATTATAAACGAGGAAAGAAAGTAAATTAAATTATATTAGTAACACTCCTGGGAGAGGAATTTCCAGATGTTCCAGCTTGAATAAATACAATCCACCATGATGTTAAACGTGTAGATTTCATCGCTACAGTATGAACCATCTCAAACAGGAATGTTTGAAAAGAGAAATTCAGTGTTTCATAGAACCAAGTAAAAGTAACTGGCTTCATGGGCCGTAATTAGATAATACTTTCCACATGTGTACCGACTATAAAAAAGCGAACAAAATGTGACCAAAACAGATTCTTTTCCGCTGCAAAGAGTGAATGAGTACATTGACCAATTTTGTCTTTAGGACGAATTCTGGAAAATTCCACTCACGGTAAGTGCACTGTATCAAAATCCAAGTGTTGCGATTTTGGAACAAAAGGTTTGCCAATATGAAAAAAGCTGCTAATGCGATTTCTGGTTATGGCTGGATATTATCGGAAATTTTACTCGTATTTTCCCATAGTTGCTGAAACCCTGACCAATTTGTGTATACGAAACGCTGTTTCGCTAGTCTCGAAAATGTCAGAGACTTTTTGTTAAGTTGAAGGTCATAGTTAAGAGTGCACCAGTTCTTCTAGCTTCAAATTTCAGTGAAATGTCAGTGAATGCAAGTGATCTATGGGTTGGAAGAATATTGATTCAAATGACAAAAATAATGGAGATTATCCAGTGTGTTATTTCTGTAATAAAGTCAACAAGCACCACATGAATTATTTAACAATCGCGAATGAATGTTTGCCTTTGAAACTGGCTTTGCAACACTTTGAAACGTTTATTAGTTTAACTCATTCTCCGATTATAAACTCTGAAATAAAATATTACGGTAGAGTTTGAGAGTGTGTGTGTGTGTGTGTGTGTGTGTGTGTGATTTGGATTTTTAACGTAGCATTAACAATTTTACAGTCATATAGCTACGATGTCTGCAGTGTGGCAGTTTATAGTGATGTCTGGCACTGGGGCGTCATGCCGCAGACATGTAGCATGATGTCCCACCCAGTCACATTATCCTTACACCAGGCCGACCAGTCCTAACACTAACTCTTAATGCTGAGTGCCAAGAGAGGCATATGTTAGTACCATTTCTGTAAATCATCGGTATGATTCGGCCAGGTATCGAACCCAAGACCTATCGCATCCGTGGCGGACGCTCTAACCAATAGGTCACCGGAGCGGTGGTAGAGTTTGATGTTGCAGGAATACACTATTGACATCAGTAACATAAGGGATAATCTAATAGCAGATGCACTTTCACTTTTAAAGACGTGTGATAGTTCCTTATGTATATATTGTGTCACTCATGTGATTTTAATCACATTGGAGTTTTAATGTATATTTGACTAATAGACAAAAGACGGCTATGTATAATGTTTTTTCTCTTTTAATAACGGGAGGTGTTATCTATTGTTAATTTGTATTGTTTAGTGGCATTTCCTAATGATTATAATGTATATATCTCTGTGTCTTCTGCTCAAACTTATCCAAAATCAAGTTAATGTTGCACCTGACCAGTGACACTTATTTTGCAAACAACATAATGCATAGCTATGTTTTCCTACCATTCTGGATTAAATAATTATTATTAATGGTAGACATGTTTGCATCGATTTGATTCTAGGACATTTTCACCTGGATAAACCTAAATTTGTTGACAACACTGAATGTGATTGACCTACATCCGGACTTTTAAGGACACTTATTACGTATGTTTTTATTTCATAGATATTTTACAGAATTTTAAAATCAGACCTTTTATATTATATTTTCTTGTAGTTTATGGTTAGATTTCCTTGGAATGTCTCACCTTCCCGAAACGTTTGTGCAGTTCTTATTCATTAAATGTTTTGAACTTTAATTTATTGTGGCACCCTATCCCCACTATTGTGCAGGAAGAGTTCCACTGACGTTGACGTCTCTCCTGTTAAGGTGTCATTACAGGAGACATGTGCCTGTAAAAGAATTAAAAATAGAAATTGCAGCATTGAGATGAGATAACCGCATTTGGTTTTGTAAGCAAATGGTGATACAAGAAAAGGATATAAGAATGAATTGTATAAATATCTGTACAGAAGATATGGCTTTATTGCTGTAATGGCCGTTTTAAAAATAGAATCTGATGGAATTATCGAATAAAAACAAAACATGTATCAGTTCTACAAATATGGACACTTTTAAAGAGATGTTCCTAAATTATCTCTGATGAAAATTATATGAGTTACGGAAATCATTATTGGCCAAGTGTTATAGAACATATTTTATATCTTCGTCATCTGAAACTATTATATATTTGAGTGTCTACACTCACGTCATGATAATTACTCCAGCCCCACCCGCATTTAATTTGCGGACTGTAACTGTGCAGGCTTAATTTTTTTGCTGTATTAAAATTAGATCAGAGACTCTGGTGGGGTTTGAGTGCAGGTGTACCCATATAAACTTAAAATTTCTTGATTCGGTGGTAAGATTCAAATGCAAACATTTTTTTTTATATCACATTCCTTGTCACGGTGATCCAAACAAATCATGTCCATACCATCTGTATTATACATATTTCTTAAACATAATCCTCGTATATTTTTAATTAATATTACAGCAGTACTACATTATTGTTTTAAATTTGTCTGAATAAGGCAGTAACCTACCGTTAAAATGAATTTTACTAAGGATCATTGTGAGACAAAACTTCAATGTCACTTAGGATCGCTAATTTTCAGGATTATGGCATATTTTAAAACAATTGGCAAAACATTCCAATAACTTAGATCCATTCTCTAATAAAACTAGACACCTTGCATGCCTCAGTCCAGTTTCCATGTCAACTTCAGTTGATAAAATATCTCATCTCCAAATTACAGTGTCATACCATTCTTCTCAAATCTAAACCTTTGAGTTATAAACAATATATCTAGACTCAGTGTGCACTAACACGGAAATAATGATGGCTTGAATATTCATCAAAACCTCGGTTATTTTGCAAGTCTGTAATATAACTTAATGAAACCATTGGAATGCTGTTTAAATCGGTTATATATGGCATGGACCCATTTCTTCATATTTAAATTCTAGCCCGCTTCGCTTCGCCACATTTTATTTACGAACAAATGAGATTAATTCCATTTACAAGAAGCGTGGGATGTACTTGGTACGATAGTATTGTGTTCAACACGACAAAGCATCATATCAAGTTGCCATATGATGTGGCAAATACTGCTTATGAAACTTTGATAAGCGCAAACTTAACTAAAGTCATTGAAGGCTAACATGTGGGTGCCAATGAGTATTCGACTCATCAAGAAGTACCTGGGCGTAAAGATGGACCATTCTTTACACAGTAAGACCTCAAAAAATAACCTAAATGCAAACCTTCACCAAATTCGTCGGTGTGAAATACAGGACACAGTGACATACTTTCGTGACAAAAAACTCCTATACATAGTAAACTGCATTCGTTTGCTGCCAACATAAAATACATTGGAAACTGATCAAAGTTTAAACTTAACCGAACTTAAAGAAGTGCAAAATATAGATGAGAGTGATCTAATTTTGCTTAGATTATATTGCGATCACCAAGACACATCTATATACCTAGCCGCACGTATCTGTAAAAAAATCTCGAAAAACTGAAACAAACGCCTAACTTAACAAAAATGGCCGGATCATAAAATTAGGTCCCAATGACCTAATTTGTGTTGATATGTGTAGTACTCAGAAGAAGCAGCTACATACAAAGTTGCATGGATGTGGAAATGTAACACATGCAAACTGAACTATACGCAAAACTTAACTTTGAGGTGAAGGGCGGACGGACCTACTAGAAGCACAAGGGTAACACTGCATAGCACCTCCATATTCGTGATAGGTCATAGAGATGAACAACAGGAAATAGTTATTTTATAACAGAATGAAAAACACAACATAACTAGATTCTAAAATAAAAAATAATAAATGAAAATTGCCAGCCATATAGTTCGGAACCATGATGGAACCTGACTCCATCCAATTCTCGTTCTCTTCATATGCTTGTTTTCCTCCTTTCCCTACCTGTTCAAGTAAAATTTCTAATTCTGCTGGCCACGCATTATAAAGAGATACAACATTAGGAGAGAGAGAAAAACAGGCTATTGTACAAGTAAATATTTATGTTGTTTGCTAATATCCATTTCTTTCCTGTAGTTGTTATGGTCAAACCGATGGGAAAATATGGGCATAAATTAGACTGAAAAGCATTAACAAATTAGACCCGATAACAGGAGAAGATTGCTGTATTGGAAGATTTTCTTACAATGGACCCTTCTATATTTTCTGACCGCTCCGGTGGCCTCGGAAGCGAGAGGTCGTAGGTTCGAACCCCAGCCGAGTCATACCAAAGACGTACAAAACAGGTACTGACAGCTGCCTCGCAAGGCGCTCAGCATTCAGAGATTAGTGTTAGGACTGGTCGGCCTGATGTCAGGATAATGTAACTGGGAGGAACATCATGATAAATGTCCCACATTGCACACATCGTAGCGATATGACTGATAAATTGTTAAAGCTACGTAAAATCCTAATCACACACACACACACACACACACACACACACACACATACATACATACATACATACATACATACATATAGTATTTGCTGCGAGGAAAACTGAAAATTAAGGGTTATGCAAATGCAGTCGAAGTAGTTAATTAGAAATAAATCAATCACAAAGAGATAAAGAACATAAAATGCACTGATACAGTGAAAACTCCAGCTAAAAATCTAAATTGCAAAACATTTTGCGAAAATTCTAAACGAAGAGTGGCTCTAATACTTGTATATTCAGGTGATTTCGAAAATAACTTTAGAAATATATCGGTAACCTGAAATTAAAAGTTAAAATGAAGTTACCATTTGGTAAATCCTGAAACGAGTGTTCCCAAAAAGTTTTAACAATTATCACTGTTTTTACCACTATCGATATCATAGAAATTCTTAGTATCACTATAGGAAATTTTATAAAAGTATTAACGCCAGGAAGAGGTGGTAAATGTAGCTGTAGCGTTGGTATCACATATTTGTTTATACATTTTTAAAAAGAATTAGTTTACTTTAGGCATTAAGGTGTCAGCTGCGTTGCTTGATTGTGTAATAACATATAGGTTTACTTTTACATTAGTCTGAACTGTTATTCTTTAGTACCCTATTTTGAAAGTTTATTTAATCTATTATTAAGTAGCATGTTCTCCGCGGTTGAACAAAAGGTGTTAAAATGTGTGCAGATAAATTAATAAAGAACTAACTAGTCACTGCATTACCTGTATTAGCAAGTTGCTTTCTTTCCAAAAGTAAATTTCTCTAAATCTGAAACCGACATAAAAAAAGATATATTTTTGTTTTATATTCTTCATTAGGGGTTTTGTTTGTATCTGGTTTATCATTAGGTGATTACAGCCTTCCTATGAGAATGAATCTTACTAATGTTTTCCTTGCTCTTGTCTGCCTTTTGACAAAATCTTGTCGACATTTCAGTACCTTCCAGTAGTTCAACACTTTGTCACATCACCGTGTAAAGTAGCATCCATTCTTAGTACAGATGCATCTGATAATATTTGTAAAATGGTTGTGAAGTGTCGAATTTTGAATTACAAAATTTAAAGTTGAATGCATTTAGAAATTAAAGTTATATCAGTTAAACTAGGAAAGTCTTTGTTGTTGTGGAGTTTAACGCCATTTTTCAGGCTATACATGTCGTCCAATATAAAGGGTGGAGGAAGAACCCGGGAAAACTCCGGAAAGAACCACGACCCACGAGTAGCTACTGGCAAGCTTTCTCACATACCCACATTGACTTAATCCGAGACTCGAACCCACGCAGACAGAGGTGAGATGGCAGTGATCCGTAACGGAGAGCGCTTTAGACCACTAGGCCATTCAGGGCCCCAGAAAGTCTTTGTGATAGGTCACTCTGAACATTCGTCGTTCATCTCCCCCATGTCATTGTAAACTTCAAATTGAAGTGAAATTGATCGGGTATCTTAAAACGGTCCTTAGAAGTAAACATGACGTTTCATATTTCAGACTAGCAGCTTTTAGATCGTTAAAACGTACAACATATGTTAGCAAATTCTGTATCAGGTTAGATTTCTTTTTCAATTGTAGCGTAGATCGTACAAAAATCATTTTTCATCAACAACTAATTTCGTTTATATAGAACTTCTTAACCAGTTACATTCTCTAAACTTCTCTTCTGCATGTAATGTATACTTATATCCTCTTTTTACGATGTATAACTTGAGAATTTTATCGGAATGCTTGCAGTAACATGTATTTGTTTGCACGCTCTTTATATTCGTTATATTTATAATGTATAAGATTTAGTTCTTCGAAAGGGATGATGTTCGCACATATATGAATAATTTTACAAGTATATTCCTTACTTAACTATTTAATATTTTATATGCAAAAGTATGCCTTTATGTCTAGCTCTCTTATGGTCATGAAATGTTCTATGTTCACAAGTCAGGCATTTCCGATTAGCAATTTTTCACATGTTGTGAATCTCAATTTCGTCCAGATATAAATTGTTATACATTTAAATTGTATAACTATATTAAAACAATGAGATGTAAATTATTTTAAAGAATGACTGTAGGCGAATAAGGTTATTAAACAGATAATTTTGAACGAGTTCAACATTATAGACCAGACACATGTTAGCTTAAAGTACATTTTATGCACTTACCAGTACTTCTGATGGCTGTGCAGCTACCATCAGCTGTAGAGTTCTTTAGGTGACATGTACATTATATTTCTGGAGCATATCATATGTTTTGTGACTTGTAAGTCCACCTGGAATAGCACAACTATCTGTCCCGTGGCCATTTTGAATTTCACGCTTGATATGCCTATTACCAATTATGACATGTGTATAGTGTACTCATATTTGTTCCAGAAAGATTTGCATGTGGCAAAATTGCAGTTTTAATGAACACGTCAGATCAGACCCATATATCGTCGACGGTCAGTATCAACACAGATTGGGGGTGGGGGGTTGATTTATCGGACTAACACTACCCCTGTGACTTACGACTAAAGTTAGACACATACTGACGTGTCCAGTATGTAATAAATATGAATTCCATAATCTCTAATTGTGTAGTCTAACTCCTGGGTTGCATTTCGAAAAAGGAGTTTTCGCCGTGTCATTATATATTGGAAAGGTTAATATAGGCTTAAATGTATGCGTTCGTTTGTGTGTGCTTGTGTACACAAGACAACATTCAAAGAATAAAGTCTTTTAATAAAAATAACAGATATGCCTTATTGTCTAATATCGTATTTGATACTATCCTACGATATTAATGCCTCTCCAAATTATAAGTGTGTCCGTAATGGTTCCCAGTAAAGAAAAATAATTTCCAATATATATAACTGGAACAATGACTTTGAAAGCAATGCTGATATTTAAAAACAATTAAAAAAATAATGCCATAAGAAGAAAGAAACACTATAAAGTGACCTATATTAATTTTCAATGTCAGGAATTTCTGACATCTCCCGCTTGTCTAACTACAATAAAAGAAAATCCAAATTAACTGGAAAGATTCTTGTTTTATTTGTTTGCATTTAATAAACGAAAGTACAGTTACATCTTGCAAAAGTCGACAGAAATGAAATAAATCTATTGATATATTGTCTTTTAACTATGCAGTAGTTAGGATCCTTCGTGACATCCAGCATGCAGTTCTTGTTTGTCCATTATAGTAGATATCTATAACTCTTCTATTCACTTCAACTGAAATTTTAATATTTCTTGGGAGGGACTGAAAACGAAAAGAATCAAATGGATAATGATAATGACGGGATATATCTTGAATAATGGGATTTGTAATAGAATACACTCAAATGTATATCCCCACTATAACTCTCCGCAAGGTAATAAACAATATATATATATATATATATATATATATATATATATATATATATATATATATATATATATATATATATATATATAAATAACTAACTTCAGGACCAAAATTAATTAAAACATATAACAACAATTGGTTGGCTTCATCTGTTTCTAGGTTTTCACAGTACCGAATATATACATGTCTCTTGCAAAACCAGCTCTCTGGCTCACATATATCTGTAGTTTCGTATCTATATTCATGTTGCATATTTTGCTGATTAATGTGTAAGATCAAAAATCAATATTTTCAATAGTTAGCGGAAATGTGACACTGTATCTCCAAATGGTAAACAGATCCTCCATTCAAAGAGCAGCCGCCACCTGATCCAAAGGTAAACTTTATTCCTTACGGTAATAGAAGCTTCAGGTCCTGACAGGCCATTTTAACAGATATGTATTTTAAACGTAGGAGTTGGTCTTATAGACTCATTATTACAGTTAAGTTACTTATATATGTATATAATTGTTAACAGCGTTTCGGAAAACAACAAATGTCCTAATTATTAAAGGCATATGTCATATACATATATATGCACATGCATAATTAGAAATAAAATATCGTCTGAAAGTTACCTTGATGATTGTCGCAGAAACGACAAAGCCACTAACGTCTAAGATTGCATAGCACAAAAAATGCTTTCTGATATAATGACGTTAGAAGTTAAATCAATTTGAATTGCATCTGTAAACCATTTGATTCTCATTTTTTCTTTAGACATGCAATCGAGTTTATCTCTGTCCACGTTTCCATTCAACTAACGGCGACATGAGAATATATAAATATAATATTATATACTTACATTACTTGATACAATAATATGTTACATTATTATGTCATGTGTTCACAAATAAAAAATATTTAACTACAAACGAGTATTTTCTTTCTTTATAAAATATGTAAATGTTCTAAGTATAGTTACTATCCAAAAGTATGCGTTTTAATGTTGTATTCATCTGTCTATCCTTCTTTAATCACATAATAAAAATCGCTGCTCAGGGAAACTTAAAGTAATAAGAACATGTAAATGCTAATAATTCATATGTAATTCAAAACAATTTGGAAGTGGAAGCTAACTACATCAATAGTGAATCTTCATGGAAACATTTCCATGTATATACACTGACCTTTTTCCTTTGTCTGTATTTCTCTTGCATAAAAAGCAATTGTCACTGCACCAAGAAACCAGTTCGGAATGACATTTGTTCAGAATGATTGAAAGACGGAACGTTAAAAACAAGCAGACATATTCACATGCAACTCCTACATCTGAGGCTAAATGTAAATTTGCTTTCAATAAAATACTGCATATATAAATAAATAACCTGTATGCCGACATGGTAAGATGCGGATGAACAATTTGCAACGGATGGTAAAAATGTGTTATATTTCCAATATGTTAAAGACTTACATTTCTTTGGCCACTTGAAATGCCGACCCATTCCAAATCCACCTCCCATTCCACCACCATAACCTCCGCCGTATCCTCCTCCATATCCACCCCCGAATCCACCCCCATAACCTCCTCCATATCCACCGCCATATCCCATTCCGTATCCGCCTCAGTAGTTAATGGGGATCTTATAGGGTCTATGGGATTTATCATTACAGACCCCCTTGGGAACATATAGGGTCTATGTAAATTTAACATGGAGAAAAATCGTGGGAACATATAGGGTCTATGGGAATTAACATGGCCAAAAACCCAGGGACAATATAGGGTCTATGTAAATTTAACATGGAGAAAAATCGTGGGAACATATAGGGTCTATGGGAATTAACATGGCCAAAAACCCTGGGACAATATAGGGTCTATGTAAATTTAACATGGACATAAACCCTTGGGACTGTATAGGGTCTATGTAAAATTGAAACAGGGAGGGTCTCTATTTTTTTAAAAAAAAATAAAATAAAAAAAGGGGTAGGCAATTCAAAGACTATCTCTTTTCGAGAAATATGGCTGGCCCTGAAAAGGGCCTTTGGGTTTTCTTCTTCTTCTTCTTCTAATTTCTTCTTTTCCTCCACCAAGTTCTTATTTTATCTCCTACACTCTTCTTCTCTTTCTTTTTTTTCTTCTCCTCCTCTTCTTTCTTCTTCTCTTCCTCCTCTTCTTTCTTCCTCTTTTCATTTTCTTCTTCTTTTTCAATCTTTTCGTTCCATTTGCGTATTCTTATTCTTTCCTCTTCATCCTCCTTCTCCTCCTTGATCTTTTTCATGACACCACTAATCTTGTCCTTTGCTTTCCTTAAGTTATTAATTTCCATCTTCACACGATGGGGACTATAGGAATAATGGTCTTCAACCAGTCTTAATAGCATCTGTTCCATTATTCCTAAGTTGTCTAAAACGTCTTGCAAGGTTTGAATTTTGTCGATTTGGTTTGACGCCATCTTCTTTTTATTCTTTGCAGAATGGTTTGAACAACGAACACTGTGGGTTATTATAGTGAAAGCGCGGACGTGATGGAAAACATCCCCCTAAAAAACATAAAATGGATCTTACCTAGATCATGACCCAACAACGCGCGAACGTGAAGGAAAACATCCCCACTTTTCTCATTTCATATAATATAACCCAAACTATACTCTCCACATACGCTAAGAAACAATAAAGAAACCCATAATCTACTATTCACACAAACTTACTTTATTAGTTACTAACACAAACACACAATCACATACACTTCCACTATTAATAAAGAGTTAGTGTTTATTTTCACACTACTCTACCTACACACATTGGCAAATCGATCGTTATTTCTTTTCTAGAGTATTGGGTAGCCCTGAAAAGGGCTGTTTTGTTTGGAACTTCATGGACACCTGGTTAATGGTGGCACCTTCCAGGCCTGGCGCCACATACACATCTTATCCCCCAGTTACTTTTTACCTTTTGGGGGGAGAGAGCAGAGACAGGATATGTCGCTTCAGAATCCCAATTTTCGCTCTCTGGGATTTTGAAATTTTTTCTTCTCTCCTTTTCCTCCTCCTCTTCTTTGTTTCTTCTTTCCTCTTTATATCTTCTTTCTTCTTCTTCTTCTTTATATCTTCTCTCCTCCTCTTCTTTGTTTCTTCTTTCCTCCTCTCTTATCCTTCCCTCCTCGACAATGGCTTCCGCGGCCAGTTCATTTAATATGCGCCTGGCATATTCCAGATGCACATGAAGCTCCAACAGTTTCTCAAGTCTCGTGTTCATTTTTTGGTGTTGATCAATCAACAAGGGTAGCTGGACTGCCGAACGAGTTTCAATTTATACTGAAAGCGCGGACGTGAAGGAAAACATCCCCCTAATAACATAAAATTCATCTTACCTAGATCATGACCAAAATCAACAACAACGCGCGGACCTAAAAGAAACACTCACTCACTTTTTATGCTACCCATCACTATTTTAAAATTTTTTATAAATCACTTCAATAGACTATCCACATACGCAAAGCAATTCAATCTAACTCCAAATATACACCTCAAACACTAAGAAAAGATATCATTTTAATCTACTATCCACACCAACTTACTTGAGCTCTTACAAACACAAACACACCATCACATACACTTTCACTATCAATAAAGAGTTAGTGTTTATTTTCACACTACTCTACCTACACACACATTGGCAAATCGATCGTTACTTCTTTTCTAGAGTATTGGGGTAGCCCTGAAAAGGGCTGTTTTTTTGTTTGCTATGGCATTCTTTTTTAGTTTCTAAGAATGCGATGTCCTCTGAGGATAGACTTTCTGGCAATAGGTCTGCTTCTTCGGAAAGAGAAGAAGAATTCTTTGGTGTCGATACGACAATCGACAAAGCCTCTGTCAGCTTCAGGTTGCTGCTGCTGCTGTTGCTGTTGTTGCTGCTGTTGCTGCTGTCTCTGAAGTCTGTACTTCTCCGTCCATTCTTCTTTTTCCCTGTTCACTTCTTCTCTGAAGAGCTCTTCTATCAGGTCTTCAGTGATTTTTAACATTCTCACATTCTCTATTTCTTCTGGCTTCGGTATCAGACTGTGTCTGACCCTATGCAAATTCACGTAGGCTTCGTTGAGCTTAGCTAGTTTGGAGCACATCTTCTTAGGAGGATGAGTCGACAATGGATGGCTAGACTGGAAACAACCCCGGTTATTATAGTGAAAGCGCGGACGTGAAGGAAAACATCCCCCTAATAACACGGTTTTCGAGTCGCAACGTTCAGTGAGTGTCATGAGAGGGATAGTAAGAAATGAAAGAGCATCAATCCAACATTCTTATAGCTAAACAAAGCACAAAGGCATTTTTTCAAAACACAACATTTTTTATTCAAAAATCACTTAACACTAACCAACAACAACTCTAACATTTTTAACAATAATCCAACACTATAACATCAAACAATTTTTTTCAAATCACTAACTTTTTTTCTCAATCTACTTTAAACAGGGCTGACAACGTTGTGAATGAAATTGTGATTTCCACTGTTGGAAATCATTAGGCCATTGATGGACACTACGTTTCCTAGCTTGAGACAAAAGATAAGCATAATGGTCACAAAACCATCGATCTACTTTCACATCGTTTCTAGCAGAAGAACGAGGATCGAAATGAGTCACTAAATGTTCTAAGGAATAGCCCAGGCTGCGATGATGCAGAAAATACACACAGTACTGTCCACACACCAAGGAATCTGTGCCTTGTAATTTCACATTATTGAATCGGGTGGTTTGAGCATTTCTTCTCATAAAGTCGATGATATCGTCTTCCAAAGGGGGCAATCCGTACGAATCGAAATATTCCACACAGCCTTCTTGAGGAAAGTAAACGGCTACCCAGTGGGTTCCTGGGAGATGACTGTCGTCCGTGTTGATCACGTAAGCTTGATGGTCTTTAGGTTTGCGATGAGGGAGTTCATCTTTAGCACAGACGACAGGATTCCAAGAAGACGTATACGAACTGTGGTTCAAAAGGTAATAAAGTTCCCAGGTATCCATTGTTTTGTGTTTTTTCTTCACAGGTAATAATAAGTCGTCAATTCGATCCTGACTTTTTGCTTGAAAATGTCTGACGAATAAACGGTTATTCGTTCTGTTTCCTCACTCTGATTCAGGAGAGTTTCGATACGATGGATCTCTTGAGTGGTTAATGGTGGACAAGAATGTTCACGCAAGTCTTTATACCACTGGTACAACACGTCTTTGTTCGAGATGAGGCTCCAAGCTTCGTCCAGATACTCGTCCAATTTTTCTTCTTGACTTAACATCAGGCATTTATCGTGTTGAATTTGACTGGGATGATCGTTTTGACATCCATAGCAATTTTTCTTGATCAATTCCGTCATTTTGTCGACCAAGTGTTTGGCAAAACAGGAGACTAAATGGGCTTCTTGTTCTGGCCATCTCGACTTCATCATGATCACTTCTTCTTTTTCCACAGTCTCCTCACATTTCATCTCCAAAGTTTCTCCACTAGGTAAAGAGGGATAACAATCTTCCATGGTTTCTAGTAATCTAGAATGACTTCTCTCAAACTGTTGATTTCTATGGTATTATCGAATTCTGCATACAGGATGACGTTCAACGTTGGATTAGCAGTAGCGGGGTCTGGTTGGATTGCAAACTGAATTTCCACACGAATCTGGCCAGATTTTATAGGGTGGAAATGTCCCTCGTCGCTGCCTTGGTCTGGAGTGAAATCGAAAGCCCACAAAGCATAGCCTCCTGCGTAATCTTTGTACGTAATGCCGTGACTGGTGTTGGTTCCTAACTGGCCGGTGGCTTCGTACAGGGACAAGTACGATCTCAAGTAATTTTTGTTGGCAAAGTCAGGTTCGAAAGGTCGGGTACACAAGGTCTTGCCATCGCGACTGACTTCGATCTTGGTCACGTCAAAGTGTTTAAAGTTGAACGGATTTTTATTGATAGCTCCGTTGAAGGCTTCATTCTCGACGATACCAACGATCAAACGTTTGGGTAGCTGTCCTTGGAACAGATGATCTTGGATCATGGATCGCTGTCCCTTGGGAATGGTGAAAGTTTTCACTTCCACGCGTCGTATGGGATACTTGGCAGTTGTTCTGCTCAACGTCTGACTGATGTCGTTTCCCACTTTAGGCAACACTTCCACACGGCGTACGTAGAGTCTGGCTTCTAGGATTTTGGTTTTGTACTCGTCAGCATTAGCCAATAAGTGGAAAGTGGTACTGCTCCGATTCAGTCTCAGGCGGACATCCACTCCGTTCAGCAAATACTTTTCTTGCAACCACATGTCCAAATGCAAACGATCCATCAGTTCTAAACTTTTGTTGTCTCCTTTGATTTTGTTTCTTCGTTCTGTAAATCCCTCATTGTATGGTTTATCTTTATCATTTGTAATAATTTCGAATTCTTCAAACTGGTCTGCTTCGTCAGCTTCCCATACCACACAGGCATCGAGATGAGTGTTCTTGGCGTCTATTCCGTACGTCAAGAGATTTTCCAGGTAGGCACGGTAAGGGTAAGTATCCATGCTGCTGCTGACCAGTTTGTTATTCAAGTACAAGTCCACTCCACTAAACAAGGAATGCATGAAATTATTGACGGGAGCTACTGCTTCAGTGTCTATATCACCTCCTGTCTTATCTAGAACTTTGACTTTCAGGTACAAGTAACTGCTATTCAGATCGATGTAATCTTCGGGCTGTCCTTTGATTTCAAACTCGATGGGAGCGGAATCGGCCAATGAGGAGACGGGGTGAAATTCCACCCATTGGGATTCTTGCATGGTCATCATGGTGGGGGGCATGGCAAACAGATCCAGTTCCGTCTTGGAACAGGCGCAAGATTCTCGGTGCATCATTTTTTGTTCTGTTCTTTCTCAATAATCGAAAACGTCTAAGTCTCGAACGGTTCTTCTTTTCTTGGCCTTTCTTGCTTGAAGTCTAGTTAAAGGGTGTTTTCTTCTTCGTCGTCTCTTTCTGCCTTGTCCTTGCTGAATGCCTGATTCGGTAGCGTGCAGGGCATTTATAGGTGTGTCTCGTCGGCCCAAAATGTCTTTGCCCGTTTGCAGCAAGACATTTTTGCCTGCCCTCATGAAGGCTTCTTTAGGGTTTTGTTTGTCGATGATGACATTTTGGAGAAATTCTTTGCCTTGCGTCAGTGCCGCATCTTTCAAGGCGTGCAATCCGCGTGTCACCATCGGTTTCAACACTGGGGCCACAGAACGAAAGGCCGATTTCAGCATATCTCCTAAACCGTGTCCTCGTTGTCGAGCCACCCCTTGGTACACTGGATACATGACTTACTTACGAGTCGTGAGAGAACCGTTTTCGAAAATGGAGTTTCACCGTGACTTTTCCTTTGGTGAATGGAATATTTTGTCCCAGATCTCCTTTTATAGCAATGTTGACCGTGTCCAAATACGACTTACTGACAGGCAAATAGTGAGGATGTACAAATTCGCGGTGGACGTGGTAAGTGTTTCCACCTTCCTCGTCAGTGTTCGTGGCAGAATCCACTTTGAAAGGAATGACACGCAGTAACGGTACGGAGGTGTGTCCCACCACGTTATACTCCACCACATCGGAGTACACGAACATTAAATTCAGTCCTTGGTTCAGTTCTACCGGTTTTCCAAAAGCTTTGTAAAAATCCATATTACTGTTGATCTTGGGGCTCCAATTGTTTGTGACCATTGTTGAATGTCCACCCAAAATTTCAAACAAAATACCATTGAACCTGAAGGACAATGTGTCCGTATCTGGAAATTTCATCAGTAAGCGACGAGCCACTTTATGGTACTCCAGGGTGACACTTTTTTTGACTCTGTTCAGGGCTTTGCCAAAGGCGAACTCGAACCTGTCCGCAATAGTGTCCACCAAATGTTGGCCACTAAAATAAAACCCTGCTGGAATTTTCAAGGTGTAGATACTGAAGGCTGGTTTGCTGGCTGGTCTTGTGATCCCTGAAAACCCGATGTCAGTCATGGCTTCTTGTAATTGTTGGTTCAGGATTTCCACCTCAAAAAAGTTTTGTTTTTCGGTGATGTTTTGGATTTGTGTAGGGTGAATCATTTCTACTAAAGCCACTTCCCAATGGGCTTCGTGATCTAAGGGGATGGCTTGAGGTAATTTGGCCGTGTAACAGCACAACGTGTTGTGGGGAAACACCTCCATGGAACTGTCACTGGGTAAAGTTAAGTAAAATTGGTTTTGGTGACTCATAATTCCAGAGTTCTGTGGCTGTCCGAGGGGATATTACTGGACGTCAGAGGTGTGTCTCCGCCCAAAATGGGGTTCTGGTTGTGGTTGTTGTTGGAGTGGTGACTGGCACTGGCACTGGACACAACGTTCCCGTTCGAGGAGAATTTCAGGGAGGGATTGGGAAGCAGGTAACCGATGCAACTGCTCAATAAAATGGTCCACAATTGTTTGTCTCCTTGTTGCAAACTCAAATTGGCGATGGCTGCCCCGATGACACAATACACCACGAAGATTTGGCAGAAAAAGACGATTTGCGTTTTAGGCACACGTTCTCCACACCACACCCACAAGGGTTGTTTTTGTAAATCTTGCACAGAAGAACTGGGTGAAGAAGGAGTGGTCGACGTAGCTGCGTCTGATGTGTGAAAGGGCATGATGGTCACTTCTTTTTATAGTCGATGACTTGCGAAGCGTCGATCCAAGAATCGAAACTGGGTGGATATCCTTTCCAACGTACTTTGACTTCTTTGACACGTCGTTTGCCCACTTTACGGGTTCTGCGTTCGAGAATGCTTTCGATGTCGTACACGTCGTCTTCTTTTTTGGTGACACGTTGTAACTCGGGCAAATAAAACGTTCCTTTGAGCACTTCTCCGTTCATGTCTTCCAATTTATAGACGGCAGGATGACGGCCATGTACTCGTCCAGTGACGCGAAACAATTCGGTCGTCCAGTTAGGTAAGTAACCTTTGTCGAAAGTGCGTTTGGTTTTGCCAATGCGCACCCAATCTCCTACGGCCAACTCTCCACTTTTCTTGGGGACAGCCCTCGTCGGGTACGTACCGAACAGACGCTCGAACACCAACACTTCATTGTCGGGAGTCACGTCTTGCGGGGCACGTCCGATGCTTCGATGGTAAGATTGGTTGTACGCTTGCACCAGGTGCGGTAAGATGTCGATGTACTTCAGAGTGTGGTGATGCGTAAAATATTTCCACATGCGTTCTTTCAAAGTGCGTTGAAAACGCTCCACGATGCTGGCTTTGGTTTCGGGATTCTCGGTGGTAAAAAAATGAATGTCACGTTTCTTTAATTCTTTTTGGAAAGCTTGGTTCAGAAATTCGGTGCCTTTGTCCGTTTGCCATCGAAGAGGGTGACGGCCACTTTGTTTCAACACCCGTTGCAGGGCTCGCACTAACTCGCTGCTGGATTTGGAAGTCAAGGGCACGACCCAGGCAAATTTGGAAAAGACGTCGATGACACAAAACAGATATTTGTAGCCACGATTGTAGCTGGCCAAATGAGAGACATCGGCTAAATCGGCTTGCCATTGATGATCGATGCCTTCCACTCGGGTGCGACTTCTGGCAAACTTGCGTCGAATGGGTTTGTGCAAAGTGTAGGTAGCTTGTTCTTGTAACCATCGTTGCACTTGAGGTAAACGGAGACTTTTCAGTCGCGTTTTGGCAGCACGATACAATTTTTGAACTCCTGCGTAACCTGCAGGATGCGAGGGATCGTAGTAAATGCTAGCTAAGACTTTTTCCATTTTTTTTGTGTTGATTGGTGTCTTAATAAGGCACCCACTCTTGGAAGAGGCTACTCTTTTTCTCTTGGGGTATTTTCTTGGATTGCAAGGCTTTGCGTGTGCGATCGGCAATAGGTGTTGAAGAGGAGGATGTCTGAGCAGGGGATATCGGTTCTTGTTTCACTTCTGTCTTCACTTTCTTTTTCTCTTATGAGGAAGAAGGGGTGGCCATCATCTTTTTAATCCATCCAATTCTGGAGGTAGGTGGTGTTGTTAACTTGCGTACTTTTTCGGGTGGAGTTTGAAACCCTTCTTCTTCTTCTTTTCCTTTTTCTGTCTTGGTCACGGGTAGTGGTGGAACTGGTACTGGTACTGGTGATGGTGCTGGACTTTTCATCAAGGCCTTAAAATCTTTCAAAGTGGGTAGAGCTGTTTCGTCTAAAGCTTTCTGGTGAAAGAGTTGTAGTCGTTGCAAGAGTTGACCGTACTTTTGCGATTTTTCTGTTTCGGACAAATCTTGGCGATCCATCAAGGATTGCAATTCGTGTTGTAACTGGGACATCTCGCTCAAATGGGGATTGGGAGGTAAATGAGGGGTGCGTTGTTCTTGCCACCGATGGTATTCCATCCATCGTTTGTAAGGCACTAAAGCTAGTTTTCGTCCTTCCATGGGGTTGTCAGGGGTCGATTCTGAGATCTTGGGACTTCCGAGGGCCTTTTTATCTTGCTCCCACCAGTCCTCCCAACATGGTTCCCAAGACTCCTTTCAGTATGGGGCCTAACAAGAGAGGTAAAATGCCTCCACGTTGGACCAACATCTTCTTTTTTTGACGAATGGGAATTTTCTTTCGAACCATTTGGCGAAGAACGTGACGATGTTTGCCTAAGCATTGTTTCTGGTGTTTGGACAAAGGGATCGTGCCTTTCAAAACGTTCAAACAACATTCGCACACGGTATCGATGACCTCTTTGGAGGCCGTTTGAATGAGTTTTTTTCGTAGGGGTGAAGAAGCTTTGGACAGGACAGATAACATGTCCCCATGTTTAGCTAAACGTGGTGGCAGTCCTTTCCTTTTCTTTCCTTGGGGTTTTCTGGAGGGTGACATTTTTTGCTTGTGGTTCCGGGACATTCACCGAACAGACACTAACGTCGATGACTTAACGCACACCCTTTTATCTTTTTTTTGGGACTATCGCTTTGTCATAAAGGTGACAATGTTTTTCCCAAAATCGCCAAGGAATCCTCCCCTTTGTTGACGCCTCTTTTTCTTGGAACGACTGTGTCTTTTCTTAGGGTAATGTCGATGCATGGCTAAGCGCTTTGTCGGATGACGCGTCTGCCTTTGTCTCTTTCTTTTGTGGCTTCTTGGAGGTGACATCTTTTTTACAAGTTCACTGATACCCCGACTTGGTCACAGGCTCTTTTTATACTGGAACGCGTCGCCACTGATTGTCTTTACGTTTTATCAGTTTGAGGACAGGCATGACACGTCGTGCAGGGGTACGCAACGGACTAAATCGAGCCAGTTCTTGCTTGGACAAATCCAGTAAACTTTGTAACATGCCCGATCTTTCTTGGACTTTGATTTTGGGAGAAGGTACTTTGTGAGCAGCAGCCACTGCCACTAAATTGGAGGGTCCTGCCACTGGGGAAGTTCTTTTGGGGGTCATCAACGGAGATGTTCTTGGTGTGATCAACGTCTCCAAGTACTCTTCAGTTCTGGGTGTCATCAACGGAGAAGTGGATGAACGTGAGGATGCCGGAGACGCAGTCACTGCCGTGGCAGGTCGTGGTTTGCGAGTGTAAGGTTGCGTCCTGGCCGAAGTGCCTCTCTTGCGACTAGTTTTCTTCTGTGGACTTTTCTGGGGACTTTTTCTCTGTTTCTTTTTCTGGGGGCTTCTTTTCTTTTTCCGGGCTGGTGGTGTCTGGTAAGAGGAGGGTCCTGCCACTGGAGAAGTTATTCTTCTTGGGGACCTGGTCTTTTTCTTTTTCTTCTTGGGGCTTCGTTGGACTTTTGTCTTGGGGATAACTTTGGGGGCATTAGGATCCCATCTTAAGAGTGAGCGAATGATGACCCCTCCTAGAGTACCGCTCCCTCCAGGTTTCAAAATGATTTGTTTTTTGGTTTGAGTGTCGATGCGGGGATCGGCCAGTTGGACCAAAGCGACTTTGTTTCGATCGAAAAAGCGTTGGGTTTGATGAGGAATCTGAATGATTCCTTGGAGTAATTGACGTGCCGTCACCGTGAACCATCGTAAGACTTCTTTGAGACTAGCTTCTAAGACACGGGCTCGTGTTTGTGGATCTTTTTCTCGACTGATGCCATACAAGGCACGAATCAATTTGACGGGAAGATGCGACTGAAGGGACGTCATGTTCACACTGTGTGAGACAGACGAAAAAGGGTCTGAGGTTTTTATAGATTTTTTGATGGGGAGTGAAATGAAGTCGAGGACGGAGACGTGTACAGGACAGGCCCTCCGTCTTGGCACCAGTGGTGAAACAAGTGGGTACGAAATCGCAAATCCTCGGGGGTCGTAGGTTTCAAATCGACGAGTAAATAGGCGTGTGGCGTTTGAGTGGCATCGTCGTACGCCTGAGTCAGCCAAGGCGTTCCTAACTGTTTGGCTAAGACTTGCACTTGCGATTTATCTCGAGGGCTTTTAAACAAGACCACGTAATGCGCATTGAGACTGATGGTGCGATGGGCTTTACTTTGTTGAAACAAATTTTGGGTGATGTAAATGACACTGGCATTACGGTGATGCCCTTTGCGCGTGAACCACAATTTAATTTCTTCTTCGTCTTCTCCTAACATGTCGTCGAAAATGACCAAATGGGTTTGACGGGAGTCAGAGACGATGCCGTCGTCTTCTTTAGGAATGCCTTCCACAAACACGATGGAATCGCCTTGACTTTCTCGCAAGAGGCTGTACGCCGATTGCCACTCTTTGTAACACCACACGATCCGTTGAGGTGGCCGATCGATCAAATGATGTTTATGTTCGATCAAACGTTTGACGAATTCGGTTTTGCCTGAACCGCTAGGTCCAGCAATGAGCATGTTAAAGGGATGGCGAAGATACAAAGCCTCCCAACTGGCACGATCTAAGTGTTCGTCGATGACTTTGACAGTAGAGGAAGAGGGAGCAGAGACAGCAGAGGTAGCCATGGTGTGAGAAATGTCACTTGTGACACGAAAACGAACAAGACAAGAGTTTATATACTTTTTCAGAACACGTTTATTGAATGTTTTTTTTATCAAACATGAATACGAAAGACAAAAATACATAAAAGCCAAAGGCTTAAGTACAAGGATAAAAGGCACATGATAACGATGAACGTGGAATAAACACAAGTGTCTGTACAACAATCACATCTTTTGGGTAATGTTCTAACCAGTTCAACAGGGGGTAAGGTCACACAAGTGTCCTCCCGAAAGGGTCTTTCAGGTCTGTCCACGACAGTCCTGTCCTGGGTGACGGGTTCTTCTGGCACCGTCACTAACACGGGTTGAAAAGTAACTTTTTTCCTTGAACAACTCTCGTGCATACTGGGCCACTTCTTGGGTCCAAGCCTCAAAATCCCATTCTTTCCAGGCACGGACATCTGTCCAATGGGGATGTAAGTCACAAGCTACACACACATCGTCATACACGTCTTGGGTAGCTAAAAGTTGACGAATCTTTTTTTCCCGTAGAGGTCGAGAAGTATCCAGATGAAAACGCAAGGCTTTGAGCAAAAGGAGTTTTTCGTGACCATTTAAGGCCATGGAGGTGGTAAGTACTGATCGTAAAGAGTCCACAAAGAATCGGCTGGTAAACGAAATCCCAAAAAACAAGTCACTAAGACACACACCACTTGTCGTCCTAAATTGAATGGATACAGTTCTTGTAATAATCGATGGTAATGATCCACGGTTTGAATATGGTCATTGAGTTCCTTCCACGGAATCTGTTGGATGACATGTGACATAAGTCGTGGCATGGCAGCCTGTTTTTATAGTCTCTTTGTTTCGGAAACAATACACGTACTTTCTAGCCAGAGATCTTCGTTCTCCAGTAGGGAATCTAAATCTTGCATACTGTAACCGAAACTTCAGAGTACGTTTAGAAGTTTCCTCTTCCTCTAAGTAGATTCCACGTAAAATATGTTGATAATCCTTTAACTTGTCTTCCTCAATGTATTGCTGTAGGTGAATCTCGAAGTAACCAAAATAATGAACATTTCGATCATTCACTAACTCAAAGTGTTGAACAAGGTCTGACCACTGAAACAATTTCTGACGAATCAGTTCTCTTATACCATTCAGGTACCAGTGGTTAAAGATCTGGTGACGTAACGGATGCAATTGTTCTTTACGTTTGACTTGTATTTTCACCAGCTCTCGGTAAATGCGTTCTCTCAACTCCACAGGCAAAGCACGAATGTTCTCTAGCAAAGTATCCATGAATAAGTCATACTAAATCCTCTTTGGTCTGACACAAGAAATGTACTCTTTGCACAAACATGGTTTCACTTCAGTGTCAAATTTAAATCGTTGAGTCACTAATCTACACATTACAATTCGTTCAGAAGTTTCCCCTTTCACTAAGTTGACATTGTGTTCAAGATGTTGGTAATTCGTTAACTCTTCCTCTGGAATTCGATGCAGTACGTTTACAATGATGTAGGTAGAATCGTCCATACCAAACCAATCCTTTTTAAAACTAGAGGATCGTTGATCAATGTCTGTCCGATGGAACACTTTCAATTGAATCAATCCTTGTATAGCCTTCAGGTACCAGTGGTTCAAACACCGGTGACGTAACGGATGCAATTGTTCTTTACGTTTCACTTGTATTTTGACCAGCTCTCGGTAAATGCGTTCTCTCAACTCCACAGGCAAAGCACAAATGTTCTCTTGTAAAGTATCCATGAACAGATTATTATGGTAAGAAGTTACTTCAATGTCTCGGTCCCACTAAAGGTAAGTAATGACAATTCGGTGACCATCGAGCATGTTCTACGTAGACCGAATCTTGCGGTTCCCAGTGGTGAAGTGTCACATCACAACTGAAGCACCTGACTTTATCTCCTTCGCCCAAGTAGAAAAATCCGGCTCTGGCTAATTCTTCGGGGGTCGGTCCTCCCAGATACTTTGGCCATTTTCCTTTGAATGATTGAAGACGATTTTCAAAGTCGCAGTATTCCGACAAACGCACAGGAAACGAATATTCGTTTTTCACAGGTTCGTTTCGATGAGGGTTAAGTGACATGGGTAGGAGTTTGCTCAAGGCTGGATGACATCCGTAGGGGGGTAGACGTGAAGGTGAACATTCCCCTTTAAAACGAAACCCAGTAAAATGTCCAAGAGGACGAGCGGCATCACTTTCGCATCCGACAGGTTTGACACGCACAGCATCACTTTCCATGATAGGGGTAGGGGCACTAAAGTTCCCATGATGCTTTACGGCATCGCTCAGGTCACAACGTACAGCATCGTATCCATCGCAAGGCTCACAATCGCACTCGTCTGCAAACTCCGTTACGCAATTACAATGGTAACCACATGGACAATCGCAGTTTCCTTCCGGACATTTTCCGTCGCAATGCCTGGGTCTTATCCATCCAATATTAGTCACACTAGAGGAAGATACAACTTTTTTACAATCCCCAAACTGGAACGATGTCTCTTTCAAAGTATTCATCTTGTTTGCTCGGTCTTGGTAGTCACAATGAACTATCGATCTTGTCTAGGGTTCCTTTTTATATACAGACCAATACCGACGTGACCGTACGGTAAGGTGAAATGATTGGGAAGTCGAACTCGCTTCTGGTACACGATTTGATAAACTTTTTCCAAAGGTCGACTGACGATGTGGTGAGTGGGTAAACGTACAATCTTGTTCGGTTGGTAAGTGGTCACTTTAAAGTTTCCATCCTCTTCCGATTGCAAGGCTTCTTTCAATACCCCAAAGTTGACCACACGACTGGTACGATGATTCAGAGTCAGTCCTTTCACTTTGCACGTCGTGTGCACTTCTCCTTGTTTGTCCCGGTATTCGTAGCCGTAATTTTTGGGACCGCCACTGACGAAACTTAGAATCTTGTCGTCGGGATGCTCGTCTGTCCAGGCTCCTAAACGGTCTCCTTCGATGTTAGGGTGATGTTGAATCGGGTGATGGATGTAAATGCAACTGTCCGTGTCAAAGTACAGGACGCGTTCTTCTAACAGTTCTAAAGCTTCGTACAATTTTAAGCGAGCATGGGCTGTCACGTAAGCCGCAATGATGACATTTCCAAAGGGGTCGTCTTGTACAAAGTCCAGATCTTCTTCGTAATTGACTAAGATCAAATCCTCGCGAACGACGTCCACGTGTTTCATGAATTTGGTTTTGTCGTGAATCATCTGAAAGTAGCGGAAAGGTTCTGTCAAATATTCCGTCTTGGGTAAACACGGTCGTTGTGCCATTTTACCCCACAAGCAATTTAACATCACTTTGGCAAACGATCGCCTGCCTTCGTTTTTCTCGATGTGGTCTAAAGTGATGCCTTCTTGTTCGTAGTATTTCTCTTTGAATTGTATTTGGTCTTCGGGAGTGTGACACCAGGAAGGATAGCCGCTGGCTTCTTGCTTCAGTTTCAAAAAGGCATCCACGTAGTCTGCGAAAATGCTTTTCTGAGTAGGGTCACCCTTGTGGTATTGTTGTGCCTTGGGAAAGTGGCAAATTTCGTACACTTCTAACAGTTGGTATCCCATGTCCATAGCTTTGAACAATTCTACGCTGACCCAGGTTCCCGTCAAGGCCCGTTCTTCCTGGCTGTGATGACAAGGCTGGTCTTGGTTGCACGTTTCGGCACAAGTACGGCACAAAGGAAACATCAGTTTGCCTTGACAATGGTGAGGTAAGACGGGATGGTATAGGTTCGTGGGAGGCAAAACTTTACACTTGATCAAGCCTTCGTATTGTCGAATGTTGACCAGGTCGATGTGTTCCGTGAACAATTGCGGGTGCCCTACAGGAAAGCGACAATATTTGCACACGTAGGGATACAGCGAACACACGTCCAAGTATTTGATTTCTTCTCCGTTCTCTTCGTCGGCTTGGTACAGCAAACAGGTGGCATTGGTCCTTCCTCCGTACAAACTATCCCTCGGGTTCAGCGGGTCCATGAACTGGTAACTTTCCACGAGGCGTTTAAACTCGGGATCGGTTTTCATACGGTGATCGTACTCGTGTTCCCACATTTCCACCACTTGGTATCCTTGCTGTTCTAACTTTAGGCGTCGCTGACAAGTGTCCTGGTACAAGTCTTCCATGGTTCGTTGCAAAAACTGATTTTTAGTGCCACGGTCAGGATAACAAACGGGACATCCATGAAATAAGCAACCGTTAAACTCGTACACGATCTTGGGGTTTTCTAAGTCCCAGCCATCGACCGAATACGTTCCGATGGTCTTTTCGCCCCCTCCGTTGCGGGCATGCTGAATCCACTTGTCTTCCTTGTCGCACAAGTAATGTAACCAACGTAGGGCTTTGACCGAGTATTGACGCTTGACATAGTGGGTCGTTTGAGGACTGATGACAGCCACGGTGTTTTCAGGCATGAATCGTTGTCGATACACTAAGGAACACGCTTTGGCAATGGTGCAAGCTTCTTTCAAAGGATCGACTCCTCCGTGTTCCATGAACAGTTCTCGAAATTTTCCACAGCAACGCCGTAAAATGTCCACGTCGGAACGACAATACTTTAGCATTTCTTCCTGAAAGTCGAAGGGGTCAGAGGCATGAGCCTGGTACCAAGCGTAGAAAGCTTCTCGTTGTTCGGTACGCATGTTGTCGGGGTCGTAATAGTGAGCCTCAGGTAAATGGGGTAGAACGGCGTGTTGATTGGCTTCCGTATTGAAAAAGTGTGGAAAGTACCCTTTAGCCATTTCTGTCATTCCAAACGTTTTAGGCATTCGACTCAAAGGCATGGCCAAATAGCTCATCGAATCTTTAAACTGTACTTGTCCCACTTGCATGAAAATGATTTTGGCTCCGTTCAAAGTCACTTTAGGACGTTCGGTGCCATGTTCCGTATAGTATCTGAGAAGAAACTGTCCATCGTATCCGGAGAAATTGTGAGCCATCACCGTGGCATGACGATGACAATCTCCGTAAAGTCCGATGTCCTCTTGGCTCCACGTCTTGTCGATGGGGTCTAAGACCCATTGGGCAAAATCGGCTAACGTGTTTGGCCCCCGAAAGATTTTTTCACGCCCTCCAGGAATCTTGCTGCAGTGAGGGCAATGACTGAAGATAGGTTCTTGAATGCACTTCTCGCACGCTCGATGAGCCACGCAGAAATTAGGAATGTGAATGCCAGTCTCTTGCATGCATTCGAAATCGAAAAAGATGAAATTGCCTTTCTTCTTGTGACCGTCCTCTTTCTCTGGTGGGGGCTGGTATTTTTGCACGTAACATTGGTGTTCCAAGTCCACGATGTGGTGACAAATGTGACATTTCTTTTTTCCTGAACATACGTGTGCCTTGGTACTATTGGTACGTATGCCTTGTCCACACGTAGGGCACAATCTCAGGAGTTGACAAGCACATTTCTGCTGTGAACCTTGCGTTTTCAGATGTTGTTGGTAACAGGTAGGGCTGACAAACGTGCGCAGACAAGTGGAACAAGGCACTGGTTCTTCGCTCAGACAGGGTGAAGAGGCCAAACATCCTGAGCATTTCGATCCACAATGCTTGTGTTGCTCTCGATTATTATAACCATGGTCACATTTCTCACAGTAATAACCGTATCCCAGGAATCCGGTGATACTGGTAATGGTATCGAAATGGTCATCGTGATGATAAACATGAATGTATTTTCCGTCCTTAAAATCTTGCCCTCGAAACAACAGAGACCCGCGCACTTCTTGAGGGTGCACTTTCAAAGTGTATCGTGGAGCTAGGGCATCTTGCAATTTTTGCATCTCAGGAATGCCACAGGGTGTGTCTTTGGACATGCCAGCTTGTCGTAACAGGAGTTCTGCTTCACTTCGTTGTTTGGCTCGGTCCGATTGTCGAATGTTCTCCCAGTCTCTTTTCCATTCTACCGTGTCGTTCTTGTTGGCATAGGTTCGTCCCACCACGATGGCACGGGCTAAACACATCTGGTCATGAGGATTGTGAATTTGGACAAGGCTACGCTTAATGCTGCGAAGGTCGTTCACCAATAACATCTTTTTGCGTCCGGTCCCTTGAGGAGGAGAGACGTGGGTCATGTCCAATGTGGCTTTTCCATCGGTGATGTCAAACTGGTCATTAGATTGTTGCACGTGTTGAATCTTGTCCATGACTTTGGAAGCGGTCAATTCTGCAGGGGTGCTAAACTCGATCCAAACAGGGGATTTCAAACCGTCGTGTTGTATGGAAAGTCTCAAGCGATCGTCTTCTTTGGGTTGACATTGTCGCTTGAGTGCAGTGAGCAGAGAATCCCACACTCCGGTGATGAACCCTTCTGCTTTCTCTAACGGTACTTCGGACTTGAAATCTTTAAACTTCACCGTGTATTTGTAAGCCGTGGTTCTAAATTTTCTAGAGGAGCGCTTTTCCGTCTCTCGAATGGAATAGTACTTTTCAGGGTTGACAAAGGGTGGTGGACTTGGTTTAGAGGGTTCGGATTCTGGTTCACTCATGTCCTCTTCAAAATTACTGGCATGAATTTGTGTCAATATTTCAGCCCTGGTACGAGGCGATAGATCACGTTTCTGCCTCTTACTTTCTTCTTCTTTCTTCTCGAATGAATGGGATCGTTTCATCTTGAAAGCAAAAAGTCAAATGACTCAAGTTCAAACACCATGAACTACTTTATAGTCATAGCAGACCAGCGTATATAAAAGGGTGTGTGTCTTGTCCTTTCACTATTCATTTCACTCTCAAGCCGAGCACAACGATGGAAGAGACTAACCAGATGGAACGTTTCGTCAGAGCTTTGCGAGGGGTCATTAGAAAATTCTCTTCAGACCAGCCTACGGACTACTCTCCTTCCTTTCGAGATAAAAGTCAAGATACTTGCTATATCTGTCAGAAGAAAGGGCATTGGTCTTCAGAGTGTCCAGACCGTCAAAAAACAGGAGCTAAAAAAGACAAAAGTAAAGATACCTGTTATTATTGTAAAGAAAAAGGACATTGGTCTCCAGATTGCCCAAAAAAGAAACAAGAGGAGTCAGAAGAAAAGAAGGACTCTTCAGAAGAAGAGAGGGATTCTTCAGAGGAAGAAAGCAGACAGGTGAAGAAAAAGAAACAGGAGACGAAAAAAAGAAGGGAAGAAAGCGAGGAGGAAGAAGAGGAAAAGAGTGTGACGGTGAAGAAATTCAAAAAACAGAGAGACTAAACAAGGAGAAAAGAAGAAATCAATGAACTTTTTATTAAAGTGTTGTGTTGTGAATTGTGAATTGGATTGTAAAAAATGGAGAAAAGAATAAATGAATGATATAAGGTAAGAGTCTTTGAGTTTTGATTTTAAAATAAGAAGCTACACTCACGCACTCATACAAAGACACGTACTATAAGGGTAAAAATGGGTGGGGTTAATTTTTTTTTTGAGTTATTGGCAAATTGAAATTGTATTTCTTTTCGAGATATGTGGGTGGCCCTGAAAAGGGCCTTTTTTCTTTACGATGTAGGGGTGAGTTTAAGCAGTCAACTTTGACTGCCTTATGCCTTTGCCACGGCCAAGGCCTACTTCTGGACTGCGTAATGTTGATGATGATGATAATGATTGGGTTGAAATCACTAAGGGTGGTACGGTAGGCTTAGTCACAGGGTTGACGTGTTTAGCTCGGGAAGGTCGTATTCTCTTCGGTCGTGATAAAGAAGTCTGATACATTTGTTTCAGACTTCTTAACTCCGCTAAAATATCCAACAGTACCGTGACCGTTTGATTCTCACCCTCTTGTTTCTTTGCTGCTACTTCTTCTTGCTGTTGTTTTTTTCTTACCTCTTCTTCTTGTTGCTGTTGCTGTAAGAGAAAAGCCTGTTCCGCTTCTTTTTGTCGTTGCATAAATTTCTCCAATTCTTCTTTCTGTCTCTGTCTAAAATTCTCCACTTGCGGTAATGAAGAAGGTAACGAAGGTTCCGGAACAAATTCTTGCGAGGAGAGAAAATCGACAAAATCCCAATTCACCTCTTCTGAAAGTAAGTCCGGGTTCCCTTGGGCGGTCTCCGCTGCTGGTGCACCCCATTGGATCGTTTTCTGAGTTTCCGTCATGTTGAATGACTGTCGCATAGATTGACTTCACACAAGCGCTAGCAGATCTATATTGACTACGTGACGTCACAGACTGCTCTCTTCGGATTGGATGCAGCTGGCTGAATTTTGTAACGCGTGTTCGGATTGGTGAATGAACTCAATCCGTTTCAATCCTACCTGTCCCTATAAATAAGCGCAGTTCAGTGCATTGATTCACCTATTCTCGGAGCCTCAACATGTGGACCGACGTTGAATCTTCAACCCTTGTGTCAACAATGATGTTCAGGACGGACATGCTCATGTATGTCCGATCCAAGTGGACCGTTGTCCACAGGACCAGCAGCAGCCTGTGGATAAGAAGAGTCTATATAGAGAGACAAGGTTGCCTCAAGAGGACTCTGATGTATGGCCCTGCTGTAAGACGAAGTTTGAGGACAAGAAGATGTCGCAAATGCCCTTTATGTTAAGGGCATATTAACATAAACCAAAGGCCCTTTTCAGGGCCAGCCATATTTCTCGAAAAGAGATAGTCTTTGAATTGCCTACCCCTTTTTTTATTTTATTTTTTTAAAAAAAAAAATAGAGACCCTCCCTGTTTCAATTTTACATAGACCCTATACAGTCCCAAGGGTTTATGTCCATGTTAAATTTACATAGACCCTATATTGTCCCAGGGTTTTTGGCCATGTTAATTCCCATAGACCCTATATGTTCCCACGATTTTTCTCCATGTTAAATTTACATAGACCCTATATTGTCCCAGGGTTTTTGGCCATGTTAATTCCCATAGACCCTATATGTTCCCACGATTTTTCTCCATGTTAAATTTACATAGACCCTATATGTTCCCAAGGGGGTCTGTAATGATAAATCCCATAGACCCTATAAGATCCCCATTAACTACTCGCCTCCGTAACCACCACCTTCTCCGCCACCGTAATCATCACCGTACCCACCTCCGTAGCCGCCCCCATATCCACCACCGAAACCTCCGCCGAAGCCCCATTTCTTAGGAGGACTATTTTCCAGAAGGCATTAGCAGAAACCAACATGGCAGCGAGTAGCAAAACTACTATCTTCATTTTGGATGACTACAAGAAGAACTATTGGCAATGTTGTTTGTCATGCATCTGCTTCAGATTTCAAGTTTTCGACTGCTTTTGATGGAATAAGCTTTCAAATAGTGTATGCTGCATTGAAATACAGATTACAATATTGACAGGCTTTATTTGTTTCCATACTCTCTCTAATAGAATAATACTTTGCGAGAACTTATACCTGTCTGTTGATACTTTGCATTTTGTATTTTTTTTTAGTTTGCGAATGGAATTTAGCAATCATTTTACTTTTCATTTTGCAAAGAAATGCACCAAGGTATTAATATTTTTTCAAAGTAGTGAAAGCAAGTATAGTGGTTTGAAAATTATTCGCCTGGTATTTTGCAACAAGTATATCCTAAATGGTCGAATACAGTGAGACGCGAATTAGAGTTAATTTGAAATCGACAATCGACAAAAACAAAAACGTTAAAAATGTAGCTAGTTTATATTGCATCGTTCCCAATGTTTCATCAACACTGTAAAACGTTTGAATATTGATTATTAATAGATAGAATGATACAGGCCTTGACAGTCTGTTGCCTAGAAGCCACCTTCCATAAGTTGTTCCCATTTAACTTCGACAGATAAACTTAACAGAAGATTGAAACTATTTCTCATCCTGAAGGTTTTATTAATTCAAGGTGTTCTGTTTACATAGGTTTGAATAATCAAAATACTGAGTCTAGGTTTAACATATTTTGTAGCTACGGTGACCGAGTGAAGTGTGTGACAGATTTACAATCAGTGCGTTACGAATTCGAATTCAGCCCAGAAAAGCTGTGATTGGTGCCATAATAGTAGTGAAGTGGGGCACTATAGGGTCTAGGGGAATTAGCATTACAGACCTTCTTGGGCCGGTATAGGGTCTATGTAAATTTAACATTAACCACCCTAGGCCTGTATAGGGTCTATGTAAATTTAACATGGAGAAAAATCGTGGGCCTCTTTAGCGTCAAGGGGAATTGAACATGGGGAATAAATCGTGGGTCTGTTTAGCGTCAAGGGGAATTGAACATGGGGAATAAATCGTGGGACTGTCTAGCGTCAAGGGGAATTTAACATATGGAAATTGAACATGGTGGGTCTGTATAGCGTCAAGGGGAATTGAACATGGTGGGATTGTCTAGGGACAATGATGGTAGAGGGTCAAACACAACAGAGACAGAGACATACATACACTAGTACAAGCGTGAGATTTATATATAAAGCATTACCAAGACCTGAAATCTTGCTGGGGTGTTCAAAAATTTGCATAATTGTAATGATGCTATAAATAGCTATAATCAAGGAAATGCTCAACGACAAAATGGATGTGACTAAAATTAACGCTAAAATGACGAAATTGTCCCAGAATTTAAAGGAAAATAAACATATCCCCGAAAATTAAGTTACAATGGTTTAGACTAAAATGGATAAAATTAGTAACTACTTACAATATCAACTTGTGTGACGATCGTGGATAAACACCCATGTATCTATTTATAGCTATAATCACCTAAAATTCCTATGAAATCCCACTATCTATTTATATTACAACTTGTGGGTTATTCCTTTGGAAAACCCCACTATCTTTTTATAGCCTCAGCTTGAGTGACGTTCCTGTTTATGAACTCTAGTACATATGTATAGCTACAACCTGTGGAAATCCCCAAGTCCATATTTATAGTCTCAAAATTTCCAGCGTCAGTGACGTCACTGTACTGAACACTAGGGGATAAATGTCAACAGTGTTGCAAGTGGCTGACCTGAATACACGCTACTGCAGGTAGGTAGGTAGAGTGTATCTGATAGGGATAAAGTGAGTTTTATAGGGACAAATAGAGACCAATACACACACACACACACACAAACACACACACACACAACGTACGCGCGCAGACATACGCACACACACACACACATACACACACACACACACACACAGAGGGAACAGGAAAAACCAAACCCCAAATATACTATCAACACAGAAGGGAGATAATACAAACCCCAAATAAACTATCCACACAAACGTACGCGAACGCATACAAACCCCAAATATACTATCCACACAACGTCGCTAACGCATGCAAACCCCAAATATACTATCCACACAAACGTACGCGAACGCATACAAACCCCAAATATACTATCCATACAAACGTACGCGAACGCATACAAACCCCAAATATACTATCCACACAAACGTACGTGAACGCATGCAAACCCCAAATATACTATCCATACAAACGTACGCGAACGCAATACAAACCCCAAATATACTATCAACACAGAAGGGAGATAATACAAACCCCAAATATACTATCCACACAAACGTACGTGAACGCATACAAACCCCAAATATACTATCCATACAAACGTACGCGAACGCAATACAAACCCCAAATATACTATCCACACAAACGTACGTGAACGCATGCAAACCCCAAATATACTATCCATACAAACGTACGTGAACGCAATACAAACCCCAAATATACTATCAACACAGAAGGGAGATAATACAAACCCCAAATATACTATCCACACAAACGTATGCGAACGCATATAAACCCCAAAAATACTATCCATACAAACGTACGCGAACGCATACAAACCCCAAATATACTTTCCATACAAACGTACCCGAACGCATACAATTCCCAAATATACTATCCACACAACGTCGCTAACGCATACAAACCCCAAATATACTATCCACACAACGTCGCTAACACATACAAACCAGAAATATACGATCCACACAAACGTACGCGAACGCATAAAAACCCCAAATATACTATCCACACAACGTCGCTAACGCATACAAACCCTAAATATACTATCCACACAACGTCGCTAACTCATACAAACCCCAAATATACTATCCACACAACGTCGATAACGCATACAAACCCCAAATATACTATCCACACTCGGGAGGAAGAAGAAAAAAACAACCAAATATACGATCTACACAACGTACGCGAATACACACACACACACACACACACACACGCACACCACAGAGGGAAGAAGAAGGAAACCATTATACACTATCCACACGGAGTGAAGAAATAACCCTTTATATATACTATCAACAGAGAGTGAAGAAAATAACCCATTATATTCCATCAACACAGAGTGAAGAAGAAAAAGTTTTTTGAAAGCACCTAAGCCCTCACCTGCAATGACCAACTCTGCCAAACACCTACACCCCACCCCCCACTCCCAACACTACAAAACCCATTTAACCCGTTATTTTATGGCATCAGTGTGTGATTTAGGAAACATCAAGACACAAAATGATGGATGAATAGACTGACTATTGTTTACCGACTTGCATGCCTAAAGAGCGTGCGTGAAGGAAAACATCCTTCCATTTCAATTCTAACTAAAACATGATCCAGAGGGATAGAGAGAGGTGAAAGAGCACAATTTCATAAAGTGTGAGTAAAAACAAAACACGCCATCCTTATTATACAATGTCAAGACCAAGAGACACTTACGTTTTCTTTCTGGTCTATTCTCTTTTAGAAGGTAGTATGAAATTTCACATCAGGGCCAACGCATAGGCTCACATTGTCAATTTTTCCATTTCCATGTCTTTACT
Organism: Sinohyriopsis cumingii; assembly: GCA_028554795.2. Classification (NCBI taxonomy): domain Eukaryota; kingdom Metazoa; phylum Mollusca; class Bivalvia; order Unionida; family Unionidae; genus Sinohyriopsis; species Sinohyriopsis cumingii. The sequence continues at coordinate 85,407,858 of CM068831.1, forward strand.
GGCACAAGTTCTTCATCATCTTCAATTTCTTCTTCTTCTGAATCCCTCTTCTCTGTTTCGTCTTGTTTTTGTTTCTTCTCTTTTCTCGTAGGGCACTCTGAATTCCAGTGTCCTTTCTCCTGACAACGATATTAGGTATCTTGACTTTTGTCTCTCTTTCTTAAACGAAGCAGGTATTCTGGAGACAAATACCCATTTACCTTTGCAGACATAGCAAACTTCATTAGCACTTACACACTTTCGTATGACTCTCATCAAATCAACGACCAAAAGAGTAAGTTTTGTTGCCACTTTCGCATGTGAATTATGCTTTCGTATGACTTTTAGCAAATATTTGACCAGCAGGTCGATCTATGCTGACTCTTCCATCTTCTTGATCGTTTGAGAGTGGAATGAATACTCTGACGCTAAGACACTCTCCTTATATACAGGGACCTGCTGCATATGAAACCTTGTCAAATGTAATTTTGCAATAAGATGAAACGATTTCATTGAGGAAGTAAAAGGCAATGATGTACCGTATCGCCTCACACAAAACCTGAAGTGTTAGTTCAAATCCGTGTCAGCGATTTCGAAGACGACATAACTGAGCTTTAATCAATGCTCTCCAATTATGCCACAAAACCACGAGTCCTGATTCACGCCAAAAGAAATTTCGTTCGGTCCATAAAAAATAGTATCACATCTGAGAAACGCAAAAATATCTTCCAGAAAACTGAGAACGACGGCTTACACCTACAACGTAAATGTATGAGTTCAGGTAGTGCGTAAGACTTAGTCAAATTAAATTTTTATAGTCAAGACGAAACGATCTCTTTTCGAACAAGAAAGCAGACACCAAGCGACAATGGCGATCCGTGTCACACAACACTTTTCAAAATGTATATTATCAGAGGTTTGTTCTAGCGATCTGCACGGTTAAATTAAATGTTGATGTATTTTGCAATAGGACGGACACAATTTCCATGGGATCGCCCATGGTACGATTGTTCGAGCATTAGTTTAATTTTTAAAAATATTTTTTTATATAAATCGCCTATGGGATAGACCCAGTAAAGCATGGCCATTCTCGTCACTGTCTGAATAGCTACTCAAGTCAATTCGAAGCGAACGCGGTAAGAAAATAAGTATAGCCAATGAAATGGCTTACAACGGGTGATGCATTGTTTTGTTCTAGGACTGTGTGGCATAATAATCCCTATGTTCTTGCGTTGTTACCATTACAGTGCAGACAGACTGAAATGTGAACTTACAAGCCCTCTTTGTGTGTGTTGTACCATTTCTTCTTACCACATCAAAATACTGAGCGTCACAGTATTGATTCGCGTTTTCAAGCTGACCATTTTTTTATATCTCACTTAAACATTTTAACATAAACACTCACACTCACATCGGTAGAGTCAGAACAGACGTGTTACAGTATTGAGGGGCATGTTATCTTTTTTTTCTTCAAAGTAACAAATTTGGGGTTTGTATGAAGTAAAGAACCGAAAGTACAGTGAAACTCAAGGATGATGACCCGATCTGTCTGTCTATTGATGCGTGTATTTACTTAAGAAGAAATATGACCTCTAAAACACAAAGAGATACGGCAAGCATGATTAGATTAAACACAACGATGTTTTCCTTCACGCCCGTGTAATTTAGAGTTTCAATCGTCTTTGAAGACAAACTTGGTCTCCTTTTGTAGGGCTTGAAATAATAAAAAAAACTGAAAAATCTTAAGCACTTTGCTATAGATAATTTCATCAACAGACTAAACATGAGTGGGAATTGTCTCACCACACACTTATTTTTCTGTCCGAGCGTGGTAAAGGAGGAAAAAGGTGCTCAACAAGACAGCCATGGATGTTAAGTACTCACCAAAACGCTAGCCCGTACTTATTTCAAATCAAGTCCCATTTTTGCTAATGGACAATAAAAAGTACCAATAATTGTTAACCACCTGTGCAATTAGTTCAAATCTAACGAGTCTGTTAAATTTCCTACTTCCTAACATATGTGTCTAATATTTGTACTTAGTGTACATAAAAATAGCAATACTGATCTGATTTAAATTATTATGTCTAAGCGACATATACCAGTTTGGTCACTGTTAGGTTTAAAAAGTTAAGTTTCTTGCGGTGTTCCAATGGGTCAAGTTTGTTTCGAGAATAGTTTAGTCAAGGAGGGATACCAAGCCAAATATGGTTCCCTATTTAATAAAAAGCAATCTTTTGGAGCCCTAAAAAAAGTCTGTTTTTTCTGTTAGAAGGTAACACGTCTCTCTTTTGCTTTCACGTTCTTTCCCGCACTCCTAGTCTCATGATTCTTGATATCAGGAAATGCGTAGCCATGATGGGCGGTAATGTAAGCAGCGGCTTCTACCAGTTGACTGAGGGGGTATCCAGTGTAGGCTTGTCTGTAGAATTGGGGAAGAACTCTGACCCCTAATCCCCACTGAGAAGGTCTTGGTTTAAAGGTGTCTAGAGATTTGTAGGCAACGTATTGTATGGCTCTAATAAACTGCCTTGCTTTGTTGACGTCATACAATGCTTGATCTAGCCCCATTTCGGTGTACTTCTCAACGAGTGTCAGCGTCCCCCTCCTCCTCCTCAAAGGCCTCAATTTCCTCTTCTGGTTCTGATACTAATTCTTCAGTTGAGGTAGATAGTTTCAAATCCGCTGCTATGGTGTCTGTCGCTGTTAATGTTGTTGTGGTTGTTCTTTCAGCTGACATTGCCTGTAGTATCGGAGTGAGAAAAGAACGTAGTGCCTCCGATAATTACATTTGAGTTTGCCATACCGTTTGTCTAACATAATTGGCCCTTTGTTTCGCCACCACTCTTTCCGGGACGGGTTGTTTATTAGGTATAGTCGGCTATTGACTAGATGTTATTTGTGTTCTCGAGGTGGGTGGAGTGCTAACTGGCTAGGTCTGCATTTCTTGCTCCCGCTGCTGTTGCGTATATTTCTTCCCTCCACACCGAGTTCTGGGCCTAATTCTTTTAATTTCGTTGTACCCGAACTAACATTATCCATATTATCACCAACAAAAAAAAAACGCACAGACCTAAAGGAAACACTCACTGACATTTTACAGAACATTACTATTTTTAAAATTTTGATAAGCGACGGAAACGAACAACTTAGAGTCACACTTTCTAACCAAGATAAAGAAATCATGTGCTGATAGACTCACTTCTGTATTTTTTCTTCTAACTGACTAACATATCATAGGCAATGGAATGTTATTTCTTTTCGAGAGTATGGGGTAGTCCTGAAATTTTTTTTTGGGAACTTGAAACTATGGCGATCGCTTAGGTTATAAGATGACGGCCTCCTCTGACGACAGGCTTTCTCACAGGATAAGGTCTGCTTCTTCGGAAAGAGAAGAAGAACTCTTTCGTGTCGATACCACTGAATACAAAGCCTCTGTCAGGTTCATACTGCTGCTGCTGTTGCTGCTCTCTCTCTGCTGTTTATGAAGTCTGTACTTCTCCGTCCATTCTTCTTTCTCCTTCTTGAATTCCTCCTTGAAGAGCTCTTCTTTCAGGTCTTCAGTGACTTTCAACATTATGATATTGTCTATCTCTTCAGGTCTCGGTATCAGACTTGTCATGACCCTATACAAATTCACATAGGCTTCGTTCAACTTGGCTAATCTTGAGCACATCTTCGTAGGAAGATGAGTCGACAATGGATGGGCAGACTGGAGACTGCCCCGTTTTTATTTTCAAAGCGCGGACGTGAAGGAAATCATTACTACACGGTTTTCTAGTCGAACCGTTCAAATAATGTTATGGGATGGATAGAGAGAAGTCAAAGAGCATGAATCAGGATACCTATAGTTAAACAAACCACAAAGGCATTTATTTATTCAAAACACAACATTTTTTATTCAAAACTACTTAACACTAACAAACAACTCTAACATTTTTTAACAATAATCTAACAATAAAACATCAAACATTTTTTCAAATCTCAAACATTTTTTTTTCAACTCACACATTATTTTGGACAGGGCTGACAACGTTGTGAATGAAATTGTGATTTCCACTGTTGTAAGTCATTAGGCCATTGATGGACACTACGTTTCCTAGTTAGAGACAAAAGATAAGCATAATGGTCACAAAACCATCGATCTACTTTCTCATCGTTTCTAGAAGAAGAACGAGGATCAAATTAAGTCACTAAATGTTCTAAAGAATAGCCCAGACTACGATGATGCAGAAAATACACACAATATTGTCCACACACCAAGGAATCTGTGCCTTGTTATTTCACATTATTGAATCGGGTGGTCTGAGCATTTCTTCTCATAAAGTCAATGATATCGTCTTCCAAAGGAGGCAATCCATAGGAATCGAAATATTCCACACATCCTTCTTAAGGAAAGTAGACGGCTACCCAGTGGGTTCCTGGGAGATGACTTTCGTCCGTGTTGATCACATAAGCTTGATGGTTTTGAGGTGTGCAATGAGGGAGTTCATCTTTAGCACAGACGACAGGATTCCAAGAAGCAGAGTACGAACTGTGGTTCAAAAGGTAATAAAGTTCACAGGTATCCCTGTTTTGTGTGGGTTTTTTCTTCACAGGTAATGATTAGTGGTCAATTCGATCCTGACATTTTGCTTGAAAATGTCTGACAAGTAACCGTTTCTTCGCCTTGTCTCCCAACTCTGATCCAAGAGAGCTTCGATGCGATGGATCTCTTGAGTTGTTAATGGAGGACAATAATGTTCACGCAAGCCTTTATACCACTGTTGTAACACGTCTTCTTCCGAGATGAGACTCCAAGCTTCGTCCAGATATTCGTCCAATTTTTCTTCTTGACTCAGCATCAGGCATTTATCGTGTTGAATTTGACTGGGATGATCGTTATGACATCAATAGCAATCTTTCTTGATCAATTCCTTAATTTTTTTCTGTCAAGACCATAGCATAACAGGAAACTAAATGTGATTCTTGTTCTGGCCATCTAGACTTCATCATGATTACTTCTTCGTCTTTGTCTTGGGGTTCTCCTTCCTCGGGATCTTCACATTCCATGTCCAAAGAATCCCTACTATATAAACATTGATAAAAGTCTTCTATGAGTTCTAATAGTGTAGAATGACTTCTCTCAAACTGTTGGTTTATATCGTATTGTCAAATTCAGCATACAGGATGACGTTCACCGTATTATCTGCGCGTAGATTTTCTGCAAACTGAAATTCCACACGCATCTGGCCGGATTTTATAGGGTGAAAATATCACTCGTCGCTGTCTTGACTTACAATTCGTTAGAGAACCGTTTTCGAAAATGGAGTTTCACTGTAACTTTCCCTTTGGAGAATGGAATATTTTGTCCCAGATCTCCTTTTATAGCAATGTTGACAGTGTCTAAATACGACTTACTGACGGGCAAATAGTGAGGATGTACAAATTCACGGTGTACGTAATAGGTGTTTGCACCTTCCTGGTCATTGTTTGTGGTACTATCCACTTTGAAAGGAATGACACGCAGTAACGGCACAGAGGTGTGTCCCACCACGTTGTACTCCACCACATCGGAATACACAAAGATCAAATTAAGTCCTTGGTTCAGTTCTACGGGTTTCCAAAAGCTCTGTAAAAATCCATATTACTGTTGATCTTGGGGCTCAAATTGTTTGCGACCATTTCTGCATGTCTACCGAAAATTTCAAACAAACTACCATTGAACCTGAGGGACAATGTGTCCGTATCTTGAAATTTGATCATGAGACGATGAGCCACTTTATGGTACTCAATCTTCACACTTTTTTGGCTCTGTTCAGTGCTTTGCCAAAGGCTAAGTTGAACCTGTCCGCAATAGTGTCCACCAAATGTTCACCACTAAAATAATAACCTGAAGGAATTTTCAAGGTGTAGATAATGAAGGCTGGATTACTGGCTGGTCTTGTGTCCCCTAAAAACCCGATTTTGTTGATTTCTTCCTCCAATTGGGCATTTAGGATTTCCACCTCTAAAGTGTTTTGCTTTCCGGTGATGTTTTTGATTTGTGTTGGGTGAATGATTTCCACTAAAGCCACTTCCCAATGAGCTTCGTGATCTAACTGGATGGTTTGAGGTAACTTGACCGTGTAACAGCACAACGTGTTCTTGGGAAACACCTCCATGGAACTGTCACTGGGTAAGGTTAAGTAAAATTGGTTGTTATTGCTCATAATTCCAGAGTTATGTGGCTCTCAGAGGTGTTACTGGAAGTCAGAGGAGTGTCTCCGCCCAAAATGGAGTTGTTGTTGGAGTGGTGACTGGCACTGACACTGGACACAAGGTTCCCGTGGTTCCCGTTCGAGGAGAATTTCAGGGAGGGATTAGGAAGCAGGTAACCGATGCAACTGCTCAATACAATGGTCCACAATTGTCTGTCTCCTTGTTGCAAACTCAAATTGGCGATGGCTTCACCGATGACACAATACACCACGAAGGTTTGGCAGAAAAAGACGATTTCCGTTTTAGGCACACGTTCTCTATACCACACCCACAAGGGTTGTTTTTGTAAATCTTGCAGAGAAGAATTGGGTGAAGGAGTGATCGCAGTAGCTGAATCTGTGTGAAAGGGAATGATGGTCACTTCTTTTTATAGTCGATGACGTGCGAAACGTCGATCCAAGAATGAAAACTGGGCGGATATCCTTTCCAACGTACTTTGACTTCTTTGACACGTCGTTTGCCCACTTTACGGTTTCTGCGTTTGACAATGCCTTTGATGTCGTACACGTCGTCTTTTTTGGTGACACGACTTGATTTGAAATAAGTACGGGCTAGCGTTTTGGTGAGTACTTAACATCCATGGCTGGCTTGCTGAGCACCTTTTTCCTCCTTTACCACGCTCGGACAGAAAAATGAGTGTGTGGTTAGACAATTTCCACTCATGTTTAAAGCCTTTCAGTCAGGTTGTTAAGGACTAGTTAGTCCTACACCTGAGTGGCTAAATTTAAAAATAGTCTGTGAGTACATAAAAGCCTGGGGGATGAGGCTCTCTTTCCTTCCCCAGGAGTAATTAAAAATCACGCGGTGCGTTATTAAACCAGTGATACATGCTCCATTAGAGCGAAAATCACTTTAATTCAAGTAAGCAAGCAAGCAAGTTCGGGTACCGTCTCTAGCACTCTTGATGACACCAACTGTCTGGGTTATTTTCTTTCTTGCAAGCCCTTATGTTCCACTTCTGTTTGTGATAATAACTTGTGATGCTTCACATTTTCTAACGTGGAAATCTTTACAAGCCGTACAAAATACAAAACTTATATGACTTTGGCTTTTGACACTTGCACAGACTCTTCACTTTATAAGTGTCACGAGAAAATTGTATATCCAATTTTTACCATTTTCAAAAACACGCACACACTTGCAGCTTGACCAGAAATATGTACATCTTGTTTTGTGGATAAGTCACAGACAAGTCCAAGCATATATAGGTGGTTATGAACGTTAGGAATATCCCCTCATTTTTTCAGAAATATCAAAGCTTGTATGTGCATTTTCCCTTTTCCACTCTATATTAGTGCTTAGATTTGTTCCAAAAAACAAAAAAGAAAAAAGAAACGAAACAATTTTGAAGAAAAAAAACAACTGAATTTTGAATTCAGGTTTCTCTCTGTTTATAATTTTTTTCAAGTTGATGGTGCATGACAGAGCGCATTCACCTACCTTTCCAAAGTAAGAGGCATTTCTTCACATGTCATTGCCTTTGTTAAATTCGGTTTCATTGGTTAGTTATCGTTAATCTTTTATTATTTTGATGCATTTCTTTTTGATAGAAGATTTAAGGCTTTCTATTGTTGTAACGGTATTTATGTTCTTTAGTCTGTTGATGAAATTATCTATAGCAAAGTGCTTAAGATTTTTCAGTTTTTTTTTATTATTTCAAGCCCTACAAAAGGAGACCAAGTTTGTCTTCAAAGACGATTGAAACTCTAAATTACACGGGCGTGAAGGAAAACATCGTTGTGTTTAATATAACCATGCTTGCCGTATCTCTTTGTGTTTTAGAGGTCATATTTCTTCTTAAGTAAATACACGCATCAATAGACAGACAGATCGGGTCATCATCCTTGAGTTTCACTGTACTTTCGGTTCTTTACTTCATACAAACCCCAAATTTGTTACTTTGAAGAAAAAAAAAGATAACATACCCCTCAATACTGTAACACATCTGTTCTGACTCTACCGATGTGAGTGTGAGTGTTTATGTTAAAATGTTTAAGTGAGATATAAAAAAATGGTCAGCTTGAAAACGCGAATCAATACTGTGACGCTCAGTATTTTGATGTGGTAAGAAGGAATGGTACAACACACACAAAGAGGGCTTGTAAGTTCACATTTCAGTCTGTCTGCACTGTAATGGTAACAACGCAAAAACATAGGGATTATTATGCCACACAGTCCTAGAACAAAACAATGCATCACCCGTTGTAAGCCATTTCATTGGCTATACTTATTTTCTTACCGCGTTCGCTTCGAATTGACTTGAGTAGCTATTCAGACAGTGACGAGAATGGCCATGCTTTACTGGGTCTATCACATAGGCGATTTATATAAAAAAATTATTTTTAAAAATTAAACTAATGCACGAACAATCGTACCATGGGCGATCCCATGGAAATTGTGTCCGTCTTATTGCAAAATACATCAACATTTAATTTAACCGTGCAGATCGCTAGAACAAACCTCTGATAATATACATTTTGAAAAGTGTTGTGTGACACGGATCGCCATTGTCGCTTGGTGTCTGCTTTCTTGTTCGAAAAGAGATCGTTTCGTCTTGACTATAAAACTTTAATTTGACTAAGTTTTACGCACTACTTGAACTCATACATTTACGTTGTAGGTGTAAGGCGTCGTTCTCAGTTTTCTGGAAGTTCGGTTTGCGTTTCTCAGATGTGATACTATTTTTTATGGACCGAACGAAATTTCTTTTGGCGTGAATCAGGACTCGTGGTTTTGTGGCATAATTGGAGAGCATTGATTAAAGCTCAGTTATGTCGTCTTCGAAATCGCTGACACGGATTTGAACTAACACTTCAGGTTTTGTGTGAGGCGATACGGTACATCATTGCCTTTTACTTCCTCAATGAAATCGTTTCATCTTATTGCAAAATTACATTTGACAAGGTTTCATATGCAGCAGGTCCCTGTATATAAGGAGAGTGTCTTAGCGTCAGAGTATTCATTCCACTCTCAAACGATCAAGAAGATGGAAGAGTCAGCACAGATCGACCTGCTGGTCAAATATTTGCTAAAAGTCATACGAAAGCATAATTCACATGCGAAAGTGGCAACAAAACTTACTCTTTTGGTCGTTGATTTGATGAGAGTCATACGAAAGTGTGTAAGTGCTAATGAAGTTTGCTATGTCTGCAAAGGTAAATGGGTATTTGTCTCCAGAATACCTGCTTCGTCTAAGAAAGAGAGACAAAAGTCAAGATACCTAATATCGTTGTCAGGAGAAAGGACACTGGAATTCAGAGTGCCCTACGAGAAAAGAGAAGAAACAAAAACAAGACGAAACAGAGAAGAGGGATTCAGAAGAAGAAGAAATTGAAGATGATGAAGAACTTGTGCCAGTAAAGACATGGAAATGGAAAAATTGACAATGTGAGCCTATGCGTTGGCCCTGATGTGAAATTTCATACTACCTTCTAAAAGAGAATAGACCAGAAAGAAAACGTAAGTGTCTCTTGGTCTTGACATTGTATAATAAGGATGGCGTGTTTTGTTTTTACTCACACTTTATGAAATTGTGCTCTTTCACCTCTCTCTATCCCTCTGGATCACGTTTTAGTTAGGATTGAAATGGAAGGATGTTTTCCTTCACGCACGCTCTTTAGGCATGCAAGTCGGTAAACAATAGTCAGTCTATTCATCCATCATTTTGTGTCTTGATGTTTCCTAAGTCACACACTGATGCCATAAAATAACGGGTTAAATGGGTTTTGTAGTGTTGGGAGTGGGGGGTGGGGTGTAGGTGTTTGGCAGAGTTGGTCATTGCAAGTGAGGGCTTAGGTGCTTTCAAAAAACTTTTTCTTCTTCACTCTGTGTTGATGGAATATAATGGGTTATTTTCTTCACTCTCTGTTGATAGTATATATAAAGGGTTATTTCTTCACTCCGTGTGGATAGTGTATAATGGTTTCCTTCTTCTTCCCACTGTGGTGTGCGTGTGTGTGTGTGTGTGTGTGTGTGTGTGTGTGTGTGTGTGTGTGTGTGTGTGTGTGTGTGTGTGTGTGTGTGTGTGTGTGTGTGTATTCGCGTACGTTGTGTAGATCGTATATTTGGTTGTTTTTTTCTTCTTCCTCCCGAGTGTGGATAGTATATTTGGGGTTTGTATGCGTTATCGACGTTGTGTGGATAGTATATTTGGGGTTTGTATGAGTTAGCGACGTTGTGTGGATAGTATATTTAGGGTTTGTATGCGTTAGCGACGTTGTGTGGATAGTATGTTTGGGTTTTGTACGTGTTAGCGACGTTGTGTGGATAGTATATTTGGGGTTTGTATGCGTTAGCGACGTTGTGTGGATAGTATATTTGGGAATTGTATGCGTTCGGGTACGTTTGTATGGAAAGTATATTTGGGGTTTGTATGCGTTCGCGTACGTTTGTATGGATAGTATATTTGGGGTTTGTATGCGTTTGCGTACGTTTGTGTGGATAGTATATTTGGGGTTTGTATTATCTCCCTTCTGTGTTGATAGTATATTTGGGGTTTGTATGCGTTCGCATACGTTTGTATGGATAGTATATTTGGGGTTTGTATGCGTTCGCGTACGTTTGTGTGGATAGTATATTTGGGGTTTGTATTATCTCCCTTCTGTGTTGATAGTATATTTGGGATTTGTATTACGTTCGCGTACGTTTGTATGGATAGTATATTTGGGGTTTGTATCCGTTCGCGTACGTTTGTATGGATTGTATATTTGGGGTTTGTATGCGTTCGCGTACGTTTGTATGGATAGTATATTTGGGGTTTGTATGCGTTCGCGTACGTTTGTGTGGATAGTATATTTGGGGTTTGCATGCGTTAGCGACGTTGTGTGGATAGTATATTTGGGGTTTGTATGCGTTCGCGTACGTTTGTGTGGATAGTTTATTTGGGGTTTGTATTATCTCCCTTCTGTGTTGATAGTATATTTGGGGTTTGGTTTTTCCTGTTCCCTCTGTGTGTGTGTGTGTGTGTGTATGTGTGTGTGTGTGTGCGTATGTCTGCGCGCGTACGTTGTGTGTGTGTGTGTTTGTGTGTGTGTGTGTGTGTATTGGTCTCTATTTGTCCCTATAAAACTCACTTTATCCCTATCAGATACACTCTACCTACCTACCTGCAGTAGCGTGTATTCAGGTCAGCCACTTGCAACACTGTTGACATTTATCCCCTAGTGTTCAGTACAGTGACGTCACTGACGCTGGAAATTTTGAGACTATAAATATGGACTTGGGGATTTCCACAGGTTGTAGCTATACATATGTACTAGAGTTCATAAACAGGAACGTCACTCAAGCTGAGGCTATAAAAAGATAGTGGGGTTTTCCAAAGGAATAACCCACAAGTTGTAATATAAATAGATAGTGGGATTTCATAGGAATTTTAGGTGATTATAGCTATAAATAGATACATGGGTGTTTATCCACGATCGTCACACAAGTTGATATTGTAAGTAGTTACTAATTTTATCCATTTTAGTCTAAACCATTGTAACTTAATTTTCGGGGATATGTTTATTTTCCTTTAAATTCTGGGACAATTTCGTCATTTTAGCGTTAATTTTAGTCACATCCATTTTGTCGTTGAGCATTTCCTTGATTATAGCTATTTATAGCATCATTACAATTATGCAAATTTTTGAACACCCCAGCAAGATTTCAGGTCTTGGTAATGCTTTATATATAAATCTCACGCTTGTACTAGTGTATGTATGTCTCTGTCTCTGTTGTGTTTGACCCTCTACCATCATTGTCCCTAGACGATCCCACCATGTTCAATTCCCCTTGACGCTATACAGACCCACCATGTTCAATTTCCATATGTTAAATTCCCTTTGACGCTAGACAGTCCCACGATTTATTCCCCATGTTCAATTCCCCTTGACGCTAAACAGACCCACGATTTATTCCCCATGTTCAATTCCCCTTGACGCTAAACAGGCCCACGATTTTTCTCCATGTTAAATTTACATAGACCCTATACAGGCCCAGGGTGGTTAATGTTAAATTTACATAGACCCTATACCGGCCCAAGAAGGTCTGTAATGCTAATTCCCCTAGACCCTATACAGGCCCAGGGTTTTTCTCCATGTTAAATTTACATAGACCCTATACAGGCCCGGGGGGGGGGGGGGGGTCTGTAATGCTAATTCCCATAGACCCTATAGTGCCCCACTTCACTACTCATAATGTACATGGGCAACACACCATAATCCAGTTATCTCAGTTGTTTGTGAGCTCATGTACAATTAAATAAAAATTAGTCACCCAAGTAATCAACCAGTAGAAATCTACTATATTGGATTAGTTTGTAATACATTTTAGCAAACATGAAGTTTGAATCTACATATGCAGAGAAGAACGTACCTTTAGGAGAGGGCCGTCTTCTCTACTATCGCAGCAATCATGCGGTATTTATACAAATCTTCCGCAACGTTTTAGCTATAAATGCAAAACTTAACGTTAATGCATTAATCATTTGATTTATATTGAACAGAAACGGGCATAAAACTGTCATATGACCAAGAGCACGTATTGTGCAGCCTGAATCAATCCGAAACCCCCTGAAAGACAAAGACGTTCAAACCGGCAGATGTTTTAAACCCAAATTCAGATGTCAATAAATCAGTACCCAACAAAAAACCATTCCAATTATAAAACATACTTTTTGTGTACAAACTATTATGATAGCTATGTATATTGACAAAAAAATCTTATTTTCTTAATTTTGTGGTTGATATTTAAATTTCGATGCAAGTCATATGAAAACGTTGGATGACAGAAAAAAATTTAATGTGAACTTATTTATTGGAGAAGCATGCACGATCATGACATGTTTACTATGTCATTGTTCAAAATGATAGTACATTAGCAATGAGTAAAATGTCACAGGATGAGAAGAAGTTCATAAGTTGTTCTTCCTTCATTTTGATTCTTAATATCACTCTCATGGCTGATTTGAAGTCTTTACTTCCACAAGAATACTTAGTATGCATATTTTAAATAAATGTTGTTAATTTGCATGGGAGCAACATAATACATTATTGGTCGGGCGGTGAGGAGCAGTAGATGTACAAACCAAAACATAAAATGCAGTAACAGAAGTAGATTGGCTTGTGAAATGTTCCGTAACAGTCGTAACAGTAGCAGAAGTGAAAGTAACAATGGTTATTCATATAGCACAAAGAGTATGAGAAGAACATAAAAGGAAAAAATGATTAAAGTAAGGTAACAATAGCAGATAAACCATTGTAACTTGAAGAAGCAGCTGTAATTATTATTATTATTATTATTATTATTATTATTATTACAGCTGTTGTTATTGCTGATGCAATATTGCATTTGTGTTACGTTGTAAAGATTATGGAATCACATATAAAATTATACTTTGGTATCCAGATCGTCAAGAAAAATCAGATATCATCCTTTTTATTATGCACATAAGTTTTTTTTCTTTCTATCAATTGATTCTTTTACCTACAAAGCGGCGAAATAAAAAAATCACTAGTTTTCTTCACATTTTTTCTTTCCTTTATTGTTCCTTGTCATTTATGTTTTTTTTCATTTTCTTCCACTCATTCTTTTCATGGATAAGCATTTTAATATTTTCAATCTTTACTACATGCATTTAATTTTAAATCCAGTTTTAAGTATGTTTTTCGTGTTAATAATGTGTATTAACAGGGTATATATATATATATATATATATATATATATATATATATATATATATATATATATATATATATATATAATTTGTCTCCTTACCATTTTCACAGTTTCAATACACTGATATATATTTTAAACATTATTAACCACACTATTTAAAGACGGACTCATTGTGGAAAAAAAAAGCAAAACATGGCTTAGGGCTTTAAAGAATATGACGACTAGAGACTGCAAAACCGACATACCCAGAGTTTACATATAGCAAAACAAACTAACGTACCTCATTAATGTAGATAATAAAGGGGTGACATTCTATCATTTAAAACAATTGATAAATATCTACCAGCCATTATGTTATATTTTTTAATTTATAAAAAATTAAAATTGGCAGAACAAAGTAATGGACTTAATATTTAAGAAATTTCTAACAATTGGCTCCTCTTGATAACTATCCAGCAACTGTTTCACGATTAAGTCATGGCACATTTGCAGACACATGCAAACAAGTAAAATATACAGATATTGTATGCATAATTGACTGGTCATTTTATACAATTACACGCTAATATTTGATAACGAAGATTCTATGAACATACATAGGATTGTAGTGTGATATGAAAAACCTAGATGATTGTCAATGAAAATGGACAGTATATATAACGACATAAGACACAAAAAAAAAATACTCGACCTTAATGGACAGTATGTATAACGACATAAGACTTTAAAATATTCGATTTAACACATACTATCCTATCATAATTAGTAAAGGCAATATATGGATTCCACATAAGAAGAATTTTGACTCAATGCAAAAAATGGTTACATGACGGTCTGTTTTTTAATACGACATACTATTCCATGATTCTAAATAATTTACTTGATATGAAATAAATTTAATATTTCTTCTCATCATGACTGAACTGGAGGTATATTATTGTGGAAAATACTATATTGCAATGGGTCATGAAGAACAAAATGCTGTACGATCGGGAATTGGGGAGTCTACACAAGATCATAAAAAATATGCTGAAATAGGTAAATGTAATTAAGTCAATGTTACATCTGGTGAAATCACATGCGCTTTCTTTTGCATTAACATTAACAGAGTAACCGGTTAGCGATTTTAAGAACACATCAAAGTATTGGTGGCTCTGGATGAAATAGACCATCTGTACTTTGCCAGTTTCAACCGTACAAGGCACTATAAAACAGGCACTTTTGGAGGAACATTGGTATGACTCGGATGAAATCATTTAAAGACAATATCAACAAATTAGGCTAAACTATGATGTTATGGTGATGGTGTGGTTATGGTAGCAAGTGATATCGTCATTAAACTAGGTGGCAAAACAGGTTACAATAACAATATACCATAAGTCATCAGACAACTTTAGTCCAGGAACAGATACTGCTATAAATACTAACATGGTAACAACCTGAATTATAGCTTCGGAAAAATAGTCAGTAAGAATTAATAAAATGATTAATCTTAAAAAACCGATCGAAAAGCAGGAAATGTGAGTATTAACAATGTGAGTATTAACAATCTGTATAAGATGCATAACAATAATAAAAGTCTTGTACTCTACAGAGCCAAACCTGTGCGCGATTTTAAAGAAATATATTTAGAAACAAATGGACACGGGTAATAATTATTACAATGGTAGAAGAAGCTAGTATACTTCCTTTTAATAATAAACTATTTCGTTTCATTATTAGTGTCGCTTTCTGTTTGCCTTTGATCAAAACAGCTAATAACAAACCAATTAATGTTTCTATAAAGACCTTAATATCATCAGCATATAGTGAAACATTTATTTGCTGACTACGACAGCCAAATGATAACAGCCAAATGGTGACTACAACAGCCAAATGCTGACTACTACAACCAAATGATAACAGCCAAATGCTGACTACAACAGCCAAATGCTGACTACGACAGCCAAATGATAACACGCAATGCTGCTACTGGTTGTTCTTACCCATTTCTAACAAGCGCTTGTCAGTAAGTTTCATTCCATGTTTAACTTTGCCAACGAAAGGATTTGTACAACCTTTTCACCACCACCTCCACTTGTTCGAATAGATGCCTCTATAGAATTAGTTATTTTTTTATTATATATATATATATATATATATATATATATATATATATATATATATATATATATATATATTGTAATAATAAACTAATTCGATATAGGCATCTGATTGAAACCAACCGACAAACACCCGTATCTCCTCCCAACCACCTGTCATCCAAAACACTGCACTAGGAACATCCAACACTTAGGATACACAGAATTCTCTCCGACGATGAAACATTCCTCAAACGGCCTGAATAGTTATCTAAACATTTGATTTACCGAGGCTACGACAAGAATTGCGGAGACAACTCAAAAGGCTAAACAAACAAACCGCAATAACCTACCAAAATATGGAGAGAAGGTAAAGGATGATAAAATACCGTTTATCCTGACACACCATCCAGACAACCCTAAAGTATGTAAAATTAGCGGAAAACACTGACCCTTCGTGGAATCATGTGGCGCACTAAAGTTAATCATCCGGAACAAACCTGTAGTAGCCTTATGGATCCCTAAAAACCTAAGGGAAATCCTAGTCATGGCGATGCTAACGCAAATCACTAACCAATACCACTCTAGTCAGTATGGCTCCTGTGGCAATCATAGGTGCAAAACCTTTCAACATATGAAAGAGACCAGGACATTTTCTAGCACAGCCACTAGAGACATGCTGAACATACTTGGTCCAAACTAAAGGTGCAAAACAGAGAATGTAATTTATCTCCTCACATGTACGATCTGTAGCCTTCAGCATGTCGGAGAAACAAAAATTCTACAGGAAAGGATCAACTTTCATTGATCTGATTGAATGAAAAAGACGCTGTAAAGAAGCCTAGAAGCAGAACACTTCTCTTTCCGTGGCCACACTTTCGGTGATATAACACATTTTGCAATCGCTTACAACCTCAACTGGAGTTCTGAAACCAAGACAGAAACGAAATCTTAATGGATACACAGCCTCAGTACCCTTTTACCCAAGAGGTTTACACCAAGACGACTAGAAAAAACAGCCATGCACAAACAATTATCTTTCTGAAGCCGACATATTTTCTTTTAAATAATTCACTAAATTTGCTTTTGAGTCACCATATATCCTGTAATTGCTACTATAACAATGAAATATCCGGGATATAATTTGAACTTATATACATTGACATAAAATAATAGATATCGTTATACTACTCGATTTCTAGGTCAACAAGTTGAAATAACCTAGTAAAAACATAATACATTTATAGGTTTAATGTCTGTGGAAATAGTCACATAAGTTTTGCAAGTACAAGGTATTTTCTGATTGATTTGTTTGTATTGTCTATGTTTTGTATTTGCCTTTGAAAAGACTAACTTGGAGTCGAAAGCGCTCATGCAAGTTAGACACTATTTTTGTGCTGTTCGTTGTCAGTTTATTACATACATATATAGTTAGCTAATTTGTTAGTTAGTCAGTCTGCTAGTTAAATAAATTATTGGGTCAACATATTTGCCTTGTCAAAGTTGTGCATCTCATATATCAAGCACAGTTCGAGTTCTACTCTATGTTTCACATGGTAATTGTAATAACGTCAATAGTTTGCTTTACTGTACCATAACACCTTTTGAGAATATTCAAATGATATTATTTCATCAAGCAAGATGTCAAAATAACTGTTGTACAAGATACTTTGGTCCACTTTATTCTGAAAGTTTGAACCAGTTGTGCATACTCTTTTTATTTTAACGACCTAAATAGTTTTCTTTGTCTCAGAAGTACTATTACCTTCTTCTGCTTTCGTTTTAGTTTTCAACATTGTATAGACCATCTTGTATGTTGTAAAGCAGAAGTGCTCGTCTAAATAGTATATCAATAGTCTATCCTTTACAAACTCTAATTACTTCACAGTAGGGTCACCTAAAAATACTTTTTCTGCTCGTAAATATGTCTTACCCAAAATCAGGAAAGGAGAGCATTGAATCAATAAATGTCCAAATGTGGAATTACAGCATTCTTGCCTAATTTGACGTTAGGCTTGCTTTAGGTTTCAGTTTGCATGATAAACGAATATGTTAATCCATTAGTGTGACCTATTTTTGTTTTCAAAGCTGACTTCTGATTTACTAGTGAAATATTCCGAATTGTGATTTGGCAATATATATGTCTATACATATGTCCATTTGTGTTTTCGTAAAGCGTTATATTAACTCTTTTCATAATATATGCTTTCTCTTCGCAAATGGAAACATATTCAATATTTTCTTTCTAAAAAACTTCATTGACGGACTTTATTAGTACAAGTATTTCTCTTCATTAAAATATACGTTCTCCGTTTTAATGGTATAATTAAAGTGAAGTGTATGTTAACTCATATTTAGGTCAGTTTGATCTAATCTTGACAACACATCACTGACATGATGATTTTATGTATATTGTTGCAGTTTTTAATGATATCTGTTTGGAAATGGTTTCATAAGTAACCAGCATAGACTCTCCTGTATGGAATAGCTCTTATTCCTTGTTTGTGCAATATGTAGTTAGTTCGTTCATTACACCAAATATTAAATTTCGAATAATATTTATATTTCATAATCGTGTTATCTTTCTTCCTGAATAATATTTGTGCAATACTTTGTGTCAGAAAATGTATAAATGTCTACAGTACTGATTGTGCTGAGTATTGATGCTGTATTTTAAATTAGATCCCTTTTAATCAAATATATTTATTTAAAAACTGACAGGAATAGTTTTCTACTTTCATAGATAAGCAACGATAAGTCTATCAGAAAAAGTGTTGCTTAAAAAGAAAATATTTTTAGTTGCAGATGGTATACAAGTATGATGACAATTTTTTTTTTATGAAACTGATATATACAAGTATATGCATAAAGGAGCAATGACTAATGGTTGCTATATATTGATCTTTTAATTTCTAACAGGAAACATATGTTTCCTGCGTAAGACAGTAAAGATTCCTGCTCAATTGCTAGCAACAACATATTACAATTTATAAAATTTGTATCAAACATCACTTTTATTTATGCTGAACTGTTACTTTCAGATTTTCTACAATTAACGTCATTCTATAAATTAAAGAAGTCTAACTATCGCAGGATCCATTTATAATGGCTCTGCAAATGCAGAAATCGAAATTCAAACGTATTGGCGTTAAGATTTAAATCATTAATAGAAAAGATATGAGGGATTGATTTTGTCGTCACTGGATAAATATTAGACGTACATTTTTAAATTCCACTTTCTGTTTCTGGCTTGATAAATTGTCGGATATTAAATATTCCGTTTTATTGATTATGCCATTCGATTTGTCTTTGCAAAAACATTCATATGATTCTCCAGCTTGACAATCATTAAAGTATGCATTTCCGAGTAAGATACCTTGACTTTCCCAGAAGGAATTCTTTTTATTTCTATACATTAATTAAGTCTGTTGCAGCCACATGGGATCCTCACATAAATTATGCATAATATTGATTACCACACCATTTTGCATCAAGGTGAATAAACTTTTATGGAAACTCTCTAAGTAATTGAACCTATGTTCTGTGTCGAGAATTAGAGCCCCAAGATGACTACTTGTTTGCATGTAAGACATTACCTTGTGCGTAATATTAATGTTGTTTACCCCATTTTTTCATGACTGGCAAACTCATTCGGACTCATACAGAAGAATGAGTTGGTAGGAGATGGCAGTGTAATCCAATTCAGTTAAAAATTTCAGTCTTTTAAACTCTGAATACAATGTACATGTCGTTGTCTGGTGTCTAAGTATCAACGCCTTAGATGCCACGGTCACCGATCCTTTTCACATAGATATCTACATCTAATAAGATACAAAAATAGGTCTAAACGCTTTCATACATCGCAGGTAAAAACATAACTTTAGCGCAATCTGTCTGTCTTCAATTTACAGTGCACAAAATCCCTTGAAGTATATAGTATAGTGTAAGTATTCTGTAATAGTGTACTGTTTGGTTAAATAGCATACTTTATGAATGAAATCATATATTTATGTTGTGGTTCGTTTCGGTCTCTGACCTGAACACTTTATGCCCTCATTGAATGCTTTTCGTTTTGTAATGCTATGCCATTTCATAATTCATTTAACCTCAGCATCTCAGCTTGTAATATGCCATTTCATAATTCATTTAACCTCAACATCTCAGTGTGTAATATGCCATTTCATAATTCATTTAACCTCAACATCTCAGCCTGTAATATGCCATTTCATAATTCATTTAACCTCAACATCTCAGCATGTAATATGCCATTTCATAATTCATTTAACTTCAATATCTCAGCATGTAAACCCGCAAACATTTGAACGTGAAATAGTAATTTTACTGTCAATAACTGTACTTATTGTCATTTTTTTAAAAACAGTTTACACATGGTTAAGTCAGGTTATGCCGGCAAAATTACTATCCGTTTTAATTTAATCCTCGATATAACATGCTATGCTTTCTTGCATTAGAACGATTTGGTCATGGTCCAAAACTAATAATTCTCATCCATGCTTACGCAGACAACGGCTGAGTGGGCAATGATTGAATGACAAAAGCTGGATAACAGTGATTGGAGGTAGGATGTTCAATTTTATTTTGAACCTAATTAGTATTTGGAACTTAACTGGTATTTCAATTAATGCGTTATAAACGTGGCAAGTACATAGCCTCAGATGAAGTGATTTGTGCCTGGTCTGAAAAGCATACCCTGAAAAGATTTTGTATCGAACATCCTATTAAAATTATTCATATAAGGTCTCTTCTTCACTAAGTCGCCGGGGCTCAGTGTTTAGCGTTTGTTAGGGATTAAAGGGGTGCGGGTTCGAATCCTACCATCACACCATCCTGCGTGTGATCTTTAGGCAAAGCATTTATTCGAATTAAGTCGCGGTACTAAATAGCCTGTTTGTGATGATGTGCGTAAAAATAATATATTAAGTATATTTGTTTGTTGCAGTAAATGACACTAATGCATAAAAACGTCTATACCATCTAAGTTCCTAATACTTATTATTGGTTGATATTTCTTCTTTTAACCCTGTCGGGAAGCTCTCTATATATTCTAACAGGTAATACGTCTACATATATATTAGTGCTCGATTCAGTGTTCGGTATTTTCAATTATGACTGAATCTACTTCGTTCGTCTTGAATTCAGTAATCTTTTCGTTGGAAATTGATTTTCATTGCATTGTGCTTACCTTATGTTTAAATTTTTGTCTAGGATCTAACTCACTATTGATTCATACATTCATTTTCATAAAACACATAACTTATTTATATTTCTTAATCGTTTTCTATCATTAAGCTGAATTACTTTTGTGGATACATATTTTCCAAAATAAATCTAATAAATTTCATCTTAGCTCTGTATTGTGGATGTGTTGTTTTTTTTCTGCGCTTCGCTACAAACTTACTTTGGCGTCATTTGCAGAATACTATTCTCTTTCAAGTTTTCATTCCTACTGAATGGCCGACGATTTTCCCTTTAATATATTGTGTTAAATATATCATTTTTGAGAGTTTTTCACATTCAAGTGTAGCTTTTGATTGGTTGTGTTTTTTATTTTGTTATATTCAACGCTATAACACCATTAAGATTTTAGGTATTTCTTTTACAATTCGTACATTGTTGTAGACGAAATTTATACGTTCATAACATCAAATTGGTTAAATGTTTGTAATCTAAAACATTTCCATATAAATGCTGCTGTATCTCTAGTGCTAATGTCTGGACAAAACCTTGTTAATATTCAAGCCTATAAATGTATGACCTACTTTAAATCGTTTCCAACATGAGTAATTACAAAAGGCTCCAAAGGCCCTCTAAATGACGCCAAAATAAAAGTGTTCCTGCAGAAAAGTTTCGTATATTTATTTTCTTTAAGACTTCAAGCAAGACATGTGGAAAATAACATTTGGGATCACAAGTACAAACATTTTCCAACGACCTTTACTAGGTAATAATTTATTTCAACATATATTTCAAGACCTTCTTTACGATTACTCCAATCAAACCTACTGATTTGTATTATTTTACTTGGATATTGATGTGATTAGATATTTAATAGGTAGGTATTAAGAAACTGCTGGGGATTCTTTTTATCTTTATTTGGGGTTTCCTTTCAATGTTTTAATGTCAAAAGCCATACTCTAACACATTTCGTTTTACATCAGGTTTGTTCTTGTTGTTGTTGTAGGGTTTAACGCCATTTTTCAGCACATGATAGGCTATACATGGCGGCCAGTATTAATGGTGGAGAAAGAACCCGGGAAAACCCCGGAAAGAACCACCGACCCACGAGAATCTACTGGCAAGCTTTCTCACATACCCACATTAGTCCAATGAGACTCGAACCCACGCAGGCAGAGGTGAGATGGCAGTGATCCTTAACGGAGAGCGCTTTAGACCACTAGGCCACTCGGGGCCCCCATCAGGTTTGCATAACATGATTAACAGTAGTGATACTGGCACAACAAAAATAAAAATATTATCAAGTTTAAAGACGAAATAACAACTGAATCACTCGAAGTAGAAGTATACAACGTAATTACTTAACCTTCGCTACGATTTTCCAACTCTATAGTGCCCCAACCGGAAGTGACGTACATTTACCCCCACAAGACCGCGTACACTCTTCTTATCGAAAATAAAAGCGCTATAAACTTTGAATAGGAAACATTTAAATGAAATTATTGAAAACTATCGTTCAGCCTTATATCGCTTTCAAAACTGTATCTCTGTTTCAATTTATCTTCAAAATTGCCGGAAATACATGTAAAAAGGAATCCAAGCTGGCTACATAATATCAGACGACTTTGAAAAAGAAAAGAAATAGGCACACTTAAAAAGAACCAAAGTTGGCTTCCTTATGTTTGCCATCTTCACTAAAACAAAACTGATAAACTTAAAAGAATCCAAAGTCAGTTTCCATGTTTGGATTGTTGTAATACAAATGCATTTGTACTGAAGATTCTGTCTGTAAGTTTAAGCAAAGAGTTTACTGCTCGCTACCAGATGTGTTTATTCATTACTAGGGCTTCTATTTGTTTGCCATATGTAATGATAATTGATACAAACTGGCATTGATGGGCACATTGTAAAATGCATACACAACAATAACTTCCTATAATTAAACTTTTGTAACCCATGCTAGAGAAAAGATTATCATTTGGAGTCAAAGTGAATGTATTTTCAAATAATTATTTTTTTTGCGATGAACTGTCGTATAGTTAACCTGGATACAATCTTTGACACGTTGCAACTTATAATGTGTCATTTTGCAATTTTTGTATCTGACATAAGCGATTCACACTACAGTAAGAATGCTTACAACATCCGGGGTCCGCTACATGTATGAAATTCGTTGATATAGTTTTCTTTAAATTATTCTGATGATGAACAAATAAGGAATAAATGATTATAATGCAAGGTAAGGTTTCTTTCACTGTATTTTCAAATAAGGGTTTTGCTTATTTATTGTATTGTACAGTGCACGGGGAGCACAACTTGAAACAAAAGTAGTTCCTTCCTTAAGCCCTTGGACATACACCTTGATTAAAAACATTTCACCATAACTTTTGGGACAGGAATTTTTTAAAATTTATTATCTATATATAAATTTTAAAACAATAATTAGCGCGTTTCTAGAACTGACTTTATTTTATTAACAGAAACAAATGAATGTTGTTATGCATAAGTATTCGCTAGTCTTGGTATGCCTTTAATACATCAAACTGCAGAATTATATGATTACGTTGTTTCAAGAAGAAAACTATCTATGTACATTTGAACAAAAAGAGTCAATCGTTTTCTGAAAAGAAACTAAATCACAAGCTCTCTTTACGCGGGTGATTATAAAAGAACTATGCACATTGTTATAACAGACATCTGCTTTGAGTAAACACTTCCTCAAATAATTACACCAATGCATGGAACAATAAAAGTAAGTACAGTACTTATTTAAAAATGAAAACTATACAAAACAGCTATACGTACCGAATCCTCGTGTTACAATGTCAGAATGTACACGAAAGAGCTCTGATATAAAATATCTTCTTCAGCTGACAAGTTTGCAGAAATTATGTGTCCGTGATATGTGAAAGTAATTGTAAATGTCTCCATTTAATACAAACTGGTGTTTTACGCGAATGTCAAAACGTCTAATTCTAAAGAGCACATTTTCTTCTTTGTTACTTATATTTAGTATTATTCATTATATACTTTTCAATAGTATAATAGTCACAGGTGAATAAAAGTTCTTCATGATTTCACAGCTCGGGAAATTACAGACATCTAATCATCATAACCAAATTGATTCAAATATGCACTATTGACGCAACAAGCAACATTACATTTACCGTACATACTCGTCGATTCAGATCATCAATGTAAATCTTTTATTGCGACATTTCGTCTGGACATATTTTGGTGTAATGCTAACTGAATTGTGTTAATCGCATATTAACGATGTATGATTGAAACAAGCCATGAAATATTATATGTCCCTTATACTGTACATGTTTACAAAAGCTAGCATATCTTTTTGACATTTATAAGTATTAGTTAAAAAGATTGTTTGTCTACTTGGTACTAGAACTGCAACGTATTTTCTTTTAATTCTACATAATCAATTAACATATTTGTCCTTTAACCATTAATCGCTCTGGTGGCCTAATGGTTAGTGCATCCGCTATGGATGCGGCAGGTCGTGGGTTCGATCCCCGGCAGAGTCATACCAAAGACTTACAAATATGGTACTAACACCTGCCTTGTTTGGCGCTCAGCATTAAGAAGTTAGTGTTAGGACTGGTCGGTCAGGTTTCATGATAATGTGACTGAGTGGGACATGATGCCCCAGTGCTAAACATCACTACATAATGCCACACTGCAGACATCGTAGCGATATGACTGAACAATTGTTAAAGCTACGTAAAAATCCAACTCATACACGTCCAAGTCATAATCCTTTACCATTAACATTATCGTTGTCTAGTTTCAGTTTAAATTCTCCCAATATTCATACAGCGACACATGTTGTTATTGCATACAAAATTTGAACGGCTGACCCAGTCAACTTCAGTATGTCTGTCTTACCTTGTTTATAGAACAAAATGGTTTTGTACTATTATATGACCCATACATAAACACGGGACACAATATATAAGTTGATGTCAAATTGTCTTGGGGTTGAATTGTCCCTGGTGTTGAAATGAAATTAATAAATGTAAGATATGAGATTTTGGTTTTAAATATTTAATAAATCCATTTTTTGGCATTTAGTTTAATTAATGAATTGATAATTTTAGATAAATTACAAATTACAGTTAACGATAGCTTTTATCCCGAGTAGACAAAATAGTGTCAAAGATATTTTTGTAAGTTTAAAAAAGTATAATTTCGATGATAGTTGAGAAAAACTCTAGCTTTTATGATATATATATATATATATATATATATATATATATATATATATATATATATATATAATAACATACAGAACAAGCCAAACGCAATATGTTTTCTTCGATAGACAATATGCATATTATTCAACTACCTTTTCATATGAATTTTAATGACATGGCGTTTTTTGACGTCTTAGTGTAATAAACAAATTAGAAACAATCCTGTCCATTGCATAATACATCATTTACATTGTTTGCTCTTAAGTGCGACAAAACTGTCTACGTGATTTCTTTTTCCTTCTTTTTTTATAAGTGTCACAAGCTTGGAGAATATTTGTATAAGATAAATCTCCGAGATTGGATTCTAACTTTGGTATGCATTTTGAAAGACAAGGTTGCCTTCTTATCTTTATACACTGCAAAAATATTTAATATTGTTTTATGTGTATGCGTGTGCGTGTATCTGTTCTTGTGTGTGTGTGTAAAATGACACATGTTTAAGAATAAGGCTTTTTCGTATAAAATAAAATGTATTCCATATTGGAAAGTAAATTTAATAATGAAATTGCACAATGTTTTCTAATATTGTATTTTTATGTGTTACAATACTAACTGCACGCAAAAGATAGCAATTTATCCGCAGTGACCACGTATAGTGAATAAAACCCCTATCCAACTCCTGTAACAGGAAACGTGGCTTTCAAAGAAATAATACGCAAAAACAATTTCTATAGGTAGGAACCAAAATCAAGAAAAGAACGATTAATATTTTTATGTCAGCACAGTTCAGCCATCATTCATTAAGACGAGACTGAAACAAAATTAACTGAAAAGATTTTTGTTTTTTATTGAATTTAATAAACAATATTTCACTGCATGAAAATGTCGACATACATCACAATTTATTGATAAAGTGTCTATTAGCTGTTGTTTATATTCTTCATGCCATCCATCATTCAGGTCCCGTTTGTCCATTAAGATATATATCTATAACACTTCAGTTCACTTTGTTGGACGTTTAATATTTCTTGGGAGGGACTGAAAACGAGAAGAATAAAAGAATCACGATACTGAGTAGATCGACATATAGTTACATATATATATATATATATATATATATATATATATATATATATATATATATTTGATTCAACTAGAGAATAAGTTCATGACATTAATGTAAAATGTAAAATGAATTGTTTGTTATTAAGTTTTAATTGTTCCGAATTTATTTGTCAGTCTGTAGAATTACCGGTTCTCTCGTCCTTCGCACTGATCTTTCTTGAACATTCATCGGGCACATTTTGCTGATTAATGTTTAAGAAAAAATCTGTAGTTTCAATTTTCAGGGGAAATATAGTTGCTCTATTAACTTGTAAAGCGTACAATTTCGATGAAAGATGAGAAAAAACTCAAGCTGTTGTTATTTTTATTAAAAGCACAAAAGCAACCTAGTTATATATGTCTTCTTCGATAGACAATATACATACTATTCAACTACCTTTTCATATAAATGAATGATTTAGCGTTATTTAATGTCTAAGTGATATTACAAAAACAGAACAACCTTCTCCTTTGCATAATATAATATTTATATTGTTTCTTTTACGAGCGAAAATACTATCGAAATGGTTTCTTTTTTCTTCCTTTTTTTCTTGTGTCGAAAGCTTGGAGAATATTTGTATATGATAAATCTCTTCAGATGAGGCGATTATAATTTGCGATTAAAGATAGGCGCAGACTAATGTCTCATTTCTACAACAAATAGCTATTTCATACCGGTCTTACTTTGGATTGCGTTGGAAAATTCATTCTAATTTTCTTTTATTTTAATGCAATGACATCAGAAGGAAACTCTGATCAGGAAATAATTTTTCCATGCAATCTTTAAGTAATGAAAATATATAGATTATAATAATCCATGTGTAATGCAAAACTAATATTCCACTAAAGGTGATCTATACCGATAACGAATCAACCTTGCTAAGTTTCCCTGTGTGATTGACTTTTTTCTTTCTCTTTTCACTGCCTTTCTCTTAAATTAACAGCATATGCGATGATTGTACCAACAATCAAGTGTTGAATGGGATGTGTTCCAAACACTTGACAAACGGAGAGTAAGACAAGTCAATCGACTGAGATGTACACAGTATATATTCGATTTGATATTGTAGATAGTTTCTCTCAGAATCAATATACTGCATCAATCGTAAAAACCTATATACCGACGCGGTAAGATGTGGATGAACAATTTGTAACAGATGCTAAAGATTTATTATATTCCCAATACATACAATACTTACATTTCTTTGGCCATTTGAAATGATAACCCATTCCAAATCCATCTCCCATTCCACCACCATATCCTCCTCCATATCCACCGCCATATCCCATTCCGTATCCACCCCCGTATCCACCACCGTAACCTCCTCCATACCCACCGCCATATCCCATTCCGTATCCACCCCCGTATCCACCACCGTAACCTCCTCCATATCCACCGCCATATCCCATTCCGTATCCGCCTCCGTAACCACCACCGTATCCACCTCCGTAGCCCTCACCATATCCACCTCCGAAACCTCCGCCAAATCCCCATTTCTTTGGGGGTGGTTTTTTCCAGAAGGCGTTGGCGGAAGCCAAAATGACAACGAGCAGCAAAACTACTATCTTCATTTTGAGTGACTACAAAAAGAAATGTTCAGAGCATTACATTGTTCATGGCATTATTGTTCATGATGCTTCTCCTTCAAACTTCTCTCAGTCGTCTGCTTTTCATGCATTCAGCTTTCGAATAGTTTTGGCTGCATTGAAATGTTGACTGCAATATTAACAGGCTTCATACAGACAAATAACCATTACAATGCCAAAATCTTCTACAGACAATTTGCATTGTGTCTTAAGTTTGATGGCAAATATAATGAAACAATTACTTCGCTTTTTTATATTGGCAAAGGTTTACGCTAAGTTATTATCTTAATGCAGTGAAAACATATCGATTTGAAAATGAATTCTTTGCTATTTGGGTACAATTGCATCATAATTGGTGTAACACAACAAAAGGCGAAGAATTAAAGATAATTTGAAATTAAGCACGACCCCACATGACGTACACTTTAGAAATGCAAATGTTTCAAATGTTGTATACAGAATATTTAATACGCACCACAAAACGCTTACGTATTAGATATATTTTGATACGATGTTACAGTTCTGCACAGGTGGCTACCTGTAAGCCACATTCCACAGGTAATACTTGCAGAAGTTTCCTATAATTCCTCACCCTAAGTCTTGACTGTTTTATTACGTCAAGGCTTTGTATTTAAGTAGGTTCGAATAATCAAACTATTGCGTTTACGTTTATATCTTTGGAAACCACGGTGTGCCAGATTTATATTTAGCGGGTTGCTGGTTCGTATTTAGCCGATACCAACTTTTCTCGGTACCAGCACTATAATTCAATTGTTTAAGTTGTAAATAGTTTATCGTGAGCTGATGTGCAATGAAATACTAATTAGTCAACCAAACAATTCCTTAGTAAAGATACGATGTCTTCCATTAGTTTATAAATCTCTCAAGTAAATATAAAGATTGAATGTACGTGTTCAGAAAAGAGCTTACCTGTAGGAAAGGGCCTTCTTCTCTGCTCTCGGAGCAGTCGAATTCGGTATTTATACAAATCTACCGCAAGATGTTTTGCCATTAATGCCGGACTTAGCGTTATTTCATTAATCATTTATTTTCAATGAAAACCAATAAAAACGTCTATAAAATTATATATGACCACGCGCACGTATTGTGCAGCCTGAACAAATCCGGAACTGTCATAGAAACAAAAACATTGAAACCCGCAAGAGTTTTTCATTAAAATGCAGATGTCAACATATCAGTACCTAACACAAAAACATTAAAATTAGAGCACGTCTGCAAAACATGTATGTGTAATGAAAAATAGTTTTCTTCTGGAGTCAACATTTTCCTACTTTTGTGGTTGATTTTAAATTTAGATTGATTTTATATAACTAAAATTGAATGACAAATCAAAAGTTAAGGTTATGCTTATTTTTGTAAAGACAATTTCAAGATAATGGTATTTATTGATATTTTATTGTGCAGAAAAAAATGCATGAGTTACGAGTAAAGTATCAATGGCTGATAAGCATCTTACAGGCATTAATCATCTATTGGGATTTTTAGTATCACAGTCTTGGCTGATTTGAAGTTGAAACAGACGTCTTTGTTTCCACATCAAGAGACGGCACACTGTGTCTAGAGAAAACTTTTTGGCATTAGAGGAACTACTCAGCCAATTACTAGTATGAATATTATAATGCAGTATCAATAAGACAAGGTCGAAAGAGAAAGGAAGTGTAGAAGAAGCACATGTGAAATGATCAAAAGTAGTAATTTTAGCAATATTAGTAGTAGTGCAAGTGGCAGAAGTAGCAGTTTTAGGAGTAGCAGAAGTAAAAGTATTAGTAGTTGGAGCTATAACAGTAACATTAGAAGAAGAATATCAAATGAGAATATTGATGAAGTATGTTAACAATAGCAGATAAACGACTGTAACTTATCAGCGACAGTTTTAACTACTGATGTTATAATTATTCTTCTGATTAATATTATATATGTATATTTATTATTATTATTATTATTATTAGCAGTAGTAATAGCATTAGTATTAGTGGTAGTACTATTATTATAGTTATTGTTGTTGTTGTTCTGCAAGATGATTTTGTTAATGTGTAGAGACTACTATAGGATTTGGTATTAGATGTATTTTACTGATTTTATGTTGCAAAGATTACTGAATCACATAATAAACCAAACTTTGTAAGTACATCGTTAAATACCACCCTTTCCACTCTTCTCAGAAGTCGTTTAAATTATGACCCTTATATATGAAGAAAATAAAGAAAATAAATAATTCACTCTTTTCCTACATTTTTCTTTTTTCCTTTTGCATTCATTCTCCTTTCTGTTTACTTGTTCTTTCTTATATTCATTCTTTGACCGGTATAATAAGAAGTTTCAAAATATAAATGTTTATTGTGGGGAGGGGATGGAATGTTGTCGAAAGCAGTTTTAACAAAACGTTGGTTTTTGCGATTTGTATTGATGCTTAGTGAAATGTGTTATACTGGATATTAATGACATCTAATATATACTTGCTTATCTTAGTTGGTAAAGTCAATAATTAGGTCCCACAACTCCTTCCATATATGAATTATGTTGTCTGAATGCAAAATATCATTGAGTGATTAATAGATTATAAATCCAACAAAATGAATATAAATAATTAAACCTAATCTTTATTAACTTGAATATTACTTCTCATCATGATTGGAGGTATATTATTGGGGGAAAAACAGCTTATTGCAACTTGTCCTGAAAAACCTAATAATGTAGTGTGTGTGATTGGGGAGCCTACACGATATCATATAAAATATGATAATATACGTACGTATGATTATAGATCTAGACCAGTTAAGTTCTGATGAAAACTACCTGATTTAAAAAATTATTTCAATGTTTATTTATACTGAAATAACATATGGACTTATTACTTTGCAAAATAGTTACGGACTAATACAAGGAGGAATATCAAGTCTACATCAAAGTATGAATAATGTAAGAAATAGACCATCTTTTCGTAGTCTGTTTTAACTGCAAAACAATGAAGCGAAATGTGCATGGGGGGATAATCTATGATATTATTGTTTATAGTATAGTTTTGTGATATGGTTATGAAACTGGGTGGTAAAATAGGCTGCAATAACAATTTACATAAATCCTGAGATATATTAAAAAATCCAGAAACAAATACAACTATAAATACTAACGTGGCAATAAATTGAATTCCAGCAAGTGACGAATAGTCTGTAAGAATTCATTAAATGATAAACCAATTGAAAAGAAGAAAACGGGAGTATGGAATATGTAGACCAGAAGGCAAGTAACAATTAAAATATTGCAAACCATACAACCGAATCTGTGAACGATTTAAATGAAGTAAATCAAGAAACAAATTAGCAAGCATTTATTATTATTAAAATGGTTGTAGAAGTTGGTGTGCTTACATTTAATAGTATACGTTTGAGAGCGTTTCATTGTTTAATTCCTATTGTCGTTATCTCTACGCCTTTGATCAAAACCAGAATAATTAACCAGCTAATGTTTATATAGTACACTAATATCATCAGCTAACACATAATAAACTCAATGCTGAATAGGCACGAGTGTGTGCTATATTGCCAAGATAGCACACAATTCTGCTACTGATTGCTCATACCCAATTCAAACGAGCAGTTGTCGGTATGTTTCAATGTATCTTTAACTTTGTGAACGAACGTATTGGTACTACCTTTATCACCGCGTCCACCACCTGTTCCTCGCCATGTCGAACGTTTTACACGATATATTTCGATTATATTTTTTCTAATATTTTGGTTCCATGTCTGTCTCTTTAATAAGTTTAATTCTTCATGTGAATGGATTTTACAGCTTTAAATTGTAAATGGAGGATCGATTAAATTGTTGGCAAATTTTTCTAGTCATTTGTTTAAAAATTGATGCCTTGATATGATTGTGAATAATTCCGTTATCAAAATGTTCTTTCCTTATATTCCGAATATATCGGCTATATATTGCACAGTAAACGGAATGTATTTCCATTATTTTTTCGTATTTTATTACGTCTTGATCTGGATTGCTTCTTTAGATATTTATGGGATTTGTTAAGGAATTATTCCCTTGTTTGATTCCTAGTTTATTCTGGATGTAAACCACCCTTATTTGATTGAATTATTAGGCCTTAGGTGTAGTTTTACGAATGAATAATTTTTTCTTTAATCGGTTACTGAAAAGTATGCCAGGATATTGTTATACATCTTGACAATATTTTTATCTACTTGTTGAAGGAATTATAGACAGGTTATCGGGGCTTCAAGAATTATTTATTATGTGTAACTTTTTTTTTCTTCTCTTTAATTGTATTTGAGACATTCATTGATAACATGGCTTGGTGTTTCTGGGGTGGGGCAATGTCCGCACGCTAAGCTGACACTAGGTAAGAACTACCCAATCGGCCTGCCATAAGTGATTTCCCTGATTTTTGTAATTATTTGTCATGTCTTTGGCGTCATTTTGATTCAACAGTATTGACATGCTGACTTTTATACGTATTGTTCTTTGGATGTAAAAAAACCTGCGTCCTTTTGTTTTGATGTCCCTTTTCCATTGACATTTCCTATCGATTTTGTGCTAGGGTTCGTTCAAGTTAGTTTTTGCTACTTTATCGGCCCTTTTGTTTACTGGTGTGGCATTGTGTCAATGTGTGATGTCATCTACATTAATTCCATAGATGAAGTGTTTTTGTCCAGGGTTTCGATCCTTAAGTTGCCTCTCTCAAGAGATTTTCTCTGTTAGAAGAGTTAACTGATTCCAGAGAGCGCCGTATGCTTAGAGAGTCCTTAATTATAACTAGCTTTCCATTTTCATGTGTTTTGATCCATTTAATTGCTTGCTTTATAGATCATAATTCGTTTATATATATATATATATATATATATATATATATATATATATATATATATATATATATATATATATATATGTATGGAGGAGTTATTGGGAAGTCTTTCTCCCACTTTAATGTCCTAGCCAGGGATCATCAACACTGCTATAGTGTTTCTTGAGATTTGTTATGTAGAGCTATCAGTAAAGATCAATGTATGGATCCCTAGTATGTACCATCTATCTCCAAGAATATTGTTGCCCTAATTTATAATAGTTGGTATTGTTTCGACCGATACTCTAAAGGCTAAAAGTTTATTTTTGGGGTGTTGCAGGCCCAAAACACAAGAGTAGGGTATCTTGTCAGAAAAGCCTGAAGGTCATTAATTTTTAATTCTCTTTGGAGGTCATGGATGTTTTCCCTTTGACACGTTTGAGACCAGTTTATGCCGGTTTATATCATCTCTCTATGATATTCCTGGTTGAGTGCTTGAAGTCATCGATAGAGATCCGTGCCTCTCAGGAACAATATTTCTCGACTCCTAAGACTTGAAGTTCCTCCCAGGAAGATCGTTTGAACCCACAGGTGCAGATAGCTAGAGCTTGGTACTGTATTGAAATAAATTTAGGTCTGCCAAGGCATATGTCTGGCACCCGTAATCTATTTTCGAACGAATTAATATCCTGTAGAATGGCGTGTCCTGGTCTGCCCTTCAATCGATTCCCTTTAGGTTCCTCAGGAAGGTTAAGTCATATTCGCATCTCACATGCGTAGCTATGTGACTGTCATATATTTGGTGCTCATTGATTAGCTTCTGCAAGAATTTTGTCGGTTTTTCGATTCGGATCACAATGGTACTAATGTATAAACTCGGTATTTCCGAAGCAGACCTTGCATTTAGGTGAAAACAGTACTCCAGATGTCTTAGTGGGAAATGTCGGAAATCCCTTCTATGGGACCAACGATCAATTTTATCTATTCCAGACTGCACCTCGCCTAAAACAGCTTCACTGGATAGGTTACCCTCTATCGAGATTCCGCTGACGTAGGCAAACTGCGTTGGGTCCAGACGGTATTGATCTATTGATTGTCCAGGTCATCAGCAATAATCTTGAGCCTTAATGGAGAGGGAAGGATATCGAAAAGTGGGTCACTCACTGGGTAAATACTGGTACCCTCAATATAATAAATCTATAAAACAAGTACTCTCAGCAATTGGATTAACAATATGTACACCCAAAATAGCAGAAGGTGTCGATTCGGAAAGTAAATAATTCAAGGTCGCTATGAAATGACCACTTCTCATTACTCGTCAAATTCCATATAATAACTCATGTTCACAAAATAATTAATATTATATGATGAAGCTATGATAAAGCAGACTGTGAAGCATTTCAATCCATCTGTGAAGGCCAGCAGTACGACCACAATAGATATAAACTCAACCAGAACATTGAAGAAACTCTGTCTTCGGCGGCTGAAGAAAGCATACCAAAACAATTGGGAGGAGGTGTCAAACAAATTGTCCAATGGTGGAATGACGAATGCAAGAAGGTCATTAAAAAATAAAACCGAGCTCTTACCAACTTTAAAAACACTCAGCAATCATTATACCTACCTTTTAAAACATAAACAAAATGAAGCAATACCCTAAAAATATCATTCTCACCGCAGAAAAAAAAAACATGAAAGAAATATTGCCTATCATTAAATTTTAAAAGAAACACGAAACAAATATAGGTACAAATTAAATCAATTAGGTGAAAGTCTATTTTCTTTACCCCCTACCCAGACTATTTAATACATACCGGATTAACGATGACCTATTTGTCCTTTCCACAATGGCCTTCTATGTTAATAAGCATTAGCTTATATAATAGAGATTAATAAATTCTATTATCTGAGAAGGTAATCATTGTCCGGTGTTTCAAAACGCTGCGTAACCAGTATATACTCTTTTGTATGGAATAATTTTTTTCTTTTTCTTTATTTTTGCAATATGTAGTTAGTTTTATTCATTACACAAAACATTAAACTTAGAGTATTATTTCTATTTCTTAATCGTGTTATCTTTCTTCCTAGATCTGAATAATATTTGTTCAGCATTTTGTGACAGAAATTCTACATTCATTGATTCAGGATAAGTGTCTTCAATACTTTTTTCAGTTATTTGTACTGAATATTGTTGCTGTATTTTAAATTAGTTCCCTTGTAATCAAATGTAAGATTTATTTATAAAAACAGACATGAATATTGTCCTACATTTTTAGTAAAGCAGTGAGAATTATATCAGGAAAATGTGTTGCTTTAACCAAAAATATTTTCAGGTTCAGATGGTATACAAGTATGATGACAGTTGTTTCTGAAACTGATATAAAATTAATGAGCTATAAACGTGGCGAGTACATAACCTCAGATGCTGTGATCTGTGGCTGGTCTGAAAAGCATACGTGAAAAGAATGATTTTCGAATATCCTATTAAATATTATACATACCATGTCTATCCATAGCTAAGCAGCCGAGACCAAGTGTATAGCGTTTTGTAGGGATCGGAGGGGTGCGGGTTCGATGCCTACCATCACACCAGCATGGGTGCCATCTTTAGGCAAGGAATTTTACTTGAATTATTGCGGTCCAAAATAACCTGTTTTTGATTATGTGCCGTACCAAAAATATATCAACTATATTTGTTTGTTGCAGTAAATGACATTAATGCATAAAAACATCTATATCATCGAAGTTCCTAATACATATTAGTGATTTCTTCTTTTAACCCGGCCTGCGAGGTGTATATACATTCTAACAGCCATTACTTACACACACACACACACACACACACACACACACACACAAACACACACACACACATCTATATATATATATATATATATATATATATATATATATATATATATATATATATATATATATATATATTAGCGTTCAATTCAGTGTTCAGTATTTTTATTTAAAACTGAATCTACTTCGTTCGTTACAAGTTCAGTAATCTTTTCTTGCAAATAGATTTTCATTGTACTATACTTACCTTGAATATTTGAATTTGTTGTGTAGGACCTCACTGATCACTGATACTTTCATCTTTACTTTATATATATATATATATATATATATATATATATATATATATATATATATATATATATATACATGACATATATATATATATGTATATACATAGACATATATATATATATATATATATATATATATATATATATATATATATATATATATATATATATATATATATATGTATGTATGTATATCTTGTTTATAATTCTTAATCATTTTCTAGCATTAATTTGAAATACGAATAGGTATGGTAGATTTCGGTTGGTTCATGTACCAGAA
Organism: Sinohyriopsis cumingii; assembly: GCA_028554795.2. Taxonomy (NCBI): domain Eukaryota; kingdom Metazoa; phylum Mollusca; class Bivalvia; order Unionida; family Unionidae; genus Sinohyriopsis; species Sinohyriopsis cumingii. The sequence goes on from CM068831.1 coordinate 85,444,109, forward strand.
AAGAATCTGTCATCTGATACCTTCAGTTGCCAGATTGAGTCTTTGTCTGTGTAATGTACTTTTGGTGTGTATATTTAAGAAGATTGTCGGTACATATGTTTTATAAAAACGTTTCCAGCATCTTCCGGTTTCATTTTTCTTGCAGTGTCTTACAGTTGTTTTATCAAATCTAGTAGTAGCAGTGTGTGTATGTGTGTGTGGATAAATATTTTTCAAAATAAATCTAATAACTTTTATCTTACCTCCATATTGTGAATGTGTTATTTTTCTAAGCTTCGCTGCAATCTTACTTTCGAGTCATTTGTAGAATACTATTCTCTTTCAAGTTTTCATTCCTGTTAGTCGTTTACGGTTTTCCCTTTAATATTGGTGTTAAATATATTTTTACGATAGTACAAAACGCATCGTATAAGAGGTTTTTTTTTCACATTCAAATCTAATTTTTTTATTTGTTGTGTTTGTGATTTTGTTATATCCTACGCTATAAAACCATTTAAATTTTTGTTTTCTTTACAACTTTTACATAGCAAGTAATATAAATTTTGTAAGTTCTATTTCATCAACAGTCTTAATTTCATAACACATAATTGGTCCCATTTGTGTAATATAAATCATTTACATTTGAACGCTACTGTATGCTTATTGCTAATGTCTGCCAAAAACGTTGTCAATATTCAAGACTATAAGACCTAATTTAATTAGTTGCCAACTAGAGGAAACTAAAATAATTTTTAAGTATATTTTAAACAAACATGGGTAATTACAAATGCGATCCTAAGGCCCTCTAAATAACACCGAAATACAAGTTTTACTGCAGAATCGTTGCTTTCATTTGTTTTCCTAAGACATTAGACTAGACTTGTGGAAATTATATGCGCACAAATTCTAGATTGGGATCACAAGTAAGTTTCTAACGAATTTTATATGTGATAATTTCTTTAAACATTTTTAAAAATAATTTCTTTACAATTACTCCGATCAAGTTATTGATTATTACAACAATTGGCACACTTCAAAGAATCCAAGGTTACTTTCCGAGTTATGATTGCTTGTAATAAAATAACATTTGTCTTTGATATTCTGTCTGCATGTTTAAGCAAAGAGGTTATTGTAAGCTGCCAGTTTTTTTTATTTATCACTGGAATTATATTTATTTGCGACATGTATTCATGATTGATAGAAACGGGCATTGATGGGCGCAGGTTAAATAGTATACACAACAATAACTTACTTTAATTATACTTTTATAACCCATGCTAGAGAAGAGATTATGATGTGCACTCACAGTGAATGTATTTTCAAATAACGGTTGTTAGTTGCGAGAAACAGACGTATCTTTAACCTGGATACAATACAGTCTTGGTCATTTTATACCTTATAACGTGTCATGCGTGAATGGCAGGTTCCATCAAACAATCGGGTGATATTTCCGACTCTTTTACAAATTTGTTTTATCTGATATAAGCTATTCAGTCTATATTAAGCATGCATACCTACTTATCCGAAGTTCCTGAATATATTTACTTCTTTAAGAAATTTTTGATTATAAAATGGGAGGAATAAACGTTAATAATGCAAGGTACGTTTCTTACATTTTATTTTCAAATAAGTGTTTTATTTATCTATTTTATTGTACCGTAGAGGAGGGAGCACAAATTCACACAAAAATAGTTCGTTTCTCAAGTCATAGGACATATACCTTGACTAAAAAGTGTTTAACCCAATTTTTTGGGACAGGAAAACAATAATTATATTATAGTATGAAACAACAATTAGCGCATTGCTAGAACTGACTGAATCTTCTAAAAAGAAACAGATGACTCTGCTCATGTCTACTTAATCACGAGTCTTGGTATGCCCTTAACACAGCTCACTGCACAATTCTATAATTACATTGTTTCAAGAAGACAGAGTCTAGTTCTAAAACAATCCATCCGTGTACGTATAATAGTATAATTGAATAAAAAGAGGCAATATGTTTTGTTAAAACTAAATCACAATCTTCCTTTGTGTGGGTGAATGTAAACAAAATAATCCATACGCATTGTTGTAACAGAGTTATTTCGAGTAAACACTTCTTAAAATAATTACACCAAAAAGAGGAACAATACAGGTTAAGTACAAGTACAGTACGTTTTTCAACATGAAACGTCAACAAAGCAGCTACATTTACCTTACACACTATTTGGTTCAGATAATCAATATGAATCTTCTGTTGTGACATATTGACTGGATATATTTTGGTATAATTCTAACTGAATTGTGTTAATCGTATAGTGACGAGGTATGAATGACATAAGTCATGAAATACTTCCTGTTTCTTATACCGTACTTGTATACAAATGCTTGCATATCTTTCTAACAGTTATATTTATTTGTTAAAAAGATGGATAGTCTACCTGGTACTAAAACTGCAACGTATTTTTTTCTTTTAGATTTCGTCTTCGGAATAAATGTCAGATCTTGTTTATAGAAGAAAATGATCGTTGACCATTTTGAACTGCTTTATTACCCAGACATAAACACGGGACACAATAAATAAGTTAGGCTCTTAATTGTCTTGGGGTTGAATAGTCCCTGGGGTTGAAATGTCCGGGCCGAATTGTCTTTGGGGTTGAAATGTCTTTCTGTCGAAATGTCTTGGGGATGAAATGTCTAGGAACAATATAACGGATGAATGTAAGTTATATCCGTTTTTGGCACGCGGAAACTATCGATTGTTTATGGAGATTGCCAAATAATTTGTTACATTTAAAAGAGCGGATTTTTAAGACTAATTGAACGTTTCTATGGTGAGAAAAAAGAAGAATTGCGGTTTTCTATGACTATAAAAATATCACAGTTTGTGACCAGTGACCCCATTTTCTTTCATTTATAAATGTGAGACATGCTATTTTAGCTTTAAATATTAAACATAGTTTACATTTTGCATGTAGGTTTAAGTTTAATAAATTCAGGAAAATTCCAGTTAACAATAGTTTGCATCCCTAGTAGAAAAAAAAGTGCAAAAACTATTTTTCTAAGTGAACGAAAATGTACAATTTCGATGAAAGATGAGAAAAACTCAAACTGTTCTGATTTTTATTAAAATCGCAAAAGCAACCTAATTATATATGTCTTCTTCGAGAGACAATATACATACTATTCAACTACCTTTTCATATAAATGAATGACTTTATATCTTTATATACTGCAAAAATGTTTAATATTGTTTTAAGTGCTTGCGTGTGTGTTTATCTATTTTGGTGTGTGTAGAATTACACCTTTTAAGGAAAAAAGTCTTTTCAAATAAAATAAAACTGATGTCTTATTGCAAAATAGGTTTAATGATTTTTAATGTCTTCCAATACTGATTTCTCGCCAAAGGTAGTATTTATTCCGCATTGGCTACGTATAGTGACTAAACCGCTATCCAGCTTCTGTAACAGAAAAGGTGGCTTTGAAGGAAATGATACGTAGAAACAATTTATATAAGTAGGAACCAAACACAAGACTATGACTTTTAATTAAAACAAATTATGTCAGCACAGTTCCGCCATCCTTCCTTGTCATACTAAGATGAGACTGAAAAAAATCAATTGGAAAGATTCTTGTTTTTAGCTTGCATTTAATAAACAATAATTCACTGCATGAAAATGTCGACATACATCACAATTTATTGATATAATGTCTATTAGCTGTTGTTTATATTCTTCATGTCATCCAGCATTCAGGTCTCGTTTGTCCATTAAGATATATATCTATAACACCTCCATTCACTTTGTTGGACGTTTAATATTTCTTGGGAGGGACTGAAAACGAGAAGAATAAAAAAATCATGATACTGAGCTGATCGACATATCGTTCAAAGTAAATGATATATCTTGAATACTGGGACGTTTTAATAGAATACATATACATACTTGATTCAACTAGAAAATAAGTTCATGACATTAATGTAAAATGTAAAATGAATTGTTTGTTTTAAGTCCTTCGCACTGATCTTTCTTGGACATTCATCGGGCCCATTTTGCTGCTTAATGTTTAAGACAAAAATCTGTAATTTCAATTTTCAGGGGAAATGTGGCGCAAATGTGACCTAAGATAGATAGATCATTGCTTCGTACAGTAGCGTCCCCTCACCAACGTAAAGATTCAGGTCTTGCCTAACCATGGTACTAAATAAGTATATTGTTGTATAGGTCTTTTGGAATTATTTTTACAGTTAACGTAAATCGTATTGTTGTTTCTTAAATCCAAATGCCATAGTCCTGAATACTTAAATAAATGTACTGTCAGAGTTATCAAGGCATTTGTCATGTGCATTGATATGAACAATATTGATTATAAATAAAAATATCGTCTAAATATTAACCTAATGAATACAAAGAAAACTACAAAAACGAATAAGGCATGTGTTTTTCATAGCAAAATAATTCCGCAAGACGTGAGCAGCAATTTCAGTTACATCCGTAAACCATTCCATGTTCATTGTGATTCTTCCAATTATATAATGGAGTTTGTCTTAATCGGTTTAATCGGATTACCAATTTCAATTCCGCTAGTTTAGACAAACAAATATATAATATAATATTTATATTATATGAGAAAATATTAACTTTTATTTACAGGACAGTTTTACCAAAATACATTTTACCTTGGTAAGACCTTTAAATATAGTTGCTCTATAAACTTGTATGGTTCTCTTCATTCTGTTTTTACTTTCATTTTAATGTAATCACATCAGAACGAAACTCTGATCAGTAATAATTTTTCCATACAATCTTTAAGTAATGACAATATATAGATCATAATAATCCATGTGCAATCCAAAACTAATATTCCACTAAAGGTGACCTATACCGATAACTAATTACCCTTGCTAAGTTTCCCAGTGTGATTGACTTTTTTCTTCCTCTTTTCACTGCCTTTCTCTTAAATTAACAGCGACTGAGATGTACACAGTATATATTCGATTTGATATTGTAGATAGTTTCTCTCAGAATCAATATACTGCATCAATCGTAAAAACCTATATACCGACGCGGTAAGATGTGGATGAACAATTTGTAACAGATACTAAAGATTTATTATATTCCCAATACATACAATACTTACATTTCTTTGGCCATTTGAAATGATGACCCATTCCAAATCCACCTCCCATTCCACCACCATATCCTCCTCCATATCCACCGCCATATCCCATTCCGTATCCACCCCCGTATCCACCACCGTAACCTCCTCCATACCCACCGCCATATCCCATTCCGTATCCACCCCCGTATCCACCACCGTAACCTCCTCCATATCCACCGCCATATCCCATTCCGTATCCGCCTCCGTAACCACCTCCGTACCCTCCTCCGTAGCCCTCACCATATCCACCTCCGAAACCTCCGCCAAATCCCCATTTCTTTGGGGGTGGTTTTTTCCAGAAGGCGTTGGCGGAAGCCAAAATGACAACGAGCAGCAAAACTACTATCTTCATTTTGAGTGACTACAAAAAGAAATGTTCAGAGCATTACATTGTTCATGGCATTATTGTTCATGATGCTTCTCCTTCAAACTTCTCTCAGTCGTCTGCTTTTCATGCATTCAGCTTTCGAATAGTTTTGGCTGCATTGAAATGTTGACTGCAATATTAACAGGCTTCATACAGACAAATAACCATTACAATGCCAAAATCTTCTACAGACAATTTGCATTGTGTCTTAAGTTTGATGGCAAATATAATCAAACAATTACTTCGCTTTTTTATATTGGTAAATGTTTACGCTAAGTTATTATTTTAATGCAGTGAAAACACATCGATTTGAAAATGAATTCTTTGCTATTTGGGTACAATTGCATCATAAATGGTGTAACACAACAAAAGGCAAAGAATTAAAGATAATTTGGAATTAAGCACGACCCCACATGACGTACACTTTAGAAATGCAAATGTTTCAAATGTTGTATACAGAATATTTAATACGTACCTCAAAACGCTTGCGTATTAGTTATATTTTGATACGATGTTACAGTTCTGCACAGGTGGCTACCTGTAAGCCACATTCCACAGGTAATGCTTGCAGAAGTTTCCTATCTTTCCTCACCCTAAGTCTTGACTGCTTTATTACGTCAAGGCTTTTTATTTAATTAGGTTCGAATAATCAAACTATTGCGTTTACGTTTATATCTTTGGAAACCACGGTGTCTGAGTGGACAGTGTGCCAGATTTATATTTAGCGGGTTGCTGGTTCGTATTCTGCCGATACCAACTTTTCTCCGTACCAGCACTATAATTCAATTGTTTAAGTTGTAAATAGTTTATCGTGAGCTGATGTGCAATGAAATACTAATTAGTCAACCAAACAATTCCTTAGTAAAGATACGATGTCTTCCATTAGTTTATAAATCTCTCAAGTAAATATAAAGATTGAATGTACGTGTTCAGAAAAGAGCTTACCTGTAGGAAAGGGCCTTCTTCTCTGCTCTCGGAGCAGTCGAATTCGGTATTTATACAAATCTACAGCAAGATGTTTTGCCATTAATGCCGGACTTAGCGTTATTTCATTAATCATTTATTTTCAGTGAAAACCAATAAAAAGTATATAAAATTATATATGACCACGCGCACGTATTGTGCAGCCTGAACAAATCCGGAACTGTCATAGAAACAAAAACATTGAAACCCGCAAGAGTTTTTCATTAAAATGCAGATGTCAACATATCAGTACCTAACACAAAGACATTAAAATTAGAGCACGTCTGCAAAACATGTATGTGTAATGAAAAATAGTTTTCTTCTGGAGTCAACATTTTCCTAATTTTGTGGTTGATTTTAAATTTAGATTGATTTTATATAACTAAAATTGAATAACAAATGAAAAGTTAAGGTTATGCTTATTTTTGTAAAGACAATTTCAAGATAATGGTATTTGTTGATATTTTATTGTGCAGAAAAATGCATGAGTTATAATTAAAGTATCAGTGGATGATAAGCATCTTACAGGTATTAATCATCTATTGGGAATTTTAGCATCACAGTCTTGGCTGATTTGAAGTTGAAACAGACGTCTTTGTTTCCACATCAAGAGACGGCACACTGCATCTAGAGAAAACTCTTTTAGCATTAGAGGAACTTCTCAGCCAATTACTAGTATGAATATTATAATGCAGTGTCAATAAGACAAGGTCGGAAGAGAAAGGAAGTGTAGAAGAAGCACATGTGAAATGATCAAAAGTAGTAATTTTAGCAATATTAGTAGTAGTGCAAGTGGCAGAAGTAGCAGTTTTAGGAGTAGCAGAAGTAAAGTATTAGTAGTTGGAGCTATGACAGTAGCATTAGAAGAAGAATATCAAATGAGAATATTGATGAAGTATGTTAACAATAGCAGATAAACGACTGTAACTTATCCGCGACAGTTTTAACTATTGATGTTTTCATTATTCTTCTGATTAATATTATATATGTATATTTATTATTATTATTATTATTATTATTAGCAGTAGTGATATCAGTAGTATCAGTGGTAGTACTATTATTACAGTTATTGTTGTTGTCGTTTTGCAAGATGATTTTGTTAATGTTGCTCCAGTGTAGATACTAATAAAGGATTTGGTATTAGATGTATTTTACTGGTTTTATGTTGCAAAGATCACATAATAAACCAAACTTTGTAAGTACATCGTTAAATACCATATTTCCACTCTTCTCAGAAGTTTTTATTTTAAATTATGATCTTTATATATGAAGAAACAAAATAAAATAAATAATTCACTCTTTTCCTACATTTTTAATTTTCTTTCCTTTTTCATTCATTCTCCTTTCTGTTTACTTGTTTTTTCTTATATTCGTTCTTTGACCGGTATGATAAGAAGTTTCAAAATATAAATTTTTATTGTGGGGAGGGGATGGAATGTTGTCGAAATCAGTTTTAACAAAACGTTGGTTTTTGCGATTTGTATTGATGCTTAGTGAAATGTGTTATACTGGATGTTAATGACATCTAATATATACTTGCTTATCTTTATTATTAAAGTGAATAATTAGGTCCCACAACTCCTTCCATATCTGAATTATGTCATCTGAATGCAAAATACCATTGAGTGATTAATAGATTATAAATCCAACAAAAAGAATATAAATAATTAAACCTAATCTTTATTAACTTGAATATTACTTCTCATCATGATTGGAGGTATATTACTGGGGGAAAAACAGCTTATTGCAACTTGTCCTGAAAAACCTAATACTGTAGAGTGTGTGATTGCGGAGCCTACACGACATCATATAAAAGATGATAATATACGTAAATATGATTATGGATCTAAACCAGTTAAGTTCTGATGAAAACTACCTGATTTAAAAAATTATTTCAATGTTTATTTATACTGAAATAACATATGGACTTATTACTTTGCAAAATAGTTACGGACTAACAGAAGGAGGAATATCAAGTCTACATCAAAGTATGGGTAATGTAAGAAATAGACCATCTTTTCGTAGACTGTTTCAACTGCAAAACAACGAAGCGAAATGTTTGGGGGGGGGGACAATCTATGATATTATTGTTTATAGTATAGTTTTGCGATATGGTTATGAAACTGAGTGATAAAATAGGTTACAATAACAATTTACATAAATCCTGAGATACATTAAATCCAGAAACAAATACAACTATAAATACTAACGTGGCAATAAATTGAATTCCAGCAAGTGACGAATAGTCTGTAAGAATTCGTTAAATGATAAACCAATTGAAAAGAAGAAAACGGGAGTATGGAATATGTAGACCAGAAGGCAAGCAACAATTAAAATCTTGCAAACCATACAACCGAATCTGTGAACGATTTAAATGAAATAAATCAAAAAACAATTTAGCAAGCGTGTATTATTATTAAAATGGTTGTAGAAGTTATTGTGCTTACTCTTAATAGTACTCGTTTGAGAGCGTTTTATTAATTCCTATTGTCATTATCTCTACGCCTTTGATCAAAACCAGAATAATTAACCAGCTAATGTTTATATAGTACACTAATATCATCAGCTAACACATAATAAACTCAATGCTGAATAGGCAAGAGTGTGTGCTATATTGCCAAGATAGCACGCAATTCTGCTACTGATTGCTCTTACCCAATTCAAACAAGCAGTTGTCGGTATGTTTCAATTTATGTTTAACTTTGTCAACGAACGTATTTGTATTACCTTAATCACCGCGTCCACCACCTGTTCCTCCGCCATGTTGAATGTTTTACACGATATATTTCGATTATATTTTTTTTAATATTTTGGTTCCATGTCTGTCTCTTTAATAGTTTAATTGTTCCTGTGAATGGATTTTACGGCTTTAAATCGTAAATGGTTGTTAGCAAATTTTTTTAGTCATTTGTTTATAAATTGAAGCCTAGGTATGATTGTGAATAATTCCGTTATCAAAATGTTCTTTCCTTATATTTCAAATCTATGGGCTATATATTGCATAGTAAACGGAATTATTCCATTATTTTTTCGTATTTTATTTTATTATTGCTTCTTTAGATATTTGTGGGATTTGTTAAGGAATGCTTCGCTTGTTTGATTCCTAATTTATTCTGGATGTAAACCACCCTTATTTGATTGAATTATTAGGCCATTTTGTGTGGTTTTACGAATGGTTATTTTTTCTTTAATTGGTTATTGAAACGTATGCCAGGATTTTGTTTTACATCTTGACAATATTTGTATCTATTTGTTGAAGGAATTATGGACAGGTTTTCTCTTTAATTGTATTTGAGACATTCATTGATAACATGGCTTGGTGTTTCTGGGGTGGGGCAATGTCCGCACGCTGGGTTGAGACTATGTAAAAACTACCCAATCTGCCTGCCATAAGTGATTTCCCTGATTTTGTTAGAATTATTTGTCATATCTTTGGCGTCATGTTGATTCATCAATATTGACATGCTGACTTTTATACGTATTGATCTTTGGATGTAAAAAAGCTTGCGTCCTTTTGGATTTTGTCCCTTTTCCATTGACACTTCCTGTCGATTTTGTGCCAGGGTTCGTTCAAGTTAGTTTTTGCTTCTTTATCGGCCCTTTTGTTTACTGGTGTGGCATTGTGTCAATGTGTGATGTCATCTACATTAATTCCATAGATGAAGTGTTTATGTCCAGGGTTTCGATTCTAAAGTTGCCTGTCTCAAGAGATTGTCTCTGTTAGAAGAGTTAACTGATTCCAGAGAGTGTCGTATACTTAGGCAGTCCCTAATTTAACTAGCTTTGATGTTCATGTGTTTTAATCCATTTAATTGCTTGATTTACAGATCATAATTCGATTATACGTATATATGGAGCAGTTATCGGGAAGTCTTTCTCCCACTTTAATGACCTAGCCAGGGATCACCACCGCTGCTACAGAGTTTCTTGAGATTTGTAATTTGGAGCTATCAGTAAAGATATATGGATGGATCCCTTGTATGTACCTTCTATCTCCAAGAATATTGTTGCCCTAATTTATGATAGTTGGTATTGTTTCGACCCATAATGTAAAGGCTAAACGTTTTAGGGGTGTTGCAGGCCCGAAACGCATGGCTAGGGTATCTTGTCAGAAAAGCCTGAAGGTCATTAAGTTTAAATTCTCTTTGGAGGTCATGGATGTTTTCCCTTTGACACGTTTGAGACCATTTTATGCCGGTTTATATCATCTACCCATGATATTACTGGCTGAGTGCTACAGGTCATCAACAGAGATCTCAGGAACAATATTTCTCGACTCCTAAGACTTGAAGTTCCTCCCAGGAAGATCGTTTGAGCCCACAGGTACAAATAACTAGACCTTGGTACTGTATTGAAATAAATTTAGGTTTGCCAAGGCATATGTCTGGCACCCGTAATCTATTTTCGAACGGATTAATATCCTGTAGAATGGCGTGTCCTGGTCTGACTTCAATCGATTCTCTTTAGGTTCCTCAGGAAGGTTGTCATGTTCGCATCTCACTAGCTTAGCGCTGTGACTGCCATATGTTTGGTGCTCATCGATTAGCTTCTGCAAGAATTTTGTCGACGTTTCGAATCGGATCCCAATGGTACTAATGTATAAATTCGGCAGTTCCCAAGCAGGCTTTGTATTTAGGTGCAAACAGTACTCCAGATGTCTTAGTTGGAAATTGTCGGAAATCCACTCTATCGGACCAACGATCAATTTTATCTACTCCAGACTGCATCTCGCGTAAAACAGCTTCACTGGATAGGTTACCCTCTATCGAGATTCCGCTGACGTAGGCAAACTGCGTTGGGTCCAGACGGTATTCAGCTATTGATTGTTAACGTCTTCAATCATGATCTTGAGCCGCAATGGAGTTCAGTACACTGCTCTGATGCGTTCAATTTCCGAGCTTAGGTTCCACCGCCATCTCTGGTTCAAATTCTTTGAAAGGTTACAAAATGTAATATCCTTTTATGTATGCGACCTAGTTTAACATCAAAATTAGTCTCTGTGTCCAGATAAAATCAATTGCTTTTCATTAGTAACGAAAAATTTGATTAGTTTCTATCAAAATTTTCTTTTCTAATTGAATGCCAGTTTGATTCCAATGATACAAACTTATCTATGGTCAATCTTTTAATGCAAAACCCGCACTGCTTTTGTGACAAAAATATTTTCTTTCTAGGTTGTCTTCCGATCTGTCATTATTCATAGTCTCCATTACTATACAAATAATGTTGGCAAGAGAGATGGATCTGTACGAAACTATATCAATCCTTTCCATGTTTTTAGATTGGAATTAGATTGGAATGTTTCCATCTTCGTTGAATTTCTACTGATCCTCACATCGCCTACAGCAATTATGTTTGGTATGTGCTATTTCCTATGTATTATCAGCAGACTGGTCAGACAGCTTCACTTGAATTGGACTAAAGACATTTGCGGCCAATTGGCCATCTACGTCTACTCAAGAAGTGGGAAATAGGAGCCACCACCACTGGACGAGATTATACCCCAGCTGTGTGCCAGTACGTATTTCGGTGGTCATCACTCGACACGTTACTGCATGCCCGGCATGCATTATAATTTGTATGTTCCAACGTGGAAAAGCAGTCCGACTGGAGTTCTCGAAGCTTTCCGAAACGACATAGATATTCTATTGGTCAAATTATATCCAGTTATCTAAGTAGGACTGTTCCATTTGTTTGTAAGTATCACATTATAATTTGGATCATACTGATCAATGGATCATACTGATCATTTGTGTATTTACATGTTCTGTAATTTCAGATTTATGTGTACAGAGTGTACATTCGTTTCCCAAAATAACTTTAAACAATTTCAAGTCTTAATTTATCGGCACTTCCCGCAGACCCATACTATATAATACATTCCGGATTGACAATGTCCGATTTTTCTTTTCATGATGACCTTCTGTCTTGGTAAGTATTAGGTTATATATTACAGATATATAATTTATATTTTTTGAGTATGTTATATTAGTCAGATATTTCAAAACGCTGTAATTTCTATTGATCTGCAAAGGTATCTCATTCTTTTCACCATATACAAAATCATTTTGGGTAGATTTTTTAATAACAATTAATGGTTATGACCCTGGTGAGAGCCAAGTCACAGCTCCTGGCAAACGTTACAATATTTAAGGTATATCATATGAATACCCAATTATCTCTAGAGATTTTACTGCTCAAAACTAACAATGGAGAACACTGGTATCCTCATTATAATAAATCTATAAAATAAGTACTCACATCAATTGGATTAACAATATGTACACCCAAAATAGTAGCAGGTGTCGTTTCGGAAAGTAAATAATTCAAGGTCGCTATGAAATGACCACTTCTCATTACTCGTGACCGTCAATATAATAACTCATGTTCATGACAAATTAATAGTATATGATGGGGCAATGATAAAGAAGACTGTGAAGCATTTCAATCCATCTGTGAGGGCCAGCAGTACGACGACAGTGTCCAGTAATTTTAATTAAAACTGAATCTACTTTGTCACAAGTTCAGTAATCTTTTCTTGCAAATCGATTTTGATCGTATTGTACTTACCTTGAATATTTAAATTTGTTGTGTAGGACCTCACTGATCACTGATACTTTATATATATATATATATATATATATATACATATATATATATATATATATATATATATATATATATATATATATATATATATATATATATATATATATATATATATATATATATATATATAACTTTTGGTGTGTATATTTAAGAAGATTGTCGGTAGATATGTTTTATAAAAATGTTTCCAGCATCTTCCGGTTTCATTTTTCATACCGTCTTACAGTTGTTTTATCAAATCTAGTAGTAGCAGTGTGTGTATGTGGATACATATTTTTCAAAATAAATCTAGTAACTTTTTTCTTACCTCCATATTGTGAATGTGTTAATTTTCTAAGGTTCGCTTACTTTGGCGTCATTTGCAGAATACTGTTCTCTTTCAAGTTTTCATTCCTATTAGACGTCTACGGTTTTCCCTTTACTATTGGTGTTCAATATATTTTACGATAGAACAAAACGCTTCGTTTTGGAGGTTTTGTTTTTCTCTTCACATTCAAATCTAATTTTTTTTATTTGTTGTGTTTGGGATTTTGTTATATCCTACGTTATAAAACCATTTAAATTTCAGTTTTCTTTAAAACTTTGACATAGTTAGTAATATAAATTATGTACGTTCTATTCCACCAAAAGTCTTAATTTCATAACATGTAATGGGTCCCATTTGGGTAATATACATCATTTACATGTGAACGCTACTGTATGCTTATTGCTAATGTCTGCCAAAAACGTTGTCAATATTCAAGACTATAAGTGTATGGCCTACTTTAATTAGCTGCCATCTAGAAGAAACTAAAATAATTTTAAAGTATATTTCAAACAAACATGAGTAATTACAAAAGCTATCCAAAGGCCCTCTAAATAACTTCATCCAAAGGCCAGAGTAACCAGTCGTACAAGAGGGTGCCGGTTCGAATCCCTTTGTGTCTATTACATTTTCATTATAATGTTAATTCATTGCCCTGCGTGTCATTGCAAACATAACGTACCGCTTGTTGGTTTAATGTCCGGTTTATGTACTGACATATCTAAGGCTAGATAATAAACGCCCCAAGCCTGGAATGTTACATCTGTTCATTTCACACAACTCTAATACCGTTTGTTCATGCAGTTACTTATTCATGAGGACGTCAAATGCCCAGTTTTAGTACGCTTGGACCACACAGAAATACAACTGAGTATCACTGTGATGATTTTTTGTTCAGTACGACGGCCCAAACATCAAAAGGAATAACAATGAACTAATCTTACCACCACTTATAATAAAATTACTAACCACGATTTTAAAATGAAAGAAATATACGCTGTGACCGACATGAACGAGTCGCTTATTGCAAAACGTCAAACCTCTTAAAAACTTACATATATAAATTCACTACAGGCAGTGCCGGATTTAGGAGAAATGAGGCCCTGTGCTAGTTAAGTTATGAGGCCCCTTACTTTGAAAAACATTTGAAAAATTCATCGTAATTTTTTTTTTGGCCAGGAAGATGGGGCCCCCTGTGCTTAAGCACACCTAAGCACAATGGTAAATCCGGTACTGACTACAGGAAAGTAATTTTACACGTTCGCCTCTGTTTTGATATATTTTTATCGTTATTTTATGATTCAAGTGGTATAAGTATTTTAAAACATAGTCGGCTCCTGTGTTCTCAAGTAAGTTGTACATGAGCCCGCGAGAAAACAAATGTTAAATAGTTTGATCCGTCGGGTGTGTGATTTTTGCAAGTACTGTCTGCCAAATATATATATATATATATATATATATATATATATATATATATATATATATATATATATATATATATATATATATATATATATATATATATATATATATATATATATATAAAGACTTAGAGCCCATTTGTACTAATTTGTTTTTACGTATGTCGGTTTATAATCGTGTTGTTGAAAACGTACCTGTGAACAGAGGCGTAGCTGGGGAGGGGGGGGGCAGGGGGGTACATATTACATATGTCCCCGGGCGCCAAGGTACAGGGGCGCCAAAATGAGGCTTACAACGTTACATTATAATAAGTAAACAAGGGTAATATTCAAAAATGTGATTAAACGGGGAGGGGGCTGGGGCGCAAATTTTATAGTTCGTCCCCGGGCGCAAAATATCATAGCTACGCCTCTGCCTGTGACTGAGGTCCAATTGGTTTTTTTTTCCTTCTGCTTTTGTAAATTATAGCGCGAGCTCACTCAACCAAATTAAATCGGACATTCCGTTTTGTCATTTTAAAATTAGCACCATCTCATTTAGGTGCAAAAGTGTACCATTTCATATAGGTATAAAGGAATACCATCTCATATAGGTGTAGATGAGTGCCATCTTATAAGTGTAAAGGAGTAACATCTCATATAGGTGTAAATGAGTTCCATCTCATATAGGTATAAAGAAGTACCATCTCGTATAGGTGTAAAGCAGTGCTATAACATATAAGTGTAAAAGAACATGATGAGCCATGTAAATGTGAAATTATTTCCATTTCGTGCAGTGGCAGATGAACATTTCAAGCCCACCTTTAAATATTATATCACCGGATCTTTTACATCAAAGCTAAGATAGCACTTAGGACAGCATCTGCACAATGCAAACAAAGAATTCAATTGTTCTTTAAAACTCAGATAAATAGAACAGAGCAATCTTATGTTATACACTTTACAGTTTACAGAGATGATGTGTGAATATTTCATGAGACTAATCTTATGTTACGTGTTTAGGCTCGAATAAACAGTAACACAAGAAAGAGTGAAAACAACAAGCTTTGAAAAATATAACAAATAATTTATTTCCCTGGAAAAATACTGTAAAAATTAACAAATATGAGAATTTACGGTTTCCAGAATCAAATCCAAAAATAATACAAGAATAATCCACATATATTTTTTTTTTAAATTCCTAATATTGAAATGTTCTACTGATTCCAATCTCAAGTCCCGACGAAGAATCCAAGATGAAAGGCGATGGCATATTATGTAGCCTGTACTGTGTTAACGTCTACAGTTCCTTGTAGAAACATAATAATTAATCCTCCGGTCTTGGAAATCCAAATACAATTTTCAAGAAAGGTTCTTGTTCAAGAGTTCTGTATGAATACAATAATATTTCCAGAGAAACGAACTAATCTGAGTCAAAATAATCTGAAGAAATTTAGCAAATAACTCAAAAAGTCAAAACTTAAATGCTAGTCACAACAGAAGAAAACAACTTGTTATCAAGTGTTTAAAAGCTCCGGACTATGATCTCTCTCTCTCTCTCTCTCTCTCTCTCAAAAAACATTACTATTAATATTAAGAATTTCGCAATTTCGGAAATGCCTAATTGTGAAATATATTGCGAAATAGAGGATGACGTGATCATGTTTACATGCAAAAGTCACATAGCCCCTGTATGTCCTTGATAAGAACCAATCATTTTACTCCTAGAAACAGTTGTATACTTGACCTTCAGTCAAGGCCAGGAACTAAGTCAAAAATAGAAACAAATGTTTTTATTATTTGGTATCTATGGGAAAACTCGGGTCAAACTGAATTTATTGGATAATATCAAATACCTAGTTAACAAAATTACATTACATTGACATGTAAAGAAAACAAAAAGATTTCGAAACCCCCCAAAAATCAAATCAAACCAAACATAACTTAAATCAAATACAAATTAAATCAAATATATGTAACACCCACCCCATAAACAAAAGAAAGATTTATATAATAAAGCTTTCTTTTTACAGAACATTAAAGAAACACATAAGAACTACTATGAATTTCACACAATGTACATCAAATAATATAAAACACATTTTCTTCTCTTTTTCGACAACTTGGCGGCATCTGTCTGGTGATTCTCTCCCCCCCCCACACACACACACACACTTAAATGAAATAATACATTGTTATACAGGGGAAAGTGCGTCTGCTATTAAATTATCTTTTCCCTCGATGTGACTGATGTCAAGGTTATATTCATGTAAAACAAACTCAACCTTAATAGTCTTTGATGTTTAGTTTTCGTTTTGACGATGGTCCCTAAATAATTATAATGCCAATATCAAAGCCAAACATTCCTTCTCCTTTGTTGAATAATTTCTTTGGTGCTTATTTAATGTCTTAGAAATATAGCCCACTGGATGAACAATACCATTTTCATATTCTTAAATCAAAACTGCTCCAAACCCAACATCACTTGCATCAAAAGACAATTAAAATGAATGGCTGAAATTTGGAGCTGTAAGAACTTGCGCGCTTTTAAGCGTGGCTTTCAACTTGTCAAAAGCCTCTTGGCATTTTTCAGTCCAAAGGAACTTGTTTTTCTTACTCAGAAAATTGTCTGGGGTTCCGCAATTATAGAAAAATTGGAACTAAATTTTCGATAGTATCCGGCCACACCCAAAAATCGCATCAGTTGCTTTTTATTTATAGGCACAGGGAAATCATAGATAGCCTTGACCTTAACATATATAGGTTTAACTTGTCCTAGAAAGGTTACACTAGCACGGTATTAATCAAGTTTTGATAAACTAATTGTCAAACATGCAAATGTGAGTCTGTCAAAGAATGTCCGAATTGTTGCTAAATATTCTTTCCAATTGTCATTGTAGATGATGACATATCGATGTAAGCATCACAATTGTCTAGACCAGAGGTAATCATATTCATGAGACTTTGAAATGTACTTGGCGACCCTTTCATCCCAAACGACATTACTTTATATTGGTAAAGTCCATCTGGAGTCACGAATGCCGAAATTTTCTTTGCTTCATCCGTTAGTAGAATATGCCAAAATGCATTCCCGGTCTTATCAATACAGTCATCGATGTTTGGTAATGGGAATGAATCTGTTTTTTAAACACTATTCACCTTCCTATAGAAAGTACACATGCGGAAAGTTTGATCTGGTTTTAGAACAAGTATACATGGTCAACTCCAGTCACATTTACTGGGCTTTATAGAATCATTATCCAGCAAATACTGAATTTCCCTTTTCAAGTATTCCTGTTGGAGAGGGTTCAGCCTGTACAGGTGTTGTTTAACAGGTTACGAATTTAGAATTTCAGCGTCATGAAAAATGTTGTTCGTTCGTGTAGGAACATCTGGAAATAAGTGCTCATATTGAAATAATAACCTTTTAAGTTCATTTCTTTCTTGCTCTTGCAGATGTGAAAGTTTCTGGTCCAGATCTTTCATAATTATTGAATTCCGATGATTTTTCTCTCAATATTAGTAGAATTCAACGATATTCCTTCACATAAAAATTCACTGAGTGGGACAGGTACAACTGAATTAATTGTATGTTTAACCTGGTTATCTCTTTCAATATACTCGTGCTCATATAATTTATTTATATCCCAGGAGGACTAATATTATAACTCATTCATTTTCTTCTTAACTTTGTAAGGGCCGTAATATCTAAACTGAAGAAAAAGTTGAAGAATGAGCAAGAGAGACATAACTCCATTGTTACAAAATTCAAAAGTTCTGTCAAGCCGTAATTTTACTTTTGACTTGATTTGCTGAATGCCATATTCAAGCATAATATGCTGAAAAGTTCCAGTCCTAAACTTTGACCATTGATCAGATATGATGGACTTAGAAATGTCAAACTGAGTAAAAGACTTTATCAAAGCTTTTACTCTTATTTTAGATTTTATATTCTTCACGGGAATTGCCTCTGGAAACCTTCTTGATGCACACATAATGGTCAACAAGTATTGGTTACCTGACTTGGTCTTGGATAAGGGACCAACACAGTCTATCATACTTTTACTAAATGGTTCGTCGAAAGCAGGGATAGAATGTAGATGTAGCTTGGGAATTTTCTGATTTGGTTTTCCTACCATTTGACAGGTATGACAAGATGTACAGTATTTACTAGCATCACATTTCTTTTTTTGCTAGTAGAAGTGAATCAAGATTTTGTGATAAGTTCATTGATCCCTAAATGACCAGCTAATGGAGTTTCATGGGCCAGACTAAGTAGTTCCTGTCTGAAAGGTTTTGGAAGTACAATTTCATAGTTCACTGACCATTCGTCATCAGCAGGTACCTCGGGAGGTCTCCATTTTCTCATTAGAATTCAATTTGTGATTAAATAGCAGACAGGAATTTTAGTAACTTCAGTTTTCGTAATGGTAAACTCTCAGATCTCTATCTCTCTCTCTCTCTCTCTCTCTCTCAATATCACTATTAATATTAAGTATTTCGCAGTTTTGGAAATGAATAATTGCGAAATATAGGATGACGTGATCATGTTTACATGTAAAGGTCACACAACCCCTGTATGTCCTTAATAAGAACCAATCATTTTATTCCTAGAAAACATACAAATTGAACACTACAGGCAAATATACGACGTATTAAATAACATTCGTCGTATTTAGACAATCACATATTCTCACAGATGCATATAACATGCAATTACAGGCATTGTTTCAAATTTCGAAATGTATACAATCAAATATGGATTTTGTAAAGTTTAACTGTAATAATTCCATTTACGCTTAGTTCGCACATGACTAATTGATAGGACATGTGCAATGGCCTGATAAGCTTTATAGCAATATTACTCAGTTCGATAAGTATCAAAGAATTTAACAACAATATTTGAAAAAATAAGGAGAACAAAATGCATTCTGGTCGTGGATACTAAACATTATTTAATAATGTATATCATGATTTCAGGTGACTATTGATGTTGTCGTCGTAGGGTTTAGCGCCATTTTTAAGCACAAGCACTCGGGAGGAAGAAACCGGAAAAACCCCAATAAGAACCACCAACCCACGAGAAGATATTGGAAAGCTTTTTTGCGTACCCACATTGCCCGTCCCCGAGACTCGCACCTACACGCAGACAGGGTTGAGACGACAGTGATCCTTAATGGTGAGCGCTTTAGACTAATTGGCCACTCGGGTCCCATTTCAAGTTTCACACAAGTCTTTAAATTGGTTAGATGTATGTATGGAAACAGTGTCTGGTGGTAAACAAGTTTCAACTTATAGATTTTGTTTATAGGAAATAGTTATACTCAACTTCTCCGGTAGCCTAGAGGTTAGAATGCCCCAATCGGATGCGGAGTCGTCGCGGATTCTAACCGTGGCCGAGTCATACCAAAGACTTATACAAATGGTACAAACAGCTGCCTCGCAAGGCGCTTAGCATTAAGAAGTTAGTGCTAGGACTGGTCAGATTGGTGTCAGGATAATGTGACTGGCTTGGACATACGCTTGGTGTCTGCGGCATGATGCCTCAGTGCTAGGCATCACTATAAACTACAACTCTGCAGACATCCTAGCGATATGACTGAACAAGTGTTAAATCTAAGTTAAAATTCCAAATCACACACACATAATTCTATTCGTATTTCTTCCTTCTTATTCCTTGGTGTTAGTACAACATTGGAAGGCATTTTGCTTGAAGCCATGAAAGAAATAATGTGCTTCAAAAATGTTTTTAAAAGTGTTTAAAAAGCAACATCACCTATTTATACTTCAATCAGTATTAATTTCTGATAACCAATGCAATGACTGCAAAGAGAATACACGGAAAGATTATTTTGATCATCAATGCTCAATAAATATAAAGAGACAAAATTTGGAATAAGTAGAAAAGAAATAAAGAAACAAACGGCACGCAGAAGAGATACAAGGAAACAAACTTACAATATGGGGAGCTTTAAGGTATGGTAAAATATTTCCGGTACAAAATGACAAATTAACTACTCCAGTATTTGCAGAACAAGACAGCTATATTACAAAAGACTTTATCTCTGAGGTAGCTACTCTTTTGGTTCTTAGACATGAGTCGTTGTACTCATTGCCTTGGCACTAATTAACATACTTGTGTTATCGTACTTAAAATCCAGACCCAAAGTAAATATCGTTCAAGGAAAGTGAAATAAAACAACTATGACTTTTTCAGTTCCTGCCGTTATTGCAAGCTTCAGATTTACACTAAAAAGTCAGAGGGAATAAATGCGAGTAGTGACAATGAAGAAAGTATTGATATTCAATATTTGAGACATGACATTACAAAAAAATCGCTCAACGTATCATTTAAACAGTTCACATAACCAATTACAATAATAAATTGTTAGTATTAAATAGACATCCAACTATTCAAGCCACTACCAATACAGATACATTTTGCGGGCTTTTGATCTCCTATTGAGTTCATATATTTCAACTTTGAGACACCAAAATAGGAGAACTGCAACACAAAGTCCAACAGTTGTCAATAACTTCAATACTTGTGTCTAATGCAAAACCGGTATTACAAGAGAATGAGCAAGAGCACTTGAATTACCTAATGTTATACCATATATTCAACCGATCTATCCGAGCACAAACCATGAGCTTGATAACTTAGAAACTATCCTGAAGAAAATGCAAATAAAAATCCCTGTAAATAAAAAACATTTCAAATCTGCCCGTGAGCATTAGTAAAACTACTGGAATGACAAAATCATACAATAAGGTAATCAAACTAATAAACTGACTAGCGAATGGTTTGGCTTTTTTTATATGAACAAATCGATTAAAGCTACCCATCTTACATTTCCTGAGTTGCAAAACGATAATTTAACAGAGAAAGGTCAAAGACGGTAGAAACAAAATAAATGTGAATGTCATTTTCGGTATATACATGACACAAACTTACAATAACCCTCTATTTTAGATTATATAGAACAGTTTAAAACGATAAAAGAGGTTCCATTTAAAGAGGTTTACACCAAATTATACGCTGCGTTTGAAACGGGATTTACAAATCTATTGGCCCGATTATAGGGACAAGGTCATTTTTAATGGTTGTAGCCCGCGGGTAAGTCCACAAACTAAGAGAGGGATACAAGATACTGAATGTGGGTGGTGTGAGTAAAATACAGTAATTTTTGGCAATGTGATTTACCTACAAGGATCGTGCTCATTTTATTGTGTTCTATGCTCTGCAAGTTTTATACCATCTGATCACCCCACAATTCATGTATAAATACCTTTATTTAGCGTGTCACATTATTCTTTACTATACATGATTTGAGTTTCTTTTATTTATTGAATATAATTTTCAAGTTGTAGTCAATGTCAACGTCAATTTCGGATTCTGTAGCGCATACGTGATACTAAGACTATGAAGTATGAAAACAAGTTTTGACAAATAAGGAATAAATAGTTATAATGAAATTGTAAAAAATTGTATGTAGTATGGATTTCGATGACTTTCCATATAAATTAACCTCAACCAGTTTGTCAGATGTACAATGACTTTTCAAATATTGTTTTGATGCATTTCGCAATTACATGTTAAGCGCTAAAAATTATATTCGCGAGATTTCATTGACAGGTGTAAGTATAGAAATAAATAACACACTTCCGTTACGATTCACTACATGGAAAATTTCGTTCAGTGTGCGATTAATGTTAGGAAAATGCAGCGCCTATGTTGCTTACATAATAACTAGAAATTCGACATAAGCCGCCTGGCAAAAACTTTAAAACATATTCTCAAATCATTTAGATTCTCAATATTTTGATACATGTCGCCAATTTGAAGGTGACTTCATGATAAGTCTGAAGTAAATGGATCAAATAATAGTTAGTATAAATAAATCATTACAAACAGTCTTGCTTTAACTATCTCTCTCTGTCTCTCTCTCTCTCTCTCTCTCTCTCTCAAAAATGTCGTTATTTCCTAAATCGTTTACACTTATCCCTTTATCTTTCTAACATCATGTAAAAATATAACAGGTTTTTTCTGATAATATGTCATATTTTATCTTCTTGTTTTATACTCATTTGGATATCACGTTTCGGGGCAATTTCAAAGTATAAAATGGCAAGTTAAATTTTCCAATCAGTTTGCCCGGAGCAAGTGGAATTTTATAAAAGATTTAAATCCTTGAATGTATACATGTGCATGGGCGGTTATCTCTTACGAGGACAGTTTTATATATTACCCGAACAAAATATTCGTAGACATTTCTTTCTTTTGTGTAAAGAAACATCTGCTTTGAAATGCCACTTTTCTACCTGCCTCCCAGAGATGATTACTTACTAGAGATTTGGGTGTAAGTATGTTTGTACATATGGAAGTAAGTATGCACGTATGTTGGCAAGTAAGTGGGTCGCCTTCTCTGTGTATGTATGTATTGTTACGCGCAAGTAGTCTCACCACCGAGTTAAATGAAACAACTTCTTCGTCAGTCTGTCTTTGACAAGAGTTGTTTTCAACTGAAAGGTTTTTAAATGTGCCAACGCAACAACCAATTTCCCTTTAATAACGTAATGACCACACAGCACGAAACTCTAATACGTTCACACTTGCATGATGTTTCTTGTTTCGCATTTGTATAATTCAGTAGTATGTCTTTCCAAGCCGAATATTATTACTACTCAACATGCAATACAAAACACAACGCAAACACACAATATAAAGAAGTATTCTTATAACACATCAATACACGCACGTACCTAAACTATATCCAGATGAGTCCCTGAGTTAAGAAAAGAGGGAGGATCCATTTTACGTTAATGTTGTGCATTATTATGTCTCTTCCTCTAAATTAGCTAATAAAAATCGTGTGGATCATACAGTGTGCTATTTGTTTCGTAAATAAATTAACAAGCACCACCAATATGCTTTACGATGGGTGAGGACACCAGAGAAGGGGAGTACAATCCTGTTTTCAAAATAAATAATTGTGAGACAGAATGAATAGAAATATGAGTGCAAAAATTATCAAACGTTTCATTACTGTTGTTATCCGAGTTTCGAAAGACTGTTTTTACAACCATTTGTTACGGTCAGTTAGATATACTCTTTATAAAATGAAAGTACCGATCGTAATAGGGCTCGATCATTTCCATTTGGTAATTAAACAACGTCGAAAACAGTTGTATGAATACATATCAATTTGATGTGTTGGGTGGTTCGTTTCTGTTGGAGTGCACAATATATGTTACAACAACCAAATCCGAGATCCATCTGGTTGTGATTGTATCCTTCCGCTGCCAAATGGTACCATATGAACAAAAGAAGTGCAGAATATATTACTCAAAATATATTACTCAATGACGACGAATTAAACCCGAGTTTTCTTTCTCAACTTGATAGGAAAGGTTTCTAAATATAAACGTGTTGCCTCTCAGTACAAATTTGATAATATACACGCCGACTGACAGATTGGAAAGCTTAAGAATTATGAATACCAATGTGAATGACGGATCATAATTTCTCTCAGTTATTGTTATCAAATACTGCATAAAAATGTATTCTGGTTTCATCCATAAAGTTACCACATTTTATCACTACTTTTGAAGTTTTGTTTCCTCGTGCGCTACTTGCGAGAGGCCGTACATTTGAACACATAAAAAGTATGATCTGTTCTCTTGTTCTGTTGACGCCTTAATATGCAAATAGGTTTGTTTATAACTACATTATAATATGTAACATTTATGGGAAGATGTTAATGAATCGTACGCGCGCATGGTTTATTTAATCGGAATCCGGATAGTCAGTCGACACTTTAAATGTGTTAACAGAAAATACAATTCATGAATCTTTTCTGTATTTAAGCAACGTCGACACTATAGCATTATTTCTTTGTCATGAAGTAATTGAATATAAATTTATTTCTTTAAATAAAATTGATTTTAGGTATTAAGAATTTAAAATAAAATTATTTCAGCATAAATGGGTGCCTTCATTGCATGAATCCAAGGAGGTATATTGTATCTACTTTACGAATTAGTAGTATATTTTGAAGAAGGTATCTTACTTAACTTGCACCTTTCATGATTTGATTTTCAAATAGAGGAATATGCATTTATTTTATCACAAGCTCGATATCAAGACAATGGCCACTGATTTACGATATAGCTATTTATTCAGCCTCGATGGGTACATATGTAACGGCATGACTTGCATACATAATACAGTGACATGAACAAACACTTAAGATTCTATATTAAAAATAAACCCAAAATGAAAAATTTGTCTTTTCTTTAGTATCAAGCTACAAGTGTTAGACGACATCCATTTTTGAAATAAAAGACTGATGTCCGCTATTCGTTCTTTGTCCATTGCCATCGTTATGATGTCATTCACTGTCAATAGTATCCTTTTTGGAGTGTTTTGCCTTTAAAATAAAAGAAACATTATGCATTGGAAAATTTCTTTTAAATATGAGTTATTCATTATTGTTTGTCATTATTTTGAAAATATACACTATAACTGTAATGGAGATTTACAAAAGGATGCAAACACGTAGATTTCAATCAGCTTTGGCTCAGCGTTACGAGTGTCAAGCCAGTGATCAATAAAATGTATTTTGCAGCATGACTTAAGAGAGAAATAGTCCTAGATAATGTGAAAAGAAAGAGCCAGCTCAGTATAAATATAATCACATGACAGATTGATATGAAACATTCACAGAGAAAAACAGATGCAATAATAGTAATAATAATAAGAATAATAATAATAATGTATTATTAGTATTATTACTAACATAATCATTCTTATTATTGCAGTAACAATATTTTAAGCCTCTAAAAGTATTTATATAACAAAAAATAAATTTATTTTCTCTATATTACAATGGCCACCAACACCAATATCGAGGCATATATTATTAACCGTCAGTAAACGTTTGATATTGACTGTTGTGGCCATTAAAAAGTCGGCTAGCAATGAGAGTTAAATAATGCAATAATAATTAGTATTGCTTATGTTGCATTTTATGGTCAATTATAATTTCGGGACAAATAGACCTAGTATCTAACCTGCATCGTACGTCGTTTGGCTTAAATTAATAAAAAGTTATTCTAAACATGCATCATGATAAAATTAATGAAATAGATAAAGATTAATTTATCTCGTTACACGTTCATAAACGATATATTTTTTATTTATAATCTACCTCAGAAATCTATTTTGGAACGATTTACATTACCTTTCCTGTTCCATCCTCCATATACGCCCATCATCCCGTATCCACCTAAGCCACCGTATCCACTCATCCCATTATTACCCATTCCGTAACCGTAACCACCCATCGGATATCCGCCCATCATTACATATCCTCCATAGTCTCCCATTCCGTATCCTCCCACTGATGGATATCCTCCTACTCCATATCCTCCCATAGGTCCATATCCACTCATGGGATATCCGCTCATCATTCCGTATCCGCCATAGCCTCCCATTCCATAGCCTTCCATTCCGTATCCTCCCATGGAGCCATATCCACCCATGGGATATCCGCCCATCATTCCGTATCCTCCATATCCTCCCATTCCATATCCTCCCATAGATCCATATCCACCCATTGGATATCCGCCCATCATTCCATATCCTCCATATCCTCTCATTCCGTATCCTCCCATAGATCCATATCCACCAATGGGATATCCACCCATCATTCCGTATCCTCCATAACCCGCCATTCCATAGCCTCCCATTCCCATTCCGCCTCCATATCCATTGCCACCATATGGCATTCCACCCATGCTTATTCCTGACTGGTAGTACGTTTGGAATGAAGGGCTAATTGATGCCGAAAGGGCTATAAGGATAACCACTGCAAACTTCATCATTAAATGTATCTAAAAAAAATTGAACATATATTTCGGTTTGTATTATATTATATCTGATTGCAATGATTATATATTGTATTACATTAAATATATTTATATGTCATTTCATTATGAAATAAGTTAATGAATATAAATATAAGATCGGCCCTTTCAAATCATTAAAATACCGTCTGGCATAGCTTTCAACATATTTTCTGTAATAATAAGTAACATTTGGTAAAATCGAGAATTAAATGCAGTTTTGCAATGGGATGAAAAATGATATGATTTTTCTACAGCGTGTCGATATATAAAAGATTATACGATGTCTAGGCATATGAAGCAAAGTATCGTGACCAGAGCCAAGCCAGTAACAAATGGACTACCACGGATTCTTTGCAATGGAGCTAAAAGCAATTCAGCCGACTTTCTGGATGCGATAAAGACAGATGTAGTCAAGGGAAACAAAACA
Organism: Sinohyriopsis cumingii; assembly: GCA_028554795.2. NCBI lineage: Eukaryota > Metazoa > Mollusca > Bivalvia > Unionida > Unionidae > Sinohyriopsis > Sinohyriopsis cumingii. The sequence goes on from CM068831.1 coordinate 85,471,207, forward strand.
ATAATTGCATTTGTTTTACTCAGCATCCTCTTCGATTCAAGTAAACAAAATATAGCTTACACAAACATATCGTTGTAGGAATATATATGTTATGACGATTTCGAAAATTAAATGTTTATTTGAGAAAGCCAAGCTGATTCAGTATGGTCAGTGTGTGTGTGTGTGTGTGTGTGTGTGTGTGTGTGTGTGTGTGTGTCCTTTGGCATTTTAACTTAGATTTAACAATGTTTCAGTCATATCGCTACGATTTCTGCAGAGTGGCAGTTTTTATTGATGTCTAGCACTGAGGCATCATGCCGCAGACATGTAGCACGATGTCCCACCCATTCACAGTATCCTTATACCAGACCGACCAGTCCTAACACTAACCTCTTAACGCTGAGCGCCAAGCGAGGCAGCTGTTAGCGCCATTTTTATAAATCTTTGGTATGACTCGGCCAAGAATCGAACCCACGACCTTCCGCATCCGAGACGCACGCTCTAACAAGAAGGTCACTGGAGCGGTCCAAAGTATGGACTGTATAGACAGCATAATTTCCAATCCAAATGAATTAGCTTTGGAACAAAGATTATCGTGTTAAGAAATTCGTTTTTTTTATTTTGTAACAACAGATAATTTTCCACATACATGCATTCATAGATACATACATACATACATACGTACATACATACATACATACATACATACATACATACATACATACATACATCCCTTGTCGAGCGCTGGCAGTGACAGAGTTTTAGGGATAGAGGTAAAATGTAACGATAGACTTAAATATTTTATATTCGGGGCACTTTTGCCATCAACTAATTTTCCTATTGCAAGTTATTCCGAAACAATAGAAGAACTAAAGGATCAGTTTGATATTTCTGCAAAGAAGGCATTCCCGTACTTGCCGGAGACTTCAATGGTCAGCTAAGTTCACTGTTTAGCTCCAAAGCAAATTGTCTAACATCAAACGCTAGAGGCACTATTCTGGAAAAGTTTCTGAGCGATAGACATTTAATATCTGTTAATAGTCAATCCATTTGTGAAGAGCCAGATTTTACTTTTTTCTCAACCGATGGCAAATCAAAATCTTTGATAGACCATATACTATTGCAAAAAAGTAAAATGGATTTAGTGGATAAGGCAGAAATAATAGATGATCATCCTTTGAACATTTCAGATCATCTCCCTGTAAAAAATAGAGTTGGTCACACCTTTAGTACATAAGGCAACAATGGCTGACGAGCATATCATTCATTCCATAAATTGGAAGAAAGCCTCAGCAGAACAAATAAATAGATATAAGGAAGCAACACGCAATGAATTGTTAGCGCAAATGCATAAAGCAGAACTAGCGACGAATGTCGATATTGAAATTATTATTCAAGACACGGTAAAGATTTTACATGAAGCAGCTTCTAGGTTTCTCCCCATAAAGAGATTTTGCCCATACGCTAACCCCTATTGGAAACTATTAAACGTAAAAAAGTTTCACACAGAAATGCGGCTGAAACGCAGGGTATGGATTTCTAATGGTAGGCCAAGAGGCTGGGAATATATATCATATGCGAGCTATAAGAAAGCGAAGAAATTGTTTGCAAAAGAATTATTGAAAGCTAAAGAAATATACGATAAAAAACAATTTAGTGAGCTTGAAAAGGCTGCAGAGCTCGATATTTCTACCTTCTGTAAGTTTATACGGAATAAAGAAATAACCGCGATTACATTCACGAAATCGAATCAAACGGAAAAATTGTACGCGATCACGACTCTATTAGAGAGTTATGGGCAAATCATTTTTCCAGTTTATCACTGCCTGACAATACTTATCTGTACGATGAAAATCATTACCAGATGGTCTTAGCAGAGGTCAGAAAACAAACTAAAGAAACCTATTCACACTTTGATGAACTTGTTGATAAAATCCCCACTAGAGACGAATTCAGTAGTGCAATTAGCTCTCTCAATAAAGATAAGGCATGTGGCCACGACGGTATTGTTGCTGAGCATTTACTGTTTGCGGACCCTCCAAGCAGTGTGCAATTACTTGAAATTATATTCACAAAAGTGTACGAGGCCGAGAAGTACCCGTGCCACTTTAAACAAGGTTTGGTTATACCAATATTCAAAGGAGGGGGAAAGAACAAATTAGATATGAATAATTACCGCGATATAACTATAATTCCAGTGCTTCAGAAAGTTCTAGAACAAATTATATATAGTAGACTACTTATATTTTCTAAGCAGATTTCTTTTCCAAATCCATTGCAACAGGGTTTTAGAAATAATTGAGGTAGTATCACTGCAGCGTTCTGTATCAAAGAATCTATATGCTACTATTTGGATAAAAATACTCCTGTCTATGCTATATTTCTTGATAATGCTAAAGCCTTCAACACAGCTTGGCATAACGGGTTATTCTACAAGTTGTACAGACTTGGCATCAAAGGGAAGACCTGGCGCATCATGAAAGATTCGTTTGAGAGAGTAACAAGCTCTGTTTTATATGCGGGCAAGCTGTCCAAACGCTTCGATATTAGGCAGGGTGTAGGACAGGGCCGTATCTTGTCTGCCTGGTTATTTCTTGTAATGATAGATGATTTGATCACGGAATTAGATCACACTTTGCGAGGTCTAAATCTTGTCGATCTCCACCTGCCTTGTGTCTTATTAGCAGATGACACAACTGTAATGTCTAACTCGCATCATTCAATGCAACAGCTGCTTGATACAATTTCCGACTATGCGAAAAGGTGGAGATTAAGATATAATGCAGATAAAAGTTGTACCATCTTGTTTACTAACAAAAGAACGACTGGTATACCTTCTTTTATGCTCGACAAATCTCCAATTCCGGCAGTCAAAAGTAAGAAGTATGCCGGCATACCTCTAAAATACAACTTAAAACCAAACGACGCGATAAAAGAAGCACGTGATAAAGGCAAACACTTGTTAAATTCTTTATATTTTATTGGTATCAGAGATGGAGGAATGAACACTCTAACAAGTCTGAAGATTTGGAAAAGAATTATTCTACCCTCGGTCCTATATGGATGTGAACTATGGTCAGGTATCACAAACTCGAATATAGAAGAACTTGAGTTATGCCAGAGATATGCAGCGCAACGTATGCAAACTTTCGATAAATATTCGCCTACGGAGGCAACGAGTAGTACCTTAGGACTCTGGTCAATGGAAGCATACATAGATAGGATGAAATTGCTCTTTTTCAACCGATTGTGTAAGGGCGATTGGACTTATATCTGGAAAAAGATTTTCATTATGCGCCTATGTCAGTATCTGAACAACCCGCTAAAACAGACGGGATTTATACCTGATATTGACAGAATAACTAAGAAATATGGTATGGGAAGTGTTCTTTTAGACTATGCAGAAAGAGTATAAAATGAAGAAAAACTCATCTGGAATCGACATATTATTGATATTATTCAAAACCATGAAGAAACTACTTGGAGAGCAAATATGGAACTAAGGGGTGATTTAATTCACATCAGAAACATTCATTTGGACTTAAAACCAAGTAATATATGGTTTCTTGGGCGTAAATTTCCATCCATGTTATGGCCTCTCTCTGAAGTAATGAAACTATATATCATGCCTGTTGGTAAAGTTATGGTATGCAAACTCTGTGGAAAAGAGACTGACGACAGAGCGAAACATCTTATTTTAGGCTGCTTGAGGAACGAAACGTTTTCTTTGAGAGAGTGATTGACTCTTTAGAAGTGAGAGACGGGGTTAACTTATTCAATCAAGAAGACGATATATTGTTGGAGACACTTCTTGGAAGCAGGGTTGACTGCATGTCGTCTATTGACGATGACGTATCAGATAGGCTTATGTTGGTGACCGCAAACAGCATAGCTTCATTCTACAATAAAATGTGTGCCCTACTATCAACTAACATGCCCTAACATGATATTAAAAGTAAGTAGTAAATTAACATTAAATATAAACAATTAAAGGCCAAAGTCTTCTTGTCAAATCCGCAAATTTTGTTGTATGACAGCTGTTTGTGTGTGTGTTTATGTATTTGTTTATGTATTTGTTTATGTTTATTTCCAAGAGATTTCTATATGGTTTTCTGTATTTATATATCTCACTTTGTAAATGCATTAGTTGACGATGTATATATATCATGCTTGCGTTCTCGTCTATGATGTGTCTCATAATCCTATGATATGTATAATATGTATCTTAGCAACCTGATATACTCTTTGTTGAAGAGGTAACTAAGTCATTTAGACAGTCAGTCATAGATAAATGCTTGCACGCACGCATACGCGCAAACAAGTATATATATGCATAAATACATGCGTCATATGAAGGAAAAAAAACTACATATAGAATTACACTGTTATAAGTTTTTCATTTCATTTTCGTTACTATCTCGAACTTAATGTTAAGTACATAACACTATAGACGTATTAACGTTTCGAAATATTATCATCATCAAGCAACTGTTAAAAGATTAGTGCCTTGCTCCGCCAAATAACTGCAGATTTGCATAATTGCAGGCATTGAGATATTTCATTTTGTCAATACGGTAGCTGACACAGTATTACTATTGTATTTTTGTCAATTTTCTGTTTTATTTTATGATCTTGTATTATCATGAATTTGTTTATTCTGATGTAATCTCTTTTTTAAGAGGAAATAAAGTCAGTCAGTCAGTCAGTCATACATAATGCATGCATCCATGCATCCATGCATCCATCCATACATACATACATACATACTCTATTAAAAACGTGAAAAGATAAAGACCCAGTGAGTTTATACAGTACCAGTCACAGTGTGCTTGAGCCATTACTGTCCACATTTATAATAACTATGTACTTCGTAATAAATTTTAAAGATTTAAAGCAAAATTACCAAAATAATTGCTTCTGATTCCATATAATACTGAATTGTTCATATTTCATATTTGTTAAGAAAATTAGAATTTTGATCAAAAGTCAAAATTTCTAAAGTTGCAAAGTTTAGATAGTTTGAATCCTTGTTTTTTCATCCATTAGATGTTTGTTTACATACATACATACATACATACATACATACATACATACATACATTCTAAAATTTCTTAAGTTTAGAAGATTAAATATTTTAAGAATTTAAAAAATCTCAAACGTTTTAGATATTCGGAAGTTTCAATTCTTAGAACTTTACAGTATAATTTTTTTATTATTTTAAAAGATTCAAATATTTCGGAGATACTTTTTCTTTCCAAATTTGGCCGAGCGAGTGATTTGGACGTGTCCTCTCTTTTGTAGTATATCCAACATTTAATTTTGAAGACTCTTAAAACTGCTATGGTTTTACTTCAGATCCTATGATTAGAGCTGGGTACCGCACAAATGTTTGTATTTCAAAATATACCACTACGCGTACCATGGTATACAGCATTTATATTAAGGACCAAAAATTCAATGTTCTGGCACATTATTTAGAGATATAAGTTTCGACTAAAGCCTGATTAAGAAACATAATGTTATATGCAGAGTATATTCTTTTCACATACCCTGCTTGCGTTTCCCCTATCAGACGGTTGTCTTCCGTCCACGTTTATATACGGGTATTCAAGCAGCAGAGAGAGTGAACAGACCACATTTTTGAAGGGTCCAAATGCCGAAATAAACCTTCGTAATAAAAATATTAATTGGCATACATAACTTTAAAAATCAATGTATTCTAACCACACTGATACTTCTCTAATTGGGTTAGTTTACTTATGTATTTTTCTTCTTCTCGGACTGAAAAATCAGAGATAAGCGCAAATATATTACGAAATTGAACCAACTTGAGGTCGCACCCTCTCTGCTGCTATAATTAAATCATTATCATATCAATCTGAACCAAATATGTTATCAAAACATATGCGATATCGTGATCGAAGATCTTGCAAATTTATTGTTATAAATCCGCGTGGGGATGACTGTGCTCGCGAAAAGAAGTTTTTAAATTTAATTATGTCCATGTCACCGCTACACCAAGCCTGATGAATATTTCGCAACGTATGTGTATCGACTCCATTAAACACAACTAATATATTACAGTTATCTCTGATCACTTTTGGTATTTGTGTGTATCGCTGAGTAACATAGATTACATCTGTGTTTTTATACCTGTCTCGAGAAAATATTCTAGCTGGATTTCAGTGTTCGTCCAGCATCACATCATCGTATACAACTACATTATTAATAAGTCCATCAAGGTCGTCTACAGATGGTGCTTCATCAATATCAGTTATAAAATTAATAATATCATCGCCATCTTCGTCGAACGATTTTGCATTTTCATTAAAATCTTTAAGTACATCTCAGCATCTCTGATCATCAAATGACCGAGTTAATGAATGCAACCTATCCCATTTGAGCCATCTCATTATCAAATTAAATAATAATTGCGTCTTACCACTTCCAGATGGACCTATTATTATCATTCTGATATAATTTGTTAGCGCTGGATGATGTTTGACTGGCTTTTGCTTTTGTGTCGCTGAGAAATCAATGACATCCATGTTATATAAATATACCAAATAATATGGATTTAAATTGTGTTCAATGTAGACCACATACTCCTCGGTTATGCTGGCAACAATATTAACACATACAGGAAATGTGTGCGATGTGGTTCAAAAAAACTACACATTATTTCCCTTGGCAAGTCAAGGAAAATTGGCGATGATATCGCTACTTCATTAGGAAAATTACTAGGAACTCCATGGGCTAAATAACCAGGAGAAAATCATCTTCCTGGATATACTTATTGCGGTCCTAGAACCCGACTTGACATCCGACTTGATAACCAAGATCAACCAAAGCCTGATAAATATCCTATAAATGATATTGATAGAGCATGTCACGTTCATGATGTAGCATATAAAAACAAAAGCCTACAAGATGAACATATTGCAGATGTGAAGTTGATTCATTCGTTAAATTCCATAACAAATAAAAATAAGAGAAGCATTAGCTAATTGGTTGGTAAGAACTACTATGAAAGGTAAATTATTATTAGGAAAATGAAAATTTCCCAAGCTGGTAATTAATTAACCAATTATTATAATGGAATCGATTTAATACAACCCAAGAGGATATTGGAAAGGTAGAGCAGCTATTAGTAAACTCGTTGATGCAGCAAATGGCACACGTTCTGATGCCGCAGCGTGGTTAGCACGACAGGCAATATGGGAAAATTAACTGCCACCACCGAAACGAATTCAGTATGCACATTTCGATGTCAGCGTTCCTAATGAAGATCATCAGATGGATATTTTATTTTTACCACATGATACTATCATAACTGGAATACGCCGATTAAAATATAAATACACATTAGCTGTCATTGACGTTCCAAGTAGATATAACGAGGCAGAACCATTATCAACTAAACCAGTAACTGAAGTTGTATCTGCTTTTGAACGAATTTATCAACTAGGACCATTACGATGGCCACATTTACTACATGTTCATCCTGGCAAAGAATTTCTTGGTGCAGTATCCATTTGTACCAGTTATCAGCATCATTGGCATGCTTGGATTTTTAAACTACTGCTCGCTGATCATAACTTTGCGTAGCAAACTCAGCTAGCCTATCTAGGTCAAGTGTTTTTATGTAGTTAATACCTTCTTCGGTAAATTTATCATTTATATCAACTCTGTACCTTGCTTGTTTTTGTTCCTGCGTCTGGTATACGATCTTTGATATCTCTTACTCCAGTAGGAATTTCTCCAATATCATCGGTGGGAAATAGAGGTTGAGCATCAGCTATTTTAGTTGGAAGATCTCGTAAAATCTTTTTCGTTTGTTTAGTTCTTCTGCTATCTTTTCAGTTTGCTCAGCGGTTTGTTTGACTGATGGAAGGAGACCTTCAGTAGCTGTTGCAACTCTTTCAGTAACTTTTGTAGCAGGTTTAAATAATTCTTCTGTACCTTCAAATTCAACTTGTGCTTCTTGACATTGCTGTAATTTTTCTCTAACAGAATCACGAACAGGAGGAAATGTTTTGATTGCCTATAGTCTCTCTCGAGCTAATCTTGGAGTGTGAGATTCTTTAGCTGGTGGTATTATTGATATGATAATGATTTAATTACAGCAGCAGAAATAGTGCGACCTCAAGTTGGTTCAAGTTCATAATATATTTGCGCTTATCTCTGTCCGAGAAAAACATAAAAATAAAAAATAAACTAACACAATTAGATAAGCCTCAGTGTAGTTACAATACCTTGATTTTTAAAGTTATTTACGCCGTGTTCATCCTCTCTGCTTCTATTCCATATGTCAGTAAAGATCTTACACAGAGTATCAATAACGGAGCTTTCTATGTAAGTATTTGGACCCTGAGTCGCTCACATAATGCTCTTCTCTCACTGTTTAGAAAAAGCTAGATTCAAAGAATTATTAAGTAAACCGTTAATGTTAATGAATTGTAAGATTATTTTAATCGTGCACTGATGAAAACGAACAGGTATCAAAGCATGACAGCGGTTTTTTTAAAGTAAACTTCACATAATTTCATCATTTACAATTTCAGTCATCATCCTATGTGTTAGATAGGTCTTTGCTAAATTATTTTCAGAGTCATCTCACACGTACACTTCCTCAATAACGATACATTATATAATGTATAAACAAATCTTGGTGTTTTCATTTACATGCCAGTTTTATTGGAGGCAATTATTATTTACATGTAAATTTAAAAACGAATCTGGTGTCTAAATTAAAGAAAGTGTATTGACTGAACTTTATTCGATAGTTTGAAAAATAAGTATGTCCAAAACTCAAATAAATGAAGTAAACAATAGTAGTGTTCACAGAGTCATCAATGTAGTTACCCAGAATATTCCTTCACAAAATTCACAATACTTTTTCAAAACAAACCAAAATAAAATGATATTTAAAATAGTCCTTACATGTCTTCTATTCCTTTGAAGCTTATGCTATGCTATTAAGACATTTGTGTACATACCGATACAAATTTATTGAAATAATGAAATTTTTATATCCCGAAGTAATTGTGTAAACTATAACGTCTTTATCACAGGCAATGACCTTTGTGCAGACCAGAATGTCTGTTAGGTTCCATGGAATACAACATTTCTGGACGGCTCAGACCTAAGAGGAGAAAAGGCGAAAACTATACTCGATGGGATTGTATCGTGTTCCGCTCGTAGCTGGTTGTCGATCTTATCAGGGCTTGGTTCACCTTTTAATACGTATAGAGGTGTGTATGCACTGTAATGCCATTCCAGACAGACACGAGATTATTCTGCCTTCCTATATACATGATGGAACCATGACATGAAGTTCCTTTATATAACATGGACAACGCCTTTCATTCCAATTAAAGGACAAACAAGTTTCTAACGTATTGTCAGTATTTGTTCATAGAATTCTTATGCTGTACTTTTATGTCAATTTAATTTTTTTTTAAAATTAAACGGAAATATAATTATGATCTATATATGCGTGCATTCAGCATGCTATTTCTTTTTACATATGATATAGTATAAATTCAGTTCTCTGATTTCAAAGAAGGTTCCACTGATATGGAGTTTCGACGATTATTTTTGAGTTTGCGTGTGCTATCAATGTGTATAAAAGACAAGGTTGATTGAATTGAAAAAGAAAAATCATATAAACGAGGATAGGACAATCGTGGTTATGTTGGACTCAGTAGTGAACATGTTAATGTCAACGTTGTCCAATTTAACTTCGAAATGATATTGATTGTTTCAATAAATAAAGTTCTTTCCTTCTTTCTATTCACTAATCCACCTGAACCTACTCAAAGAAATGATTGAGTATTTTGCTTGAAAATATTTTCGGGAAAATTATAAATTAATAATTAGTGACAGTTGTCTACATATGATCAAATAATACACAACTAAATACATTTCATTGGGGACTTCAGTTTCCAGCAGTACTATTTCCAGAGAGAGAGAGAAAGAGAGAGATTATTAACAATATTTGCTTACCTTGGTGTCTATATTCTATTTTCATCAACCATCAACCTATGTAGGCTGCTGTTCAAATCAAAATGGCAAATTAACCTATATATACAAAATAGTATTACTTTTTATGGGAAGATCTCACGACGGGCATGACATTGGAAATAGTTGATGAATTTGTTATCGATATTAAAAAGTGCAGTCTCTGGCAGGTGAGAATGTTTTAAATATCACACGTTCGGGCAGTAGATTAGATTGACAATTACTGTTCTTATTTACGAAAAAACAGTACGATTATTTATAAAAAGTTTGCCATTTTTGTGGCGTCATATATATGGATGTATTAATCACAGGTAAATGAAATTGTCCTTTTGTTATTTTTCTATTTTTTCTTTTATTTCACGTAAAATGTTATATTTCATATAACGTAACATGCTGTTCGATAATTTAATATATCATATGCATCGTATCTTTACATTAAAATCTTTAATTAAACCCTCTACTTTTCATCAATGCGGGGTATATAACAGACCAAAATGAGAGTTATGTATATATATATATATATATATATATATATATATATATATATATATATATATATATATATATATATATATAACGAAAAAATGTTAAGATTCCACGTATTTGTTATATTATTTCAAGTCTTTTACATTTCGTTTCTTCTAAACTTCTATTGCACCTATTTTACGCTAAGTGTAGCCATCGCAAAAAATATTACCATACTACAAGAAACAAACATGAATGCAAGCAGAGAGACAATCTAATTATGAATATTTTGTTCTTGCTCCAAAAGTGATCTCTCTATAAAGTCAAAAAGAAAAACGCTCTAATGATATTTTATCAAGAATGAACTATGCTTATCCCCTTCTACATTTTTAGAGTTTTTTGTTGCATATTTGCATATTTATATGTCAAGATATAGTCATTTTTTCATTAGTTTATTTTTACACGACAGTTTAATTTATATATTTTGACAAGTTACAAATAAACAATTACAACAAATCTCCTAAAATTGAAAATAAAATCAGTAATTTACGAACAACAAACGGTAATTGACGTGAAACAGATATTAGTGTAACAACTACTTAGACTTTCTTAAGGACCTTATCAGACGCATTTGATCACTATGCTATCTAAACGAGATACCGTTTAAACCATTCCTCGTTTGTATCTAGTTCCGAACGTTCTCAGTTTGTGTCAAGGCTGACGATGCGAAACGGTTTCGAAAGCCTTGTTTATATGAACAACATGTGCATGTAGTCTCTTGTACATAATGCTGAACAAATCTGATGATAAATATCAGATTTAGTCTGACAAAAAAAGAATTATCGCTGATATTCATGAAGTAACTTATTTTAGTAAATTGACTGCAACGTTACATAGGAGTTTAAGACCGCTGCGATGGCCTAGTACGTAGAGCGTTTGCCTCGTACGTGTGAGGTCACAGGCTCAATCCAAGGCCATATCATATCAAAGACGTATACAATTGATACTAACATCTGTCTCGTTAGTCGCTCAGCATTAAAGGGTTAGTGTTAGGACTGGTTGGCCTGGTGTCAGGATAATGGGACAGGGTGGGACATCATGCTACATGCCTGCGGGATGATTCCCGGGAGCTAGACATCAGTATCAACTGTCACACTGCAGACATCGTAGCGGTATGACTGAAAACAAAATATTTAAGGCTACGTTAAAACTCCAAATCACATACACACACAAACACACACACACATACCTATGAGCTTACACTTTATCTGTTTTTTCTTTCTTCTTCCAACACAACTTAAATGTGATTTTTTGTATAAATTTATACGATCATATTGCTATTGTCTTTAAAATGGTCGTGATAATTGCACATCTTATTAGATATGGGGAAGCATTGTCCTATCATGAATATTTAAAACGTATGGCATAGGTTTAAAAGTCTCTAAATCCCTGCCATTAAAAATTTAATGGCAATGTTTTCCATAACCAATTGCCGTTTTATCAGTGAACGTCTTTTCAACAATAAGTATATCTTGTTCATCGATACTTAAAAGATATGGTACTTGATTACAAGTATAAACTATTGTGAAATAAAAAATTCATTTAAACATGTGGCCGTTACAAAAATCTGAAAACCTTTAATTTTAGACACATCATCTGATCTATATTCTGCAGAAACAATAACGGATGTGGAGGTATGTTTGACCAAAGGCAATTTTAATATCCATTATTATCCATAACCAGAGCCACAATTATCAATAATTTATCACATTGTAACACATTTTGCTGCATGTTTCTAAGATTATTTTATGGTGCCTGATCTTTTTATAATTTTACCAGTGATAAAGGTTACCACTTTTATTACCCACCTTTTAAGATAGCCCATGGACCAGATGAATATTCATATAAGTCTTGACATATCATTTGGTGTAATTCTTAGTATTGACTTTCGTGAATTATGTATATCTTTTTTCTCAGGAAATAATAAAATAGTCTATATCTTAACCATAAAACAAATCTTTACAATCAGTTTTGTGAAATATAAACAATACTGTGTCATGCTCTACGTGTGAATGTATAACTACACATCTTTCACATAAGAAGGATCAGCATCATAAATCTGGAATGGTGTAATGAAATCAAGACTTTTCTATGTAGAGAATAAGTTTCGGATATTAAGGCCCACCATATCTAACCATGTCATACCAGATTATATTATTATACCGTGACTGTATCAAGTAATCCCTAGACAATCTGAGTCCACGTGTAAAAGTTACAATGACTTTTAAAGCGAGACATAAAAAGACCATTAGCTCAGACACTTTTATAGGAACACATTTTGTTCGAGATAACAATAAGACGTATCCTCATTCTCTGTCAAGCAATATATACGTCTTGTCAAAAACAACCGGAGGAGAGCATCACTCAAATGCAATAAAGTCTACGTCATCTCTGTTGAGTTATACAAATTAAAGACTGATGAAAAGAAGATAAAAATATTTTCGTAGCAACGAAATAAATTATATATAGAGGCACAATCAAATCTGAATATAACAGGGTTGTAACTTAATGCCTAGTTTGCATGATAAATGTCACTTACGCATGTATATACATACATACATACATACATACATACACACACATACATACCTACCTACCTACCTACATACATACATAATGCTCTGAATAAGAAATAAGACATAGCTGGAATATTGTGTATATATATATATATATATATATATATATATATATATATATATATATATATATATATATATATATCATCCTATCCTTCGATGTCTTGGTTTTCGAAAGAATTTCATTATTTTTCAATATATCATTTTATGTGCTTTTCTTGGCTACCTATATATCATTATGTTGTTCAGGGTGTACTGTTGAATTCAACATATGTATGCATGTTAAGCACCTGTCCAAATTATAATATGTTCTGTTTGCTTATTATCACATGAATTTAAAACTTTGTTTTGGTAATAAACAATTTAACTGAAGTTATTTGTTTTGTTAAGTTTCTGAGACGAGACATTGTCTTGCTGAGATTCGATATATTAACGTTTTCCATTCAAAGCTAGTTTGATTTCGTCTGTACAGGTGATAAATTCATGAAACCTCAACTGGCTTAAAGGAAACATCGCTATCGATACGTAAGGGTTTATCTTGGAAGAACTTTTTCAATAAGTGAAATAGTACATTCGATGCCATAATTGATGTGATCTCTCTGTTTTCGTCAGATAACTTACCTCCTGACCAGAAACGCATGTATATAACATTGTTACGTGGTCTAACAAGAAATGTGCGTCATAAATAGACAGCGATTGTATTAAAGGCATAAAGGATTTTATCCTCTTTACGGGTTGGGTTAAATGAAGCTAAATTCACTCATCTTACCTACGTCAGCTTATAAAAGGGATTATGATGTCATTAGCCCTTTATGGTTGTGAAGTTTGTTCGAATATCAAACTCAAAGATTGGTGAGAGCTATATTTATTTCAACAACATCATGTGATCAGGAATAAATGAAAGTTTGGTAGAAGGCACCAAAACTTTATTAATTAGTAAATTATGTCATCTTCCAGAAAGGGAAAGGGTTTTCTTCCCGATATGTGAAACATTTTGAACAAGCGTGATATTAATTGATTTATTGGAAAGGGTCTATAAGACAAAATATTTCCTGGATTAAAACATGGAGATAAATTATAAATCATGCCACTCATAAGCATACAAACTAGCCTTTTATAAACGTGTGCGATACTGACATGTCTTTTACAAGATTCAACACGTTAATACTTTCTATAAAACCCTCAATTTTAATGCAAAATCAAAACGTCGGCAAGAGAGTTACAGTTGTATACGTCCCTTGAAAACATTCTGATTATGGTACCCATTAATACCACACATGTTTTAAAACACTTTTTTCTTATACATATGTAATGATCAATGTATTTTGTTGCCGTAAAAGCACTGTGCCACCAATTAAACATATTTCGGAAAATATTATAAATAACTTTGACATTCGTCTTGATGCGTCAATTCAAAATATATCAGGTGAGGAATCTTTATTTAACATTTCCCAGGGAAAAACCGAAATACTAAGAACTTGTATTACGCCATCCTCAGTGTTCTATGCATCTGTAATTGATGGAATATTTTCCTAGTAATAAGACTGGTTTACAAATTGCTAAAGTCGGGAAGGCTTTTGATGGCAGTAAGCTTTATAGTGCTGTACTATTTCTTGCAATTGTTTGACATCACATACAATATTATTTATTGCAAAAAGGTATACTGATGTATACATTCAGTTCACCAACCCACCCATAAACAAGGTCACATTTTAGACTGGATTCTTCATAGACCTGATGATAACATTCTACGGTCCCCTGGTATCTCATGACCATGCATCAGATCACCTTTGCATTATATGCCATCTTGATATATCTGTCCCCAACCCTCCAACTTTATGTGCTACTAAAAGAAATCTCCGTATGATAAATAGAACACAACTAATGCCCGACATCCAAGCTAACCTAACAACTTGCTAAATCTCCGTATGATAAATAGAACACAACTAATGCCCGACATCCAAGCTAACCTAACAACTTGCTTACCTCCTACCGCAGATCAACTTGATAACTGCCTGCGTGCATTGCTTGCCCCAGCTACCAAGTGCAGATTATCAATTCAAAAGTGTTCTCCATGGTATAGCAGTGTTAAGGACCAGCTTCGCACTGCTAAAAGAGACCGCCCTAAAGCTGAGAGGCTCTGGCTTTCCACCAGACTCACTATTCATAAGCAAATCTATGAAACCGCTAAGAAGAATGTCACAGATATAGTCAATGCAGCGAAATCAGCCCACTATACTACTATGATCATGGAAAGTCCCAGCTGCAAAGAGCTCTTCGAGATTACTAACAAGCTAATGTCAAGGAACAAATCAACACCACTTCCAACTACCTTCTCTCCAGAGATAAGATTGACACCACAATTTCAATTGACTCGTCGTCACCATACGGTTGGGATACAGAATTTGAGCGGCAACCATTAGCAGCATTTGAACCTGTCTCTATGGATTTTGTACGTACAATTCTGATGAAGAGTTCACCAAAGTCGTGTGAACTTGATCCAATTCCAACATCACTGCTGCTTGAGTGCTTAGATCCAGTATTGCTTTCACTAACTGATGTTATTAATACCTCTCTCTCATCCGGGGAATTCTCATCATTTTTCAAAACTGCCATTGTAAAGCCTCTGCTGAAGAAACCAACACTAGTCCATAACGATTTAAAGAACTACCGCCAGTTTCTAATCTCCCATTCATATCAAACATCTTAGAAAAGGTTGTTCTATCCCAGCTTGTATCTCATCTCAGTTCAAACAGACTTTTTAGCAATATACAATCTGCATATCGCCCTTTAAAATCAGGGTTTAACAGCATTTTCCAAGCTGACCATACTCGGAACTATAAGCAGAGATTACCAGAAAACAAACTATAATTATATTGTATGCATACCAGGTTTCTCCTTACAACATTAAGAGACTTTGGTTAACTCTCTTGATAATCCTGATAGTATTTTAAGAGCTTATGATACATTTCCTACTAACTTTGCAGAAGCATTTTATCGTGAAATTGTGGTAGAAAGTTCCCTGTACGTTGACAATAGAACTTACATCCCTAAGCGGTATGCTCTCGCGATTATGCCATCCACTCCCACCCAATTTCGTCTCATTCAAGATAGAGAAGATCAATTAAATGTATTAAGAAACGAAATAGCCTCTGCGATATTAACAGAATAAAAGATAATGGAAAGCACACAACAAACTATTAGCATAATAAGCGTGAATATGTGGATCAGGAGATAGGAAACGGTCCATCAGAGACAAAAAGGCAACTCACCTGCTTGTGATGCGTTAAACATGGGTATATTACCCCACTATCCCGCTCGGAAAGAGATAAATGGGATTCTGAGGGACAGAGTATTAGTCGCATATGACTGCACCACACTTACCACAAGCACCACGGGGGCTTCTGTGGCAAAAAGCAGGATTATTTATGGTGGGAACAATGCCATGAATGTGTTTCGTTAATATGCAATGTGCTTCGTTAATGGGACTCAATTATATCATATTACACCAATGTAAAATTGTTTTCTAATTTGATGTTTGGTTCTTTCTGTATTTTATATTTTTAAAACAATTATAAAATTGGAGATTAATCTTTATCATTGATAACTAGCTGTATAGTTTTGGCTGAATAAAGTATTTTCTCTGTACAATACACAGGTATAGTAGATAGAATAATTAAAAGGTGCCTTAAAATACGAACAAGGCTTCAAAGAACCCAGAGTGAATGACATACGTAATTCTCTAAACTTAGTGGGAAATGCCTTAGCAGATGCAATAGACAATGTTATGTTAATTTTGACGGATGAGGATTTAATATCACACCGAAAGCAATATGTGCCGCTAACTTTGTCATATTTAAAGGACATCAGATAAATGGTCATCTGTGGGTGTTGTTACGTAGGTCAAGGTTTATCCTAGTGATGCCATGTTTGATATTATTTCAGAATTACTGATGTGCTTAGAGATACCTGGAACAAAAGCTCTTCCTTCCTGTATTTGGACCAGTTTAGTCTGGGTCTTGTAAACACATAGGGATTTTATTTTTCATAAGGTTTGAATTTATGCATAATCAATATAACACGAAATATACATTGGTAGCACAATATCAGTCAGAATGGTTATGAGATGTTTACTTATTCAGCACAAAGAGCAAGTCCAGAAACAGTTGAATTATATATTTCATTATAATGTAATATCAGCATCCAGAATCCATGGGCTTCCTCTGTTGTATAATTCAAAGGTTAGGATAGCAGTATAAATCGTATCAAGCTGATTGCAAATTAAATTATGTAAAATGACTATGTGCTTCCTAACTTACAAAAGCAAATGATTGAGACAGGAAAAAGTAAACATTCTTTTATATTTTATTTGTAATTAAAAGGGATGCTAATCGGTTTCTGAACAGGCCTGTTGATTTGTGAATGCATAATTGAGGTAGCAGTTACAAGAATATTTGCATGAACGTTCCATATATTTTTGTGTTTTGTTCCACTTAAAAAGACAATTTGGCACATCGTAGAGATTTTCATTATATGTTGGAGCTGAAAGCAGAGGAATGCTATATTCAACATATGAATATTCTCTATTCGGGCACATCAATTCTGAAAGCAGAGGAATGCTATATTCAACATATGAATATTCTCTATTCGGGCACATCAATTCTGAAAGCAGAGGAATGCTATATTCAA
The DNA here is from genome assembly GCA_028554795.2 of Sinohyriopsis cumingii. Classification (NCBI taxonomy): domain Eukaryota; kingdom Metazoa; phylum Mollusca; class Bivalvia; order Unionida; family Unionidae; genus Sinohyriopsis; species Sinohyriopsis cumingii. The sequence continues at coordinate 85,488,999 of CM068831.1, forward strand.
CATATGAATATTCTCTATTCGGGCACATCAATTCTGAAAGCAGAGGAATGCTATATTCAACATATGAATATTCTCTATTCATCAATTCTGCGATAGTGTTACTACTCTGCCGGAGAAGACATTAAACCCTTTTCACGAATTAGGTCAGAAAGATGTGACATGTATTTTGTCTGATGATTATGACGATGATATTTCTCATTTTAAAGACATAAATTACTATGTCCTCTCCCTGCAACCAGCGCAGGGATCTACCGGACAAATATTCCAATTTTCCACCATAGGTAAAAAAGATTTTCATCGCTTCCGGTAAATAAATGCTTTCGTTGTTTGGAATACATACTGTGAAATGTCTTTACTTGCGTTGAAGGATCACCAAACTCAGCTCACATTCGATATTCCCCAGATATAACCACACTGATCAGTGTTGATACAGACGCAAGCGGTCATAGTCTGGGCGTAGTTCTGTCTCAGAACATTGATAGCCAAATACTTAGTATTGCCTACTACATTTGAAAATGTCATATGCCAAGAGCGATGATTCTTTACCAAACATTGATAATCATTGGAATTTTTTTTCGTAGAGATACGTAACCAGTGCTGACAATATCAATCTTCCTATATTGTTTCAAGATTTATTTATATTTTCATACTGACAGACTAACACAACAATCAGTTGAAATGAACACCAACGTTTGCTGTCTTCTGTCGCAGTCCAATTGTTTTCAAACGCCATATTCCAACTTTCGCTGTTGAATTTAGATTTTGATTCCATTTGATCACGTTGAAGTCACAAGTTCAATCTATTTCCCAGCTTATGTGTCATTTGGATGTTGAAATAATCAACACAACGACACACTTCAGACACAACTACACAGTATCACCTTCAAAACCATGCGACTCACATTAGGCATCCGTTTCCAGTCTGTGCCATTAATATATTTGCTGTGTAAATTAAACGCACAATGTCTGGTTCAGTACTTTGGTTTGATTAACGCAGTCTGGTACGTCAAACAAATTAGTTTCGGTAATCAAGAAATAATTTTCTTCAAATGCAAAAACATGAATCTGAGTGTAAATCCGAATTATATGAATGTCTATGTTACCATTCAATTGTTTGTTTTTTTTGTTGTTATCATAGACTGGTTTGATTATCAGGACTTCTGTTATATAATGATCAATGTATTTGTAAAATGTTTATATTGGCATTGTAATCGTTCAACAAAATATGCTTGAGTCTAAATAATTGCATCGCCTATTTATTGGACTTGCGTTATGTTTTGATTTTAAAAAAAAAACGCGTGCTCTAAACCATCGTTAAGATGTCACTTCAACACGCTGGATAGACCTATTTGATCTTTCAAGCTTGATCTGCCCATCTATTCCATTTTATATGGCCATGACTTCCGGTACATTACCATAACTGAGGTTATTTTAATCACAAAATAATTATTCCCTGGCACAGTTGTACAACTAATCGAAATTTTATAAAACTAAGCAATGTACATAAATTTAAAACTTTTTATCATGATCTTTATTAATGTGTTTCTCATGCATTTGACAACTGTCTTGTCACCAAATGAAATTTATAATTCCGACACCAATTGCATTGTTTGCAATAACTTATGTTTGATTCATCTCTTTAACTTTGTTTTGACAAGCCAATCTTGAAAGAAGAGTAAGTTCAGTGTTGGGGGGGGGGGAGAATATAAATTTGTTAAACTGATTCAGCTAAAAATGGTTTTGTTATTGCGAACGTCATACAATTTAGAATGTTAGGGTAATGACATAACGTAATTATTAAATAAAACAAATATCCAGTTTTTATGAGGCAGGAGATACAAATAAGAAATAAAATTCATCACACCTGTCACCAGAATTACATAGTGTGCATTCTCTTTCCGTCCTTTCTATATTAGGTCAAGTTTCCTAGCTCAGTTTGAAAGTCCATTCTTTCAAGTTCTGAACGCTGTGAATTATTTATGTTACCCAAATGGATTAAAGTTGAGTAATATCCAAACGTATTATAAATATATCTTAAATTGTAGTCAGATGGTACTGGAAAGATTATTAAATTCTGTTTGATTGTATTTATGGAATCGATATATGAATGTTTTTACCTTTTTCAGACTTTAAAATCATCTCTCATAATCACTTTTGCCATGAAGGACAAACGGTATTAACTTTTATATCTACTATTAAAAGCTGCTTTCCCGGCTCTGGGTAAATTATATACTGGAGTAGGAACATTTATGTTCGAGTTGAAATAAAACGTAACAAAAACTTTTCAATATTTCCGTATTCCCAGGTCTAATACAGCAATACAGATTTTATTATTTTGTCAAAACGATCCGTCTGAATATCAAGCTATACTATAGAATTTCAACAATTCAATCTTAAATTTGTAAATTGAAAAGATACGTTTAGGGTTTCTAATAGCACAAGCAAACGAACAATTTAAATACGAGTATAAGGTTTACCCACCCACTCAGCCCGACCAAATCTTTCATATCTACGCCAACTCCAACCTTCTAATCCTTGCGTTATTTTTCGGATTCGCTAGAGGTATGGAGTAAGGTTCGGAAGACAAAGATATTGATAACATTAAATTTGTCAATATTTTAGCTTCATCTATTTTTTATACAAATCTTCATACGAAACAAATTCGCGGTGTTTTTCTTGTGTTCATATACATTAATAAGTTTCAGAGCAATATACATTGCACGACAATACTGATCGCCATCACAGCTCAGTTCCAGAAATACGCCGTTGAAAAAATTGTTTTATATTTATATAAACAGTTGCATAAGTTTTATGTTGCATAGAAAACTTTTTTTAATATCAACTGGCACCTCTTATTGGTTTTGTCATTTTTATTGCTTCATTTCTCATCTTCTTCTCACTGTACCTGAAAACAGTTGTGTACACAGTTATTATATGTGAAAAGTATATATTTGTATCCGATCTTTTGCTTGTATGTTTGTATACGTGTGTTATTGTATGTTATAGCCTCTAAAGATTATGGGGATGTAGAATATATATGAGGCAGGACCGACCTATGAACAAGGCGAGAAAGGTGATGGTTTTAGGCCCCACACATTCGGGAAACCGTGCTTCAAATAAAACAATAAACTTATCGCAAACTATTAGTCCTGACCTTACCATAGGTGCGCTTCAACATGTCATAAGGGGCAACGTATGAGCCGCTGAAACTCAGTAATGAGCGTTCCAGCCTCGCGATCAAAAGGGTGCAGGTTCAAAACACAGTTAGATCAGAAGGGCAGGAAATTGAAACACGAATCAAGTTGAGCTAAAATTCAACTGCATTGGCACTAAATAAGCACTTGTGTTGCAGTGCCTTCAAAATTAAGCTGAACTCGTATTGTTCTTTGCAGATCAATGAATCCATCGCGTTCAAAACGCCGAGTCGCAGAACTGTACTTTTGAAATAATTTCCTCATATTTCATGCTGTCTTGATTTAATTTCTGTTTATATATCTGTCGATCTATGTATCAATCGGTCGATCGATCTATCTATGTACATATATATATATATATATAAATATATATATATATATATATATATATATATATATATATATATATATATATATATATATATATATATATATATATATATATATATATATATATATATATTTGTATGTCTACCTGCCTTTCCATCCATCTATAAAACTACGCATCCACCAATGCCTTGCCGACACCAATGGCGTGCCGACAAAGAAGCGCCAGCTAAAGATAGCATCAATTTCATTTCACCATTACAAAATAGGGCCAACAAAAGAGACCAATGCATATACAACCTGACCTTTAATTAGGCTACTCAGATATTGTAAACACTTCGACTGGGAAGAGAGCAACAGTCATTGAATCGTACATGAAACATTTTACCCACTTATTAGAAATTAACAAATCAAGAAATGTATTGGTTAATTAGCGCGTAAAACATTCAATTTTAGACACATGGAGACGCTCGATTGGCAGAAAGGCAAGACTCTATTTTGCTTTTTGACAGACAGTTAGAGATATCGCAAAGACAAATAAAATGCTGATGAGAGTACATTCTGAAGATGCTGCAAAAAAAAGCTTTGGTGGAAGAGTGAAGATGTTGAACGACTCTGTCCTGTCATCGTCCAAACACAATCACAGACCTGATTCAGTAAAACATATAGCCATAAACGTTTTATCGGCAAAAACGAGCAAGAGCAGCAGAAAGAGCAGAAACCCCAAGACTGATAAGACAGCAAGTTTCTTTATGGTTTAACACCATTTCGCATCGCATGATATGCTATAGCATATCATGCGATGCGAAATGGTGTTAAACCATAAAGAAACAACATTATTATTATTATCATTATTATTATTATTATTGTTGTTGTTGTTGTTGTTGTTGTTGTTTATATTGTGTGTGTGTGTGTGTGAGAGAGAGAGAGAGAGAGCACAGCTAAGCGCGCACGACAAAAGAGCGCCGACAAAATAGTGACACGACAAAAGAGGAAAATAGATAGGAGCACCGACGAAAGAGCTTTGAATAATGCATATTACAGAAGACATTAATAAGTTGTAGATGCTATTTTTCTTTGTAATTTAATATAAAAACTCTGGAAAATTTGATCAAAGTTAATTAACTGTGTTGACATTGATTTATGGCACGTAACCTATTATCATCAATGGTGACTGATCTTGGTAAATAAGTTTGCGAAACTTCAAGACGCCTGATTCATTTCAGATTGATGAATGACTTAGATACACGGAAACATAAACGCTGACAGGGAAGATACAAAGATAAATAGTCCGTGTAAGTGTGTAAATAACAACAATAATGAGGACAAGGTCGAAGCTAACAACTCATTGCACTCGAGAACGTACTTGTTTACAAGAGGTATTTGACCCTCAGATATGTGTACAAACCCACTGGATTAACTGTAGGAAATTAGACTCATAAGCATGAAGTTATAACTATCAGCTGACACCTAATACCAAACAGAGAGAAAAGCGCCTATCCCTAAATCGCAAATAATATATTGGACATTTTATTATATATCATGACTTTCTGATGACTAACACTACTAAAACAGGTTAGAACGTCAGGTTAATTCGATCAAAGCAGAAAGCGAACCAGGGGCATCGACTAATGTGTGTGTGTGCTGTGTGTGTTGTGTGTGTTGTGTGTAATAACAACGATTAAAACAATTATTCCTCGTTTGCGAAATATTCTTATGATCGCTAACGAACTCCAGGTGCAATGAAATGTAATGGCAGTTTCAGATTCAACTGAATCAAGATTTATGCGTTTTTCCGTAAATCTCCCTGGAAACCTGTGTATAAAAGGCGTGCCTTTCGTTTTTCATTCCCTGTTAGAAATGGTGTCGTCATGTCCTTTTAAAATAGGAAAAGAATTTGCAGTAAATCATTACAAAATATCTAAAGTATGATTATTTATTCAGGACCACACGTGAAATCAATCACATGATTATTTTTACTATACACCTACGCGGTTCTTGTAACTTTCAAATGTGCATCTTTTCCATAATTACTATTCATCATTGTCAGTATTCAAGTATTAGTTGGGTCATTAACATGTATCTTTAAATGGTCAGTTAAGAAAAATATCTTACGAAACTTTAAAACTGTAAATGTGCAAAGCACGATATGCATGATTTCACTACTTAATTGAAATCGATGCAATTGAGATATTGAACCCTGTCCTTCGTGTATCCCTATATGTAAAGCAGATTATGAAAGTTGTAGAATATATAATTTTTTCAGATACATTTTAAAGATTTTCAAGGTAGAAAAGTTTGGAATATTAGGTCTTGCTGCTTTACGGTACAGCAACACAAGTGGGTTATTTAGTGACGATTCAGTTAGAGAAATATATTTTGCCCGAATACACCACATTAGCCTATCGCAAGCTGGTCCAATGGTAAGATTCGAATCCGCACCATTTTGGTCGTGAGTCCGGCACGCTAACAACTGAGCCACTGCGAATCGTCTTAATTTAGATAATGATTTCTTTCATATTTTTATATGAAACATTTTTCATGATATAGCTGTATTTGCATGTTATATCTGGTATTTTGTTTACACATTTGCATAAGCTTCTAAGAAGGATAATGCATATATGTAATCTGAAACAAAATAAAGTTACAATAAAAGGAAAGCAAGACGTTTTTCATGCCGTCTTGATATCATGAATGGTTTGGTCACGGCAACAGTTTGTTTGAAGGCTATGTTGTACTGGGCAAGTAGAGTGCCTTGTCACAGAAAACAACAGTTTGGGATGATCCGATAGCAAGAATCGAAACCGCACCCTTCTGTTCATAGGCACAATGCACTAAACACTGAGCTAAAACACGGCTTGTTCTCATGAGAAATGGAAATGATATCGAAAGTCTTCACGTATCTATTTTTATACTTTATCTTTGATTTCGTTTAGTGTTTACATTAAAATCAGCCTCAAGGTTGAAATGCGAACACTTGAATATAATTTTACTTTACAGAAAATAATGTTACTACCGTTAAACCTTTCGCTTTTATTCAATTTTAGCACTGAAAACAGTTTTCTGTCAGGATATTCTTAAAATGTTTCAATAAATATGTAATAAAATGATGCAATAATGTTAATGCTCAAAACTAGAACATGACATCGCCGATAATTCAAGATTTTGGAATTAATTTTGAGCAGAGTCTAAAAGTGGACGTGCGAGTATATTTAAAACCTGATAACATGACTGTGGAACCCCCATTCGCGAAACTGTCTGGGCATAAAAATTAAACGGCTGCTCAGTTTGTTTTTATTTGGGTCCGATTTAAAATTTTCGATTTCAAACTGTGCCGTGACTACGGAGTTAGCAGTCTCAAACCCAAACCTCATTTTAAGATTTAGTCATGTTGACAGAAAAATGATTTTTGTTGTCGTTTAATTTTATTTAGTTTGTTATTAATGAAAGGTTAGGTTGATGCACGGCAATTGGAGAAATGTGCCTCGAGCAAGGATAATTTTACGGCGGCCGATCTGGACTAGTATCCACTTAGAAAATGATTCAATCATTGAAAGATAACACCATGTAACACAATTTTTGTATTGGTAGTAAGTGTTATTTCGTAATTGCTTATGCCTAGAAGGTATAGAAAATGGCTATTATTCCCTCACAAACGTTCCTTTAGTGACCAGGACAGTGATATTTTGAAAATTACCTATTTCCAATGCGAAAACGGGCGATTTTGTATCTTCTTATTCAAATAAGGTTAGCAAAAAACTACATATGAATACAAAATAGCATGTATTTTTACTAAAGTAATGCAAAAATGACCACAAAAGATTTAGAAGTGAGTAGTTTTTCGAGAACTACGATTATACTCTAAATCACTTTCACGTATCAGCCCCCAAATGTATTTACCCATCATGTTCTCGTTATCCTGTCCTTAGTAGCAGGTTCAAGGTCCAATATCCTGGTGGAAGCGTTCGCCTTGCTCCTCCAAGTACGCACCCATGTTCTCCTTGAATTTATCAAGATGATTGTCAAGGATATTTTGAGGGACATCATGCCACCCATTCTTCCGCAGTTCTTAACCATACTCTCAACCAGATCCACATAGTTTTGTGCCTTATGATTGCCCAGGAAACCCCGAACCACTGCAACAAAGCTGGTCCAAGCCTCTTCTCATTACTAGTGAGCTTCTTTGGGAATTCGTTGCACTCCAGGATCGTCTTTATATGTGGTCCGACGAAGACACCAGATTTGACCTTTGCCTCAGACAGCGTAGGGAAGGAGTCTTAAAGGTACTTGGAGACTACGAACTTCATGGCTCTCTTTTCACCTCTGTACCATTCTAAAAAATACATTTATTTTACCCATGACTAATGTGTTAGCGATTCTCGCAACATTCTTCACATATGACATATTGTTTCAATAACATTGAAAATTGTAAAACATTTTACAATTAAAATCTTTTACAATTTTAAAATTTTAACAAATTTTATAACATAAAATTCCGAGCAACAATTGTCCATCTTACCTTCCAGAGATTTTTTGCAGTACTCGCAGGTGAAATGAGGTGGCCAGGGTTCGTCTTTATCCCCGACAGGCATGCCGAAATATGTCTTGTAGGCCTCACACTCCTTAGCAGATGCTTCCACGCAGTACGTTTTCGGTCTTGTCTTGATAAAACTGCCACAGACATAGCAAAATGCGTCTGACTGATGCTTGCAGCCTCCTGATGCCATCGCAGAAAGATGCAGATATGTATCCACTTAGGCAGCAGGAACTAAACTGAACTGGTGGGCTTAAGGCCCCTGTATTTATACTACTATTTATATTACTAGAATGTTCTAGAAGTTACTAGTTTACACAGCAATTAATTTATTTGAAATGTTCTTGATAATAGGTAAATTTCAAAATATCACTATTGTGGTCACAAGAGCAACGTTTGTGGGGAATATTAGCCATTTTCTATACATTTCTGAGGCATACGCAATTAGGAAATAACACTTACTACCCAGAACCAAAAAGAATTGTTACACGGTGTAATCAAAGTTCGTCTCAAACTGATAAAACTACGCTATGTTTGGAACAAATTCTCACTTTATTCCAGTATTCACGCATGTTCTTACAGTACAATGATTACTCTCATTCTTATTTCATTGATAGTTGAAAGGCAACAGAAGTCATCTTTAACTGATGTAATATTTATCAGAGCCCTATGCGGCATAGTGGTCAAAGTCGTTGGTCTAAGTCGTTCACTCACACATCTCATTTGTTCGCGTCTCGGCCTGATATTGGACGTTCATGGTCAAATGGCCGAACACATCTAAAACTTAAGATCATCAGCATCAGCAGCAGAAAACATTTATGTTGAATATACGTCAATCTCAAATATATAGTAATCAACATACATATACAGTGGCAGTTATAAATACAAGAAAGGACAGACACATTGAAGTGTAACACATTGAAATGAAGAAAACAAAAATAGATGCATTCAATAAGAATCAATCAATCTGCTTTAAAATGAATTAAAATTTCCGTGTAATTAGAAAACTGACTGAAATAATAACGTATTACAAAACTACAGGGCAATGAAACAAGTTTGAACAGATTGTTTTCGTTTTGTAAACGATATAGAAAACTGAATTTTACATGTACTGTTGTTATTAGAGACAAATGTGCAAAGTACTGTTAAAAAGCAAATTAAAAAACCAAATAAAACTAAATCTTTAGATTTCTGACACTTTGGAAATGAAACCAACTGTGTCGCTTAGTTTGCGTGTCTACTTTGCAAACGGTTGGGTATTTTAATACTGGAGCAAAGGCCATTCCACTGCAAAAGAGTTATCCAATTAGTATAACTTATCATATCCTCAAATTCATGCAATGGAATTGTGGGAAATAAGAATTACGCCAGTGGCTTGCTGGTACCCGACAATTCCACTTTATTAAAACAAATTCTTTCATACCCAATAAAGGTATTGCCAACTTATTTGAATTATTTGAAATTTATTAGAACTGCATACTCATTTTGCAGCTGAATGTTCTTTTCAACAAACTAATTAAAATGTATTGAATATAAGAGATGAATGATATAAAAACACAAACTTGTATACTACTTATACAAAATATTATTCAGTATGAATAACAAGTACTTCGATTATATCTTCTGAAGCAAATGAAACTATACACATTGCATATTATTGACAAATACAGAAAAATAATGACTTGCTAACAGCTGCATATTTATCATTACTGTTAAATAAAGCATACAGGTCATGTGACAAACTAGATCTTCCGTCTCAATGAAGATAACATAAATTATATATCACGTGACTTGCATATAATTCAAGTATATGTTTCATTTAAACAATAAATTATCCCATACAAAACATTAATGTTAAATTGTCCAACTTTTGAATAGACATATCCTGTTATACATTCATTATATATTAACGCCGTATATATCTTTTTGCGATCTCTTTGTAAAATGTACACCGTTTGATTGTTGAAATATTTCAAGGTAAGTTATCATAAGAAAACGTATTTTATTCTGAAATTGTCTTTCGTGTGGTACTCGAAGACACTATTAAATGAATGTGATTTCAATGATGGTATCGTTTTAAATTTTTAAATTTGATATCTGCCATATCAGGTGGTACAAGTGCAGATATATTTGTCACTTTTGCTGATTTAGCAGAGTGCTGTATGGAGTATGCCTTTGTCATTATCAAGTAAGAAATCATCAATACCGCCATCCGTCTAATACCATTTTCCGTTATCGTCATAAAAAAGTGGAACAGTTCACAAATTGTTTATTTTTCACTCCTACATTATGTTTGAATCCATTACTATATTAAAGATAAGCGTTTACAACAAATAAAGCGTATTTGGAGATACGTACATTGTTATGTGTATGTACCTTACTGAATTAAATGTTATAACAAGCTTCCATTTTACTAGGTCATATTTGAAACGATTAAAACAGAAACTAAAACTCATCGACATTTATGAATGAGATTTAGGTCACATTTTTCTATTATGTAACACAAAGCTATTATTATTATTTTTTTTTTTTAAATAGAGTGACCGCAAGGTACGTGATTTAATCAACCGTTATTCAAGCATTGCTTCTATGCATGTCGTTTGCTTCCAAGCATCAGCTCAAATCTCCATAATGCTTTATGCGACTGGAGCACTGGACTGGAAATCTTTACCAATTTGATTCTGCGTTTCAATCTGAGATTTTGATTTGACCAATTCCCGATAATATTACTTATAGAAGCTCGTTTCTGATAGGCTGATAGCTGGAATTCAATCTCATACATTAGTTCTGGGAATTATGGTTTCCAGGCTAAGTCTAAGTTGTTAGTAGTTGGGTGCGTGTCTAGAGCCGGTCGTCTAACACTATGTACCGCATTTTCCCATGCGTTAGTTAGATTTGTTCACATTTTAAAAATCTGTTTCCGATCTGCAGACTAACTGCAGATGAAGTTTATACACTGAATTAACTACTCCATCTATTTGACTCAAAAGATTATTTACAGATGGTGGATATATTTACGGAAAAGCTATACAAAGTTCTCCTTCATTTTCATATCACTGATAATTGATCGCATCGTAACAGTTTAATTATCTCAAATGTTACAAAAACAAGACCATTCATCGCCTCTTATCTCTGTTGTGATAAACCACCTGCATACACATTTATTTTTCTTCTAACTATTGACAGCCGTGATAGATGGTAGACCTTTCAAAGAGTTTTCTTTCAATCGGTTAACTCCTCCCATTTTAATCTTGACTATAAAATACGTAGGAAAGGTAATGTATTTTACTTGCAAATCAAATGAAGAATAAATCCGTTACCATTTTTCATACGCTGCTCTTCGTAACCTCATATTATAAATGTTTAACACATCCGGATGATTGTAATAATTACGCTCTTATTTTTCTTGTATACTTTTACAACAATGCAGAATTTAACTGAACTCATTTCAATTTAGATTTTAATGATTCCTTGATTATTTTAGAATATGAATTAAGATATGCATATTTACATAACACTTGAATACAATAATTAACACATATAGTTCATAAAGATGCGGACCGATGAGAGGGAAATAAGGAATTACTACGTGTTGATCAAGAGGCCCAGCTATACATATCGCCATTGTTCTATGTGGAACAATATGTTCCTGTGTGTCTGTTTCAATCAAATGTTTTACAGAAAGAATCCCTAGGATTAAATCATTAAAGAAAAGTGTAAATTCTTGTCTAAATTAGTTTACCTTAAACATATATATTTTAATCATCTCTCTCTCTCTCTCTCTCTCTCTCTCTCTCTCTCAAAAATATGCACACATCAGCAGCAACTTTCACAGATATGAAACGCATTGTACATAGATAGATAGATAGATAGATATATGTATGTATGTATCGGTTGAGAAGATGTTATTTCCAGGGTGGTGTAATTAAAAAAAAAAACGTATTTTTAAGTTTGCACTGATAAGTGTACACTTCGTATTGTAGAATATTACTCTGGAAGACATTGCTTTAAATTGTATCAGTCATGTTTCTAAGAATCGATACTTATCTCAAAGATGGCTCGGGAAAATACCAACTACATGATATGAACAATCGAGCGATTTCTATGAACATTATTTTTTTAAAAACAATTCATCCAATCATGTATATATTATTCAACACAGCTCTCTTTATACCTTTTAAAGATGTGATGATATTGACAAACTGTACGTAAAATATTATCTATAGTATATATTAAATATTCCCCTCAGTAAAATCAGAATATTCATCTTCCCCAACAATGTTTCATTTCTTCCCAATTTTCTTTCTTTCTTCCTCCTTTCCTTCCTGTTTTTTGGGTTATAGATGATCCAGTGTTATCCGAATTATTTATCAAGGTCTTCTCTACATAGTAATATCACGCAAAGTGTATTTTATGGTTATTTTGTACTTAAGTAATCTTAAAATGTGTGATATACAGACCTTACACATTAATGAATCCTACCTGTAGTGGAAAGAAAGGAATATTAATATTAATAACTGTGTTTGTCATAAGCTTTTACGGGATATTGGTATATGAACCTTTTTTAAATAGGAGAAACATGAAACAATAATATAGGCTTTAACAGTTTAATGTTGAAAACTCTCAAAAATATAAAATATATTATCTCTTTCTCACACTCATGATCATATATATATATATATATATATATATATATATATATATATATATATATATATATATATATATACCGTATTTTATGTAATTTTTCGTAAACGAAAAGATAATTACTAATATATGTGAAATAAATAATTATCATTTGGCCGTGTGCGACATAATAAAGATATCGTACCTGAAAACGTTCTACAGAACACGCGTTACTCGACAACTTAACGGTAGAAACGCACAAAGTAAATGTATATTTTCCGTCTCATTCTTCTCGCAACTAATGAATCTAATTACAACTTTAAAAAGCACTCAAAAATTTTGAGTCCGCATTGTCAAGAAATTATGTGCAATTGTATTTGTACAGCAACAATAATCTCATTCTCAAATTGCAAAAAATAATAATTTGAAATCACGTTTTAGTTTATGCGCGTGATCGCGCGTGCATGCTGTCTGTGTCTGTGTGTATGTTTGAGAGAGACAGACAGACAGAAATGAAACAAAACTTTGTCAGTGTACAATACCGTATTTATTCAGGGTGGTTTTTTTGTAGCTGTTGAGAAGACAAACATGACGAGTGTGGTAATTATACCGGCAACAATATCGCATTCTATTCAAATATACTCTGAGCCGTGCTATTTATTGTTTACGTTTATTATCATTGTTCTACACAGTCAACTGTTGAAAGTCCTCTCTTCCTTCCGGCCCTTCGTTTTGCCCACTACTATTTTCATAAGTAAATTGTTCTTATCTCAAAGATGACAGTGAAGTGGAAAAATAAAACTATAAGTTTTTGAAAGCGAAAATATTTTATTATGTAGTTAAAATATGATTTCACGCCTTAGGATAAGAGAAAATAATACATTTATTTATAAAGACGATAAGAACCAAAACATAAAAATCCCATGGTAAACGAACAAATTGGTCCAGGCGTGCATTCGGTATATTCTCTTTTTTTTTTTTTTTTTTTTTTTTGCTAAATTTTGTATAAAGAACACACATTGTATTGGCTCTAATCTGAGCTTTTGCATCACAGAAATATTGCTGCTACCAAGTTTTAAAAAATGTCGTATAAGTGATAATGAAAAATGTATATATTGTAAGAAGAGAACAAAATAAATTTAGAGTATATACTACGAATGTTTAAGTACTGAACACTTTTTGAAATTATTTGAAGACTGCCTGCAAGCTTATGATCAAAATGTTATAATTACAAGAAAAGGTATATGTAGGAAATAATGACTTTGATGAACTTTTGTTTGCAAAATATGTTATATTCAGATTAAGTTGTGCATCAAAAATCCAAAATATTAACTATTATAAAATAGTGTTTAATTATATAAAATATATGCAGTCAAAGTTAATAACAGAACTGATGAGTTTAAGAACGATTGGAACCTATTGTCAACATTCAGTACGTGGTACTTTAGCAGTTGTACATTTTCATGACATGTTTTGGTTTTGCTATATTAGTAAAGAAAATATTATTGCGTTGGTTGGTTGTGCTGTTCTTCGCTGATGAGTCTTCGTATGGCTAATGAGTCCCATACGAGATGCGCATGTCCTGGAGCAGTGTGTAAACTGGAGGCACGGGTTGGTTCTTGATGTTTAGGCCTTCCTGCGTTCCCTGTCGTCGACGATTTTCGTTCTGCGGGCATCCTCGAATGTCTTGCACCCATAACTAAGAGCAGCACGCCAGGTTTGTCACAGATATTGAGCAGCATCTCAGGCTGTCCTTGATGGAGTCTTTGAATCTTTTCTTTGGATGACCAATTTTGATGTGTCAGCTAGATAGAGCTCCATACAAAATCTGACGATACGACTGAAAAATTGTTAAACCTACGTTAAAAATCACAATCTCTTTCTCTCTCTTTCACACACACACACACACACACATACACACACACAGAGTTCCTTGCGCAGTCAATAGGTTTTCAGCGTGAGCTTGATATTGCTGTATCACCTGCGGATGGTTCAACCTGGCAGTGTTGAACTTGATTCGGGTAAGCTTCGTCTTTTTGCGCTGTGGCGGGACAATGTTGAGATCAGGGCGGTCCGTCGGGCACTCGGCTCCCCTCAAAGCTCTTGTTATACGCACATCGCGGATATCTCTGTTACGGGCGATGATATAGTCGATCAGATGCCATTGTTTGGCTCTAGGATGCGTCCAAGTCGCTTTATACCTGCTCTTCTGACCGATTAGTCAGATTATAGTCCCTTTATACTTGCTCTTCTGATCCAACAGTGAGATCATTCTCTGCACACTTCGGTACGTGATACTTTAGCTGTTGTACATTTTTATGACAAGTTTTGTTTATACTATATTAGTATATTTTCAAACGAAACAACAATCAAATAGGTAATTTAATAACAGTTTTGGGTTTATCTGCAAAACGTGTGTCCTTGTGTCAAATATGTTGTAATGTGTGTGTATCTCGGTGTGCATCTGCGTGTATGGTGTTTAAGCAACACATGTAAAGGTCAAGATGCAAAACAATTTTACATAATGCCCCATGACAGGCGGTGATGCTGGGTAACATATAAATTCTTGACAACCTATGTTAAAAAAGAATAAAAGACCACAATTAATATTACAACTGTTGATGCCTATGTTCCTTATGCTATTATTATTTTTACTATTTCTACAACCAAAATTAACTCAAACATAATCACCACCACGACCACTGCCAATAATATTTCTACAACTGAATTGCTACTACTTCAGTTATTTGACTATAACATTTCCAAATTTCCAACAGCACTACGACTATTAATATTGCGTATGCAGGGCCGCAAGAGCGCTGTAATATATACTAGTAGCACTACTACTACTACTACTACTAATAATAATAATAATAATAATAATAATAAGTACAAGTTGTTGTAGTAGTAGTATTTGGTTGCATTTTAAATATTAAAGATAGATA
The DNA here is from genome assembly GCA_028554795.2 of Sinohyriopsis cumingii. Lineage (NCBI taxonomy): Eukaryota > Metazoa > Mollusca > Bivalvia > Unionida > Unionidae > Sinohyriopsis > Sinohyriopsis cumingii. The sequence goes on from CM068831.1 coordinate 85,504,625, forward strand.
AACGGGAGTCAAATATATGCATTACTTATTTGTTTTAAAAATAAATTACCAAATATCATTACTATTAATACTGCAAATACCACTAGAAATGATACTATTACTACTACTACTACTAGTAATAATAATAATAATAATAATAATAATGATAATCATATTATTATTGTTATTATCATTATTATTATTATTATTATTATTATTACTCAGCTGCATTCTAAAGTGATAAAAGATGTTAAATATGAGTGACACAAATTGCTTCATAATTTTTCTCGATAAATTATCAATCAACAGTAAGTAAACACGTGTAGCCGTGAGTGAATTTTCGTGTAGATCTCGCCGCCATGCCACGTCTCAACTGTCTGTTCTTTGGAGCAATCCATACAAAATGGCAAAATGATGTTGAAAAATTGGTGACATTTATGATAGAACGCTCCACCATTACGAAGCAGATTGTTTAGAGACCGTTTGAATGTCGGCTGTTAGAAATACGTACTGAAGGTTTGCATTATGACAGACTATCTTGAGAGGTGAATTGGGTGTGGTAAAGAAAAAATATAACACTTGTATGATTTATCTCTTCTCCTGGAAACTGTATAAAGGTATCATAACTCTTTACGTTTTTTGCGTTTTATTTTATTAATATTAGTGGGAAAGTACCTGGAGAACACATTTGTATTAGGATATATTTAACCATTTTGCAATTATAACAATATTTAAAGCACTACAATTGAGTAAACCTAGGAACATCTTGTTTTCAGTCATCATAGATAGATAGATAGATAGATAGATAGATAGATAGATAGATAGATAGATAGATAGATAGATAGATAGACAGACAGACAGACAGACAGACAGATAGATAGATAGATAGATAGATAGATAGATAGATAGATAGATAATTTCGAAACTACGTTGGATATGTATTCATTATCAATTTATTCGGATATACTGAAGCATGAAGCAAGTGATCAGTGACACTTTTTATTTCTTTTTAAGTTTAGCTGTGATTAAAGGGAATGGATTCACCTGTTCTGCAATAATATTAAACAGTGTGCAATAGTGAAAGTATGAAAAAAGAAATGTGCTGCAGACAGGGAGATAGATTCCTAGCTTGCATTATGTCTGGAAATGTTGGCGCAAGGGACCAGTATAACTTTAATATATATGTGGAAATTCTACAGCTATATCTACATTTTATTAGGATATCTTATTAATGAGACGCAATACGCCGTTAAAGTAAGCAGACGCGATTTGATCGAGGTTGTCTGTTTTTTGATATCAGTCAATATTGTAAGAAAATAATTAACATCTAAAGTCAAATCGCCTAGCAAGAAGAATGTGCTTAGTTTCACGAAATCTGATAACTAACTTATCGTCAATTTCATCTAAAGCATTTACTAAAGTGTATTATGAACCCATCTAAAGGTATATACATATTTTCCAAATATATGTGTTCAGAAAAGTTAAATAGCAGTTTGGCATATTTACTAACTGATTTTCCCCCAATGTTTTCCTCACAAAAATAGCTACGCCACCCGACCAATACCTCATCATTATCCAGCCTATCAACGAATCTATTATAAGAAATCCTAGTAAACAATTTGCCTGGACACTCAGAATGGTAATACGTCTATAATTTTCTTCGTTTTATAGAGAAACTTTCTGGTGAATATGTGAAGCAATGCCCTCGTGTCCGATATTTAGGACACAATCACTAAAAAGGTATATATCTTTATCAACTGCAGTAAAAACAAAATGGATAGGTAGGCACACTGACACAATTGCTTCCTGTTCAGTTATTGGTACAGCCGGCATTTGTTTAGTAATGTATCCCTTCATACGCTTCCAGCATTCACTGTTCTACATTCACGAGTATATGTTAACCATGAAAAGAAATGGCATAGCATGTTTTATTACCAACAATACTTTAGCTATGAAGGGAAATGTTATCCCATGTTTTATTAGGAACAATATTAACCATGAAATGTAATGATATCCGAAGTTTAATTAGATCCAATATTAACCATGAAAGGAAATGATATCCCATAGATTACATACACTATTAGCCATGAATGGAAATGCTATTCTATTGATGACATACAATACTAAACATGAAAGAAAATGCTGTACTATGGTTTATTAGATAAAATATTAGCCATAAAAGGAAATGCTATCCAGTGTTTTATTAGACATCTGACACAAGCCCACTTGTTAAATTATGTTATGAACCGCAGGAATTATGATGGCTATTAGTAAGCCGTCGGCAAATGTGATGATCTCGTATTCATTGATTAGCGTTAATTATGAAACCTGTTTAATGTCCTCTCTCAAGCAACAATAAAATACAACCAGTCGTGGTTTAAAGCTATATAAAACGTCTATACTTGGATAAATAGTTTAATCCTGCTAAATGAAATCCGATGTACACCCACTCCTTCTATAGGAAATTGGATATTGTTGGAGAGAGTGAACCCTTCACTTCACTGAGTCCGCTACACAATGTATATCTGCTACAGTTTTTCACAGTCTTCTTCGGAAATTTATCAATTTGCCTTTTCTCTTTTCCTTTGCCTAATTATAGCTTCTATTTTATTTCATGTTGATTTAATCGATTAAAAAAACGTATTATTTACACATGAAAGTTGGTTTGAATGAAAACAGAAGAGAACTACAAACAATAGATTGTTAGTTTGTTGAATCCTAAACGCGTAGCCAGTCAGTTAACCGACGAACCAGCAAGCAGTCATTCAATATCTTAAATATACTTACAATTGATTTAAATCATTATTATGCATTAATAATAATAATCGTTGCTACCGGCTATTAAATAGTTTTTTGTATCCTCCATCTCTCATTTTCCCTTTTCGTTGGTTGTTTTTTCTGTAACGTATACCATCAGAGGTTCAGAGATATCGTCGCGTGCCACAGCCGCAAATCTGCTAATCTCGTTTTTCACGGATTTTTGAAAATAAATTGCGTCGATTGTCCAAAGACAAAGAGAGAGAGCGCGATCCACTGAGATCAAGCATACATATCTGAGAATATTGCTGCTGATGTGTGTACATTTTTGAGAGAGAGAGAGAGAGAAAGAGGCGGATCAAGAGAAGGCTGTGGTACTGAGGAGACTCACAATGTTATGTTTATTGTCCATGCCTCTATTGTTTATTGTCCATGCCTCTATTGTTTATTGGCCATGACTGTTTCTCGTTTAATCGATTAGACTGCTAATTGACCATCCCACACACTGATGAGAGAGAGAAAGAGAGAGCGAGAAATACCATTAATAAACTCAACTGTAACCAGCATAGTATAAAACGATTACACACACACACACACACACACACACACACACATACATATATATATATATATATATATATATATATATATATATATATATATATATATATATATATATATATATATATATATATATATGTGTGTGTGTGTGTGTGCCTGTCTGTGTGTCTGTATATTTGTTTGTGTGTATGTCTAATGCGACAGTCTAGAAGGAATGTGGAAACCGGATTGATGGCGATTCTATCATTGGTCGGAATACATGAAAGACTTAAACAAAATTCTAAATTTGAAGTGTAGAACCATAATATATAGTGATATTGGATGCCGAATGGTTGGTCGGCATTTGGAAATTGTATACGTTGAGAAGTTCAATTAATTATTAAAATTGGTCCTTGTCCAAATCTTAGGGAGCACGTGTTTGCGCTCCTTTTGTACCAGTTTAGTTGGCGTTGAAATGTACCTGATATTTAATTTTTTGCACTGATCTCTACAATATTTTACAGCAAAAGCATCTTTGTATTTACTGTATATGCTCGCTTATAAGACGAGTTCAACTGTGACCATCAAAAAACTTTATAAAGGGCCGGAACGGTGGAGGAATCAAGGGTTTCCGGCCCCACCCCCCACCATGAAAAAACAAGAACAGTGCACACACACACACACACACACACACACACACACAAGATATATTTTGGGTCTTCCAAGTCCGCTACAATTAAGAAAAGGTCAGATATTTTGTCCCCTAAATTCACTTGTATTTCCTTATTATAATATATATATAGTGTTACTATGTGTTAACAACGAATGCAGAATACATCAGACTATTAAATATATATTTCTTGATACCGAAAATAAAATATATACTTTGAACACAGTTCTTTATTAGTAAAGAGTGCATCAATGTAATCCGTCAAAATGCTCAACGTGCACCAAAACACCCATTTTGATTAACCGAGTATTAAATGATATATGTGCATTCACTGCCTGGTATGTTTTGTATTAACTGGAAAACTGCACTTCCAAATCCATGTCAGCTTCAAATCAAACGTTCCTCATGGAATCTCTGATTACGGATTCCAGCCAAAATTACTTGCAGTTAAATCAAGGATTTATGGATAATGTGTCAAAGTAAGTATGCTTCGCTCCTTCAAACACTATCTTAGGACCGTGGATTTATGCGTCGATGTGTTATCATGGAGCAGACGTATCGGTGCGCATACGGGTGGATCGACTGTGTTTCACATCTTTTAGCAACACGTTGGAATAATGAAGCCGTCCAGCGACACTAGCTGTGTCAGGAAGAAGTAACTCAAAATAGATTATATTAACCTTTATTTACAGTCGGACAAAGTCGAGCGATTTGTGCTTTCTCCTCTTTTTATCGAAACCAAACATTTTCTTGCCTTGAGTTCACAAAGGTAAATACTGTGTAAATACACGTTTCACCACCTTTTACAGTCTCATCCAGACGCCTATGGTCACTCTTTTCATACCTTGCAAGTAGCAATTTGGTGATTTCAAGTCCAGTCTATGTCTTTTATCACGCATAATTAAAGGCAGTATAAATTAATCTTTAATATGTTCAAAACAGCTGACACATCTCTACTACTATATTATCTTATGTATGGATAATTATATATATATATATATATATATATATATATATATATATATATATATATATATTCCAATTCCTACATACACAACAGCCGCTTCCAACTCACCAGCTTAATCAACGGTTTCTTAGGTCGTGGTCCATCTTTGATACGGAACGTTGGGATACTCCTGATGTATTCATAACGCTAGATATTGAATGTAAATTAGTAGCCCCTTAGTCAAGATTTCAACGACAGATTTCAAACCAGATAATTAGATTACAATTTAACTCCATGCTCAGCAGGTTAGAAGGTTAGTCCTGGCTACTATGCTGTCTCGTATGCCTTAAGTAAGTCACAGAATACAATACCACTATGTTAATTTATTTATCTTGCTCAACATAGACGTTGTTGGATCTCAGTCAGTTAAAATACTCTAAAATCAGACGATAAAAATTCAGCGTGATTATTACTAATTAAAATAATAATAAAACAAGATAGTAAGGTAGCCTTTTCTTTTTTTTTCCCCCATAACGTCCTTGTCTGTACTTTCCTTATGGAGGACTCCTATACTACTTATCTATTAGTATTACCTGACCACACGCTTTCATTGTGGTAACTATAAACTCTGTGATCTTGTATAATGTGTTTTTATTAAAATTTCCATCTAAAAATAATATATTCTGAGGTTTATATGTGTCATATTTCCTTATTTCTGCTATTACCCTTTCTCTATCTTCTTTTGTCTGTGTGCATTGTATTAGTGTATGTTTTTTGCTAAAGGGTCATCTTTTACACAGCGGACATTTGGACGGTACTCTGACCATGCGCCGTCTCGCTGCAGCCTCTCCCGTCAACCATGCATCATGCATGTATTTGAAGGAGAGGCTTTGAATCTTTAAGGAGCCTAGTTTAGACCAGTGCCCCCATGCTCTCTTCCATTTGACATACATGTGCTCTTTTTCAATTTTGCATGGTAGTTTCCCTGTTATATCATTTCTAATCCAATCGTAAGTAAGTTTCTCTTCTATTTCCCACAATTCCTTCATATCCCTATATTTTAATAAGTCTTTGATGTTTTTAAATTTCCTCGGGCTTTCTAACAATTTGGTAAGTTTGTTGTTTTTGTATATATCTACCCTATTTCTCAAAATAAACCCGAACCAGTATGTATATATTCCTTCCCACGGTAGTTTGGGATCCTCATTTATTTTTTTTAAATCTATTAACAGTATTGGTTATTTTCATAAGTATAGGGCTAGGTAGATCAATCCCCCCCCCATTTCTTTAGCTCTGTAAAGGGTTTCCTGATTAATATAATGCATTTTAAAGTTCAATATGTATTTAATAATCTGATTATCTATATTGTTTAATGTAACGTTACTTATATCAGTGGACTTCATAATATAATTTACATTAGTATACATATATGTTCTGGCCATTTGGGCCCATTCCATGATGCATAGTGGCGTTAGTGCCCAGATATTAACGTTTCTTTTAATTTCATTTTCCATTTTTTTACAGTTTTCTTTTTCCTCATTTGCTCCAAAATATATCCCTAATGCTTTGACTGTCTTTTTGAACAGGTGTGCCGGTAAGTCTGAGTGCTTACCACGCCAGTTGCCTATCTCTAAGATTTCTGCTTTATTGTGATTGATTTGCGATCCTGATGCGTTGCCGAATTTTCCAAATTCCTTAATTAAGTTTTTAAAGGAGTTAGGATCTTCTATAAAGTTTGTGCAATCGTCAGCATGTTGTAACATTTTCACATCATCTTTTATGTTTGGAACTTGTATACCTTTTATATCTTTGTTGAGTTTTATGCTGATACTTAGCATTTCGATTGCTATTACGTATAATAAAATGGATAGTGGGCATCCTTGCCTCACTGATCTTTGGTTATCAAATTTATCTGTCGTGGCTCCATTAACCTGTTCTCTAAAGGTTATATTATTGTACAGTATTTTAGTCCATTTTCCGAAGCCAAATTTTTCTATGACTTTTTGTATATAGTTGTGTTCAAGTCTGTCCAATGCTTTTTCTTGGTCAAAAAGTATCATGGCAGCTTTTTTCCATATTCCTGTAGATAATCTATGATTATTCTTATGTTTAATATATTATTTTGGATTTCTCTCATTTTAGGTCCACATTTTTGATGTATGTTGATAATTTAGTCCAATCCTTTTTTTTCTTAATTTGATAAAATTTTGCTTAAAATCTTGTAATCATTATTTAGGAGGGAGATGGGCCTCCAATGTTTTAGGTCATCTATTTCCCCTTTTCCTTTATATATTAATATCATAATTCCCTCCCTCATCGTTTCAGGCATTTTGTTATCTTTAAGTAATATATTACTGTATAACCATTCAAGTATGGGCGACAACTCTCCACAGAATTTCATATAGAAATCCGCGGAGAGTCCATCTCCTCCTGGTGCTTTCCCTTTGTTTAGTGTTGGGGTACTTTCTCTTATTTCTTCCTGCGAGATGAAATCGTCACATAAGTCTTTATGTTCTGACGATATCACCTCGCAGGGGATTTTTTTGTAAATATTCATAAATTAAATCTCCTGTGATGTTTTGTGATTTATATAGATTAGAGTAAAAAAAATTAATATATTCCATGATTTCTCCCTGATCTGTTGCTATCTTATTTTCTGCTACTTTTAATTGGTCTAGCATTTTTTCTCCCCCCTTCCTTCTTTCTTCCCTTTTATATAGACCTTCTGCCTTTTTATAAATTTGGGTAAATGTTCCCGCTCTGACTTCTTTCTCTCTAATTACTTCCCCTATAATTTCGTCTAATCTATTTTTAAGCTTGGCTTCTAATTCCTTATTGTTTATTTTTTTAAAGTTGAAATCTAATTGCCTCTTTTTCCATTTTTAATTTTTTACTTTTAATATTTGAAAATTTTATTGCAATTTTTTAAAATTTCTTTTTTAGAGTTTCCCATTCAATCAGAATATCTATATTTTCTTTTTGTTTAAAGTTCTCTATTTCCTGTTTAATTTCATTTATAAAGTTTGTATCTTTTAATCATGAGTTGTTAAGCATCCACCTCCCATTTCCCCATCTTTTTCTATTTGTAATTTCCATAGTCATATATAAAAGTGTATGGTCTGAAATTTTAAAATTTAGTATCCCAGCTTTTTTGTATGTTTTTTCATTGTAACTGGTACAGAGAAATTTGTCTAACCTACTTCCTTTAGTTATTTTATACTCATATGTGTATTCTTTTCTTAATAAGTTTAACCTTCTATATATGTCTATTAAATTGTGTTTCTTTATGAAAAGTTCCATTTCCGGTTTGATTCTTATGTCGTTTGGTGCTAGGTCCCCTTCCCTGTCTATATTTTCACCTACCCAATTAAAATCCCCCCTATTATTACATTTTCCATGGAAAACCTTTCCAGGTATTTTGACAATTTTTCTAGAAATATTTTCTTGTGATTTATATTAGCTGGCATATATATATATATATATATATATATATATATATATATATATATATATATATATATATATATATATATATATATATATATATATATATATATATATATATATATATAAAATGAGTGTTTTTTCTATAACTAAATGTAGGAGCCTTCCTTTGAAATTTTTTCCTTCCTCTACTCTTTTCCCAATTCAACCCACTTTTATTTTTTATAAGAGTCGCTACTCCCCCTTTAACATCATTTCCTTCGTAGTCTTTCATCAAGAGTATGCCATCTAAAAAACTTTCACACAATATTCTGTTTTCATTATTAAAAACATTGTGCGTTTCTTGCAAAAAGATTAAATCATACTTTAGGTCTTTTGGAAACTTTATCATTTTATCTTTATTTATCCCATTAACATTAATAGACATGAGCTGTAAGTTTATTCCTCCATTCCTGTGTCTTACCAGGGTGTCGCATGACGGTTATACCTTAAAATTTTGTTTATATTTAAATAATTTTGTTTCATTGGGATTATTTTGAAATTTGGGGGATGGGGGCACTGGTTTCCCCACACACACCCCACCCCTCATATGAACTGGGTGTAATTTCATTTTCTGATGTTCGTGTGTTTGTTGGAGTTGTTTCTTGTAGTGTACTGTTTGTTCCATCCGTTGTTTCGGTCCTAATTGTTTCTTTTGTCTCTTCCTTTGTGGTGTGTTCTTCTGTATCCATTTTTCGTTCCTGTTTCATATTCTGATTCATCTTCTTGGTTATTTCCGTGGTCAGTTTCCTCATCCTCTTCAGTAGCATTTGTTTCCCTCTCACTCTCTTGATCTGTTTCCTCATCTGTTTCTTCTTCTCTTATCTTTTTTTTTTTGTTTGGTTTGGGTCTTTTTACTAGCTTCTTTAATGGGTGATGCAGCCCTCTCTTGGGGGGATATAGAATCCGCTTTCCTTTTTTCCTATTTCTCCTAGGTAGAGGTGTGGATGTTAAGGGTGTGGCTGCTATGTTTTCATTTTCTTCTTCCTTTTGGGTTAGTTCAATCTCAAGACCCTCGAATTTGTTTTTGGTGTATACATCTGTTTCCATTGCCTGTGTGGGAATCCTTCCGGTTTTGTTGGGACGTAGAAACTGCTCCCACTCTAGGGTTTTCTGTCCTTCTATGTGGGTTATGTCGAGTTCCGGTAGTGTTTGAATCACTTCTTCTGTTTCTTTTCCTTCCCTCGTCTGCTTTATGAGCTTGAGTATCTCCAAAGGTTGTTCTAGGTTCCCCATTTGTTGTTGTTGTTGTTGTTGTTGTTGTTATTGCTGCTGCTGTGGTGGTTTCTGAGTAGCGACTTTGCTGGCATAAGTTCCCGGTTGTGCATTTGTCGCCTGGCAGTCCCTGGGGGCATGTCCTATCTCATGACATATGGGACATATCCTATCGTTCTCACACCCATTATACCAAGATATCAGTCGAAATCCAAGAACGTAGAAATAAGCAGGTATTTTCTTCGCATCTTCTTTACTTATGTAAACGAGTCTAATTCCAGACTTGATGGGGGCAAAGCCCCACACAGTGGCCATTTTATGGGTAATCACTTTGGCCCCGAGTTTCTTTTCTATCTTTTGAATTAGCTCTATGCTGTCCACTTCTAGCTGGAGTCCCATGATGTGGACTTCCGTTGCTCTGGGTTCAAATTCTCTGATGAAAGGAGGTGTCTTAGTAACCATAACTGGCATCCCTTTTATCTCGATTGTGTCAGTTTCAATCAGAGGTATGTTATGTTTTGGATAAAGAACAAATTTGTTCATCCCTCCATTCTATAGGGCATCTATCTTCCCTATATCGATGCCAAGGGTGTGTAAGGCCACGATTACTTCCTCTTGTCTAGGCATGGATGTTGTGGCCCCAAAATCGAGCGTTTGGCATCCCTCTGGGTGACAGACGATTATCCTCGTGTCTTCAATTATAGTACGGAAGTACTGTTTGATTTTCGAGCCTCTCGGTATGGCTCTTGCAGGCATAGTCTCAGCTTCCATTTTGCAGTGTAGGCTTGCTTGTAAAACAAAAACTACAGGTTTCACACTACTATTTCTATAAAAGTAAGTGTGGAAGGTTTTTTGTTTTTTTTTCTAAATTAAAGCGGTCAATATTCCTGCTTTTTGATCAAAAGATTTATTTTAAGGGTCACTCAATTAGATTCAGGCTGGGCCCTAAATATAGAGAAGGTTTAAAGTGCTATGTGTCTAAAAACAAAAGTTTTAGACGATAATAGGTATATGCTGAGTATATCTCACTCCCGTCTACTGCTTGTTAATTCCAGCCGGGGTTAAAGACCAGATCAAGATAAATAGTTATGTATAGTAACAAATTAAATGTAAAAGGTGTTAGTAATGAAATGTCTCACCGATACTCTGCTTGAGTTTGCTTTGTCCTTTTATTTTGAGGAGGGGGGTACCAGACAGATGCCCCCCCCCCCACTTAGCCAAAAGCTTTAAAAGGTTTTCATGTGTTTTTGTTTCCCCCGAAGGTGTGTTGCTTGTGTTGCTTTTTAAAGGTTTTTTTAAAACTTTTCGGTTTAGAAATTTTGAGTGGGGTATTTCTAAATGTTTTCCTAGTGTGTTTATAGGGTTGATCGTCCGAGAGTGATTTTTATTATCCTCTCGGAGTCTCTTCCCTAGTTTTATTGGTCGACCTTGCTAGGGTCACCTATGTCCCATGTTTGCTATATGTGTGTGCTATATGTTTCGATTGCTTTTTTCGTTTTCATGTTGGGACAGCAATATATATCAAATCAAAAACCCAGTTTTCTTATCTTCTCCCGTGTTTATCCATACACCGGGAGTGTTCTTTAAAATTTTGAATTTTGCGGAGAGTGTTTTTTATATGCTAACCTTTAAAACCTTATTGGTTCGTATGTGTGTATTAAAGAGTTCCACTCTCTCGTATAAAATTAAGATTCAGACTGTGCTCGAGGTGAGGTTTATACTTTATTTTTGTATGTCTCCCATCTCGAGCAGGTCCGTATTGTATTGAAAATTTATGCCGAATAGCCAAAATAAATAATATAGTTGTCTCCCTTTCAGGATCGTGTGTACAGTAAAGATCTGTACTAATGTTAGTAAAGTAATTTGATAGATACTATGTAGGATAGGGTAAATAGGAATGAATATTGTAAAAATTGTATAAGGGGTCCAGACCATAAGGGTTCTTTTTCCAGACTCTTTTATGGGCCTGTTCACTTCGCGTAGCGCCATGTGACTTAGCCCCATAATGTCCTTATCCGTACTTTCCCTTATGGTTGGAAAGTTTCATTTTTTTTTTATCTTGTTATTATAACTGGTCCACACAATTTTATGGTTGAGACTATAAAGATGGTTACTTTGTATAATGTTTGTTTGTTGAAATTTCCATCTAAATACAGTATGTTTTGATGTTTGTATGTGTCATATTTTTTAATTTCCGATATTACTTTTTCTCTGTTTTCTTTGTTTGTGGACATTGTAGTAATAATGTATGTGTTTTAGTAAAGGGGCCTTTTTTACACAGCGGACATTTAGGCGGTACTCTGACCATACACCGTCTCGCTGCCGCCTCTCCCGTCAACCACGCATCATGCATGTATTTGAAGCAGAGGCTTTGTATTTTTATGGAACCTAGTTTCGACCAGTGCCCCCATGCTCTTTTCCAATTAATATACAAATGTTCCTTTTCTATTTTGCATAATAATTTTCCCGTTATTTCTTCTCTTATCCACGTGTAAGTCATTTTCTCATCCGTCTCCCATAGTTCTTTTTTATCCCTATACTTAAATAATAGATATTTCATACTTTTAAATTTTCTAGGACATTCAAGTAATTTTGTAAGATGGTTGTTTTTATATATATCTTCCCTATTCCGTAATGTAAAACCAAACCAGTAGATGTATATTCCCTCCCATGGTAATTTGGGGTCTGCATTTATTCTTTTAAACCTATTTAAAATATTTGTTACTTTTAAAAGTATGGGGCTGGGTATTCTTATCCCCCCCCCCTTTCTTTGGCCCTATATAAAGTTTCTTTGTTGATATAGTGAATTTTAAAATTCCATATGTATTTCATAATCTGGTTATCTATATTATTTAATGTTAGGTTATTAATGTCAATAGATTTCATGATATAATTTAGATTTGCGTACATCTATCTTTTAGCCACTTGGGCTCGTTCCATAGTGGCGTTAGTGCCCAGATATTTATTTCATTTTCCATTTTCTTACAGTTTTCTTTTTCTTCATTTAATCCAAAGTATACACCTAGTGCTTTTACTGTATTTTTAAACAAACGTGCTGGTATGATTGAGTGTATACCGCGCCAGTTGCCTATTTCTAATATCTCTGTTTTATCTTGGTTAATTTGTGATCATGAAGCTTTGCCAAATTTTTCAAATTCCTTAATTAGGTGTTTAAAAGAATTTGGATTTTCTGTAAAGTCTGTGCAATCGTCTGCATGTTGTAGCATTTTCACATCATCTTGTAAGTTTGGAACTTTTACACCAACTATTTCTTTGCTGAGTTTTATGCTGATGCTTAGCATTTCAATTGCTATTAGGTATATTAGCATAGATAGCGGGCATCCTTGCCTCACTGATCTTTTCATTTCAAATTCATCTGTCATGATTCCATTAACCTGTACTCTCGAGGTTATGTTATTGTACAGTATTTTAGTCCACTTTCGAAAAAAATTTCCGAACCCGAATTTTTTTAGAACTTTTTGTATATAGTTATGCTCCAATATGTCAAAGGCTTTTTTTTTTGATCGAAAAGTACCATGGCAGCTTTTCTATTGTTTTCTTTTAGATATTCTATTATTGTTCTTATATTAAGAATATTATTTTGTATATTTCTCTTTTTGGGCCCGCAAGTCTGATGTATATTAATTATTTTATCCATACATTTTTTTATCCTGTTTGCTAGAATCTTACTTAAAATTTTATAATCTGTATTTAGGAGGGAGATGGGCCTCCAATTCTTTAGGTCTTCCCTATCTCCCTTTCCTTTATATATTAAGGTTATAACACCCTCCCGCATTGTTTCTGACAATTTATCATTTCTAAGTAAAATATCATTGTATAACCATTCTCGTATGGGCGACAACTCCCAACAGAATTTTATATAGAAATCTGCAGAGAGTCCATCTCCTCCTGGTGATTTCCCTTTGCTGGAAGTTTGTATGCTTTCTTTTATTTCCTCCTGCGAGATGAAATCATCACATAAGCTTTTTTTGATGCCAAGCTCAAGGCAGAAACAGTAACACTGAATCTGTTTAAATTTATTTTCATTGTGGTATACGATTTAAACATGATTTATAATAGCACATGGGAGGGGGAAAATGATATACATAATTAAAAATAAGCGATTACATACAATTATTCAATGAATCAACTTCACACATTCACTCAGTAATAACATATGACACAACACTCTGTGATTTGGACATTGATGGAAAGGACATATATTACAAATGACTAAAGAGAATAAAATTTGTTTAAAAGATATTTTATCAATAAAAGCATCACAGAGGAAGGGCATACAATCCAAGAAGAGATATATTTTTTCACAGTATCTATAGTTTAGTGTTTATATTATGTGACTGATGTAATTGATCAAGGAATAATATTACAAACATTGAAACATGATGAGATATTAAAAGAGTTTGCTTTGTCCTTGCCATTTTAAACGATAAAACAACAGACTGTACTTCTCAAGAAGGAGTATACGAAGCCTTTTCAATGCGCTAGATATGTTACGGTACATGACACACGGTTTCCATTGTATGAGGGGAAATAATAACAATACTTAAATATCTGCAAATCCTTAAACTCTGATCTGTAACCTTTTACAAAGTTTAGAGTGCCGTGTGAAAGAGCAGCTGCATTCCCAACTATTAACACCTATATGACTTTATCTAATTTCAAAGACTACATTATTTTAACAGATATAATGTATATAATAAGGAAGTCACAGAGTGAATGAGAACTCAAAAGTAATCCGCTTCTCTCCTTCTTAAATTGAAAATCATACTCCTTGAATTTATATTCAATAGAGGCTCGAACACATGGCTGTTTTCCTTGTTTTTACAATTATGTCAGGCGATACTGGACGAGAGAATGAATAGGGAGTTTGTTTATCAAAAAAGCAAGGTTTGAAATTGCAGTGGAAACAGCTTTCGCACTTGTTACAATATTTGACATAAGTTGAAACTTTGCAGATATCGATATATTGATGGAGCGAGAAAAACATTAATATTTGTTTGAAACCCTAAAGAGGCGTGTGCTTATAATGATGGTTAAATATGCCTAAAGCCTGACAGAATAAGTTAACCACCTGGGGTGTATTTCCCAGGTTATTGGGGTGGCAAGGAGAAGCCCTCATTAAAAGCGTCCAAAATACGTATAGTGCAAGTCTTTGTGATTCACGTTGCCATATTTATAAAGTAGACGGTTCTGCTAAAGTAGAATGAGAGATAATCTCGAAACTCTAGGTAAAATGTCCTAATTTTATACAATTTTAATTTGATATGAGTCCTAAGGCAATTGTTTGAATTTACTGTCTTAAATGTAATACGAATCGTGTATGATAATAATTTATTATTATTATTATTATTATGATGATGATGATGATGATGATGATGATGATGATGATGTCTGTGTGATGCATTATGCAAATGAATTGTTAGTTAGCAATAGTATATCTTGACTAAGAAGTGGACTGTGTTTTATCGATTTGTTAGCAAAGATATAATTATTGTTAACCGATGAATCGGTTGTAGTATCATTGAAATGGCAATGTGGATTATAGAGCTAGTAAGTCAAGGCCGTATTTGTGCATCTGTCAGACATTAATCAAGATATTTATTAATAGTACACATTGCAGGGACCTAATTGTTATTACGCGAGAACATAATATGCTCTCGATTAATTAGTAATGGTATCTAACTCTGTTGGGGAAACACACTAGTTTTTCTTTACTATGCTAATTGTCTATGGAAAGATATAAGCCTGGATTTATGTTTGTGTGCAATTTCATATGGGTTATGATATGTATCGGTATCCATTTCAGAAGTTAGGTAGAAAAGAAATTTAGTCTGCATTTATTTTATGTATGAGGAAAATAGCTGATACGTTTGATATTAAAGATTCAACATCGAATAGTAAGGATTACGAGTCAGATTACATATTCCACACCTGAACAAAGAGTGACAACCAGAATTAACAGCATGTTGTTGTAAAAGGGAACTCAAACCGACAAACTACGTTGATACTGGAGAGTGCCCAGCAACCAGATCCGGTTATGCAGATATGCCGGAAAAAATTGAATTTGGAAACGCTCACTCGATTCTTCGTGAATTTTGCCATCTTTTAGTAAATTTAACTGCTACCTGCAATTTAGAACTTTGAATTAATTTATCGACTGATAGATGTGCATCCTACAATTGGAATTTTACAATCTATATTTTGATCTAATTATTTTAATTGTTCTATTTTGTATAATAGGGTCGTTTTATTCTAGTCTATATCTCTGCTCAGATCTTATTGTATTGCAACGATTTATTTCATATTTTCATTTTCGCTCGATCCAGGCTGAAACACAGAGGACGATCAATCCTTAGACATCGACAAAGACAAATAAAGCGACACACACACACACACACAGACAGACAGACAGACAAACACAGACAGACATACACACACACACACACACACACATATATATATATATATATATATATATATATATATATATATATATATATATATATATATATATATATATATATATATATATATATATATATATATATATATATATATATATATATACTGTTGGCTTAACTTCCCTTATTATAGATGTCCATGTATATTGCACGCACGCTGGTAGCTGACGAGCCCTATATGTGACAGGTCCGTCCGTCCAAAGAGGCTGTAAGGGAATGTCTGGCTTGTGGTGGGTGCTGCCGATGGTTCCCGGGTTTTCTTCGCATCGTTTTTCCTCCAAGATGGCCCGTCTATTTTGTTTAAAAGTTGCAGGGGCCTGGTAAACTGTACGTCGCCAGCTTTCACGGTCATCAGCCTGTGATGCCCATTGGCGGTGATCGATGCCACAGGTGGTGAGGGTCTTTTTTAAGGTGTCTTTATATCTCTTTCGAGGTGCCCCTCTATCACGGTGGCCAGTTGACAGCTCACCATACAGTGCGATCTTTGGCAGGCGATGATCCTCCATCCTGGACACGTGCCATGCCCAGCGAAGCTGTATCTTCATCAGCTTGGCCTCAACGCTGTTGATCTCTGCTGGTTTGAGGACTTCAGTGTTGGTGACGAAGTCACTCCAGTGGATGTTGAGGATGGTGCGGAGGCAGCGCTGATGGAAGCGATCAAGGAGGCGGAGGTGGCGGCTGTAGGTGACCCATGAATCGGCGCCATATAGGAGGGTGGTCAGTACAACAGCTCTGTAGACGTTGATCTTTGTATCTCTCTTGAGACTCGTTTATAGAGACGCCCGAAGGAGCTGTTTGCCTTGGCCAGTCTGTTGTCTATTATTTTGTCAATTTTGGCATCAGAGGATATCACACAGCCAAGGTAGGTGAACTGGTGGACTACTTTCAGCGCTGTCTGGTCAATGAAGATGCTTGGTGGTCGGTACTTTTCCTTCGGAGCAGACTGGTGAAATACCACAGTTTTCTTTAGATTGACCTCAAGACCAAAGAGCTGGCAAGCTTCTGCAGAGCAGGATGTTGCGCGCTGTAAGGCAGCTTCCGTGTGGGCAGCAAGGGCGGCGTCGTCTGCAAAGAGAAGTTCTCTTTTCAGTTTTTCCAAGGTTTTGGCGTGGGCCTGAAGTCGCCATAAGTTGAAGTGGTCGCTATCAGTCCGAAATCGGATATAGATGCCATCTTTGTCATCAATGTTTTCTGTTCCTTTCTGGGGCATCATGCTGAAGAAGATTGAGAACAGTGTGGGGGATAAAACGCAGCCCTGTTTCACGCCAATTGCAATGGGGAAGGTCTGTGACATGTCGTTATTGTTTCTGACCTGACAAAGCTGGTCTTCATGTAGCTGGATGACCATGGTAGGGAATTTAGGAGGACAGTCGAACTTTTCAAGGATTTCCCACAGTCCAGTTCTGCTCACGGTATCAAATGCCTTCGTCAGGTCCATAAATGTGATGTACAGTCCTTTGTTTTGTTCTCGGCGTTTTTCCTGGATCTGTCTCAGGACGAACACCAGGTCAGTTTTTCCCCTGTTGGCTCTGAAGCCACGTTGACTATCTGAGGCACGTTCTTCTGCAATGGTGGGCACCAGTCTGTTTAGCAACACTCTAGCAAGGATTTTGCCTGCAATGGAAAGCAGAGTTATCCCACGGTAGTTTGAGCAGTCAGACGTTTGCCTCATGCTTTTGTACAATGATGGCTGCATCTCGGAGGTCTTGTGGAAGTTTCCCTCGCTCCCAGCAGCTCGTGGAGTTGTTGTGCAATGCTGGGCCTCCTCTCGTCCATATCTCTGGTGGGATACCATTTTTTCCTGCAGCCTTTCCTGTCCTCAGCTATTATATGGCTTTTACGGTCTCTTGCAGTATGGGTGCCTTATCAATTTCCATCTTTTGTGGCTGCTGTGTGATGCGGTCAATATCTGCCTCCTGGACTGTACGGTTAGTGCTGAAGAGGGTGTGGAAGTGCTCTGACCAGGGGTTTAGGATAGATTCCCTGTAAGTGATCAGCTCTTGGCCACCTGCACTCCGTAATGGGCTCTGTATTTGGAAGGAAGGACCATACACTGATTTCAGCGCTTCATAGAACCCCTTGTAGTCACCAGTGTCAGCGTACAGCTGGGTTCTTTCTGCAAGCTTCATCTACCATTCATTTTGTATGTCTCGAAGACTGCACTGGAGGGAGCTTCAGTTAAGGCAGAAGGCTGCTCTCTTCTGTGGACAGGATGGTTGCGCGAGATGGGCTTGGAACGATGATCTCCTTTTGGCAAGCAGTTCTTTGATTTCTTGGTTGTTTTCATCAAACCAGTCTTTGTTTTTCTTAGTGGTGAATCCAAGGATTTCTTCTGAGGTTTGCAGACTGCCAGCCTTGATATGATTCCAAATCTCTTCCGGATGTAGTTCTGGCGAAAAATTAAGTTCTTCAAGTCTAGACTGCCGACTCCCTTGAAAATCTGCATTGACGTCTTCAGACAGCAGGTTTTTGATCTGGAGCTTGCTTTTCGGGGTATCACCTTGTTGTCTGGGCCTGGGCATGAAGTGTACGTCGAGCTTGCATTGGACAAGACGATGGTCTGTGTGACACTCTGCACTGGGCATCACTCTGGTATGAAGGACATCTTTTATGTCCCTCTGACGTACTATGATGTAATCGATTAGGTGCCAGTGTTTTGAACCAGGATGCATCAAAGTAGTTTTCAGGCTGTCTTTCTGCTGAAATACGGTGTTTGTGATGGTGAGCTGTAATTCTGTGCAAAATTCAAGAAGCATCCGCACATTGTCATTGCAGCCACCCACGCCGTGTTTCCCAAGGACGGCTTTCCAGGCTTGCTTCTGAGTCTCGGCCCACTCTGGCATTGAAATATCCAAGGATGATTATTGTGTCGCTCTCTGGGACGCTCTTTAGAAATCTGCGTAGGTAACCGTAGAATTTATCCTTTTCAGAAGGATCTGCCTGGAGTGTTGGAGCATATGCACTGATGAGTGGCGTGTTGTTGCTTCCCTAACGGGAGACGCATTGGAATGATGCCGTCGTTGTGACCAGTGGGAAGGTTTGTTAACTTGGTGGCGATTGAGTCCTTGACCATGAAACCGACTCCTGAAAGTCGTTTTTCAGTTGGTGTTTTTTTTTCCTGACCAGCAGAGGGTGTATCCAGCGCCAACTTCTCTCAAACTTCCCTCCTCTGAAAGGTGGACTTCGCTAAGTGCAGCAATGTCAATTGCAAGTCGGGAGAGTTCGTGTGCGATTAAGGCAGAGCGTCGTTCTGGTCTCTTGCTGTCGGTTGTGTCTAGCATGGTTCTGATGTTTCAACAAGCCAGTTTTAGTTTTTTCCCACGATGTGAGGCAGATGGGGCATGCCTTGGTTTTTTCTGTTATGTTTCGACCGCATTGGAAGATGCCGCTGGCTTCAACAGGCCAAGTGGGGGAGAATAAGGAGAAGAGTTTTGATTCGACACCTTTTCTAACCCCCTCTCCATGCGGAACAAGCAGTGCTGACTCTAGAAAAGGCTGCTGCCAGGCGATGGTGTCGTCTCCGGATCAACACCAGACGGCCAAAGGTCAGAGTCGCCTGCATGTAGGATTGGGAATGCGGCTTCCAGTGACATCTTTCACCTGCCTTTTCGCCCTTTTACGATCGCTTCAAGGCTTGATAGAGTCGAAAGTGAACAGTAGGCAGTTCCTTCATGCCTGCGTAATGGAGCTTTTAGGTGGAGAGCAGTCTGCTGGCCCCACCCTTTAATCCTGGTGTTCATCTGCCATGGCCTAGCAAGCCAGGACGGTGACAGCTAGGTCTACTGGCCGCAGGTTTTATATAGGAATTTCCCTCTCCTAGGCAGATGGCCAACCATGAATGAAGAGATCTTATGGTGCACCCTGGTCCCGAACATTTGGCTGTTGATTTGTAGAGACCGTCTGCCCTAGCCGGTGACTTCCCTGTAGAAGTTCTTACGCCTAGTGATTCAGTGTTATATATAATGTTTGTGTTGTATACTGATGATCTAAAGTAAACATGTCGCTTATGTTTCATGGATGTCTTCAAGCAGCAGAGAGGACGAACAACCTCTAATTGGTCCATCCATATTTCGTCAAAATCAGGCTTCCTGGAAAAAATCACTAAAAAAAACGCCTTATTTACCAAAAATAAGGCTTATTTAGGGATTTATTAGTATTAGTCACAATCGGGGCAAGTTTGGAGTCGCACTTATTTATTTCATCCAAATGTTTTATCTAGCGCGAGTCTATGTGTTGGTGTCAATACGATTATATCAGAATTCTGAAATAATTTTATTACTCGTGTTGTTTTACCGGAACTATCTAGTCCATTTAGTTAAACTGTTTTATGTCTAGACACTGGATCATACACTGATGGTTCTAACGACATTTCTGATATTTCATCGCGATAATAATTATCCTTAACCGTAACGTCCACTGATTCACAATATTCTCGATTTTGATTCTTCATGAACCCCATGATTCATCATCGCATACGAAACGATCTAACAACATGAAATGTTTTTTTTTTTATCGGTATTAAACGAATCCGTAGCAACTCTAACTGCGTCACGAGGAAATCTATTTATCATCGATAGTAAATTTATAGAAACATAAGCAAGCATTGAAGATCTTAAAAGAGTATATTGAGGAGATTCTCCATCAATATAACTAACAAATGTTCCTATTTTTTTCCATCTGATAAGTAAATATTTTCTCGATTACAGAATATATTTCTCGCAGCGGTAGCAGCGATTATAAAATCTAATTCAGCATCATCCATGATTAATCGTGAATGATTCTGTTTATGATCGTATGCTCCACCTTGAGTAAATTTACCAATTATTTTTCTACCGAGATCTTTTGCTGCTTTTTCCCTATTGTTAAGTTTAATCTTAAGAATATAAGGAGCATCATTGGCAATTACATCAATAGAAATATTTGGACATTCTCGTGAATATTCTTTAATGACTTCATCAAAACGTATACACTCTCGTGTTGGGAACCAAACATCCGTTTGTTTTCGATACGATATAATCTCCTCGCTGACTATCAACGATTTTAACATCATACAATCAAGCATATACCTTAATAACGCTATCGGAACCCAACGTTTCTCAGAGAAATGTCTACCAAACCAAATATAACAAATTCCATGGAGACCTCTAGCAAATTCAAATGTTACTACACGAGCGAATCCCGTCAACGGAAAATCTGGTAAACGACCATTAATTGTTACTCGTTTCATTTCATTTGTAGGATGTCCGAATTTTTTAAAATATTTAGCACATTCACCTAATCCTAAAAATCTTCCTGGATAACACGCGACCATGTCTACGGATTTCATATTTTTATAATCATATTTAGTATTCCATAAACCACCGTGTCCTTATTCGATACAACTCTGTTGGACATTCTCGAGAAATTCAGCTCCTGTTGGTTTCCATTAGTTTTTTTCTCGAGCAGCATAAGCAGCAACCGATTGAACCGTAAAACAATTAACTAATAATTATTCAGCATTCATGGGATATTTTTCTGCGAGTTTTTTTTATTTCCTCATGTAAAGATTCATTTCTATATAAATCATCATTAGGTCTTACAAATTGATCATATTCTTCCTCAGAGCTCTTAAATAACCATACTGTCACAGAATCGTTTTTACTTATTTCGTAAATAAAATTAAATGTATTCCTATGGAATTCTGATGAATAAAATTTCACAACACGATTTCGCGGAAATATTGTTACCGCAGATGTCCACGCGTGAGCATTATGATCAATAATTTCAATTGGCGTTCCTTTTCCCTTATTTACTGATTCGTATAAAATTTCTCCCGATAGGGTTTTTACTATCATTGGAAATTTTAATATACTTGATAACTCAGCAACATCATTTATTGATGCTCCTTTATTAGCGACTGATTCAGCCCATGTGGTTATTTTTTCACGTCTTAAATTTGTTAAACCCTTTCCACGTTTTGTATCTGTAAAATGTTCTATTACTCGCTCTGCTACACAATTTAACCTTGACGAAGAAGTCTTCATCGGAGCAAGATCTCTAACATTAGGTTTATCATTAAGTTGATAAATTCCATAAACAACTGCTGTTACAGGATATGATCGTTCGTAATACAGTTTGTCAATGCCAGTCAATAGACTGCTTAGGTTTAGAATCACCACTTAAATTAACAGTTTTTTCCCGCTAACTACAGGATCACGTTTATCACGAATAATCCATACATCAGAATCTTTCATTTGCGCGACAAAATTTTATTCTAAAAGTAAATTTTTCATCAAGATGATGAAAACCAATATAATCGATGATTGTTTGCGCTCGTGTATCATTCATTGTATCATCAATAACACCGTCAGCGTGAGCAATTTTCCATGTAGACCACACATGAGATGCTCCATCATCATAAAACTCTTTTTCTGCATTATTGACATCAGTCAGATTTTGTTCAACATCATCAAGATCAAATAAAGGCTTCTTTGCAGTCATATTATATATCAGACAAATATTTAATACATAATAATGAATCAGTGCAAATGGCTAATGGTTGGTTCGTTGGATCATTGTGGAAAATCTTGCAAAAGAGAATTCTGCGGGCAACATTTACAATGCACTCGTAGAGGTGGTTCAGGACCGATACCGTCTCTACGGTGTGGTTTTGGAGTTCGAGGAAAAACGCAATCATACGCAACCTGCGGTGGTAAACGATACAGAGAACTCAAAAAATATAATGACCAAAAACATATAACTAATAACAGTGCTATTAAATCCGAGATGGATTTTATAAATAAGTTCTCAGACAAATTATAATTTTAAAAAATAGTATTACTATAATGAACGAAGCCTTTATGAGGCATCCAATCATTGAAAACTACGAAGCATCTTGCGATGGTACAGTTAGACTCCGCAGATTGAAAAATCCGATTGCTTTTATTAATAATACTAGTTATCTTATATATAGCGCTGGAAGAAAAAATTATTATTGTCATCGTTTCGTATACGAGTGTTTCTTTTGAATGATTAAGGACGGTCTTGTGATTGATCACGTTGACGGAAATAAATTAAATAATTCTATATCTAATCTTCAGGCGGTTACACAAAAATAGGATTCTTTACGAGGAAACACCGGTTGTAATGATAAAAATGCTAGAGCTGTTATATCTATAAATGTGGAGACCGGCGAAGAAATAATATTTCAATCAATATATTTGGCTGGTAAATATGTTGATATTCTTCTGGCTTCAGTACGAAGAGTCGCAATGAATATATATAAATCAGCGTATTAAAAGAAATATAAACAAAAAATCTTTTTCAAATGTTATTTATAACCCAACTGTAAAAAAGTTATTTTCAGATTATTTAGAAATATAAATATTTGATATAATGAACAATGAAAATAATGATGTAATTGCTGCTATTTAAAAATTAAAAAATAATGGAATAAAAATATCTGATGAATTAATTCCTGAAAAAAATTGTTTTTGATTTTGAAACATTACAGGAAAATAAACATGAAGGATGGTATGTTCTGCCATCCGAATATAGATTTATTAAAAAGATTAAATCGGCTATGTATGAATTATTGGCTGTCGTAGACGAAACGCAGATAAAAGAATTTGTCGATTGATCTCGAGCAATCGAAAAAATTAGATCAGAATTATCTCACGAATACGAGGCAAAGAAGATAATTAATACTCGTGTGAGACAATTAAGAAAAATATTGGATAATGACGAAAAATAAAAATGTTATGGTATTTATTATTTATTTTACTAGTAAATACCCTATCAGGAGAATAATTTGCACGATTTTTACTAGCCAATACCCCAATTTTTCAGTATAAAAAATAAATTTATTCAAGTAAATATCAGGTTGACCCATCGAGTGTTTTTTTTATTGATGGAGGAAGTGCAACGTAAATATTTTTATTATATAGGAAATATTATTTTATGTTGCACTTCCTCCATCATTTTATTATTCAGGCAAATATCGGATTGACCGCGGAAACTATCCGTAATATTTGTAATAGTTTTATTATTCAGTAAAAAAATAAAATCGTAAGATTGAAAATCTTTACGATTTCACAAGTAAATTAATACTTAATACTTCATTTCTTAGATCCAATAAATTTCCAGACTGATCTGTTAATTTAAAAGTTATCCTTGATAACAAACGATTATGACATCGCAGATAAACCGGATTGATTGGTTCTGGTATGAGTAAAAATCCAGGAGGTTCTTTTGGCGTAAATGAATAAAGAATAAATCCTTGCTGAGCCTGATTTTATTTTGCTGTATCAGTGTTGTAACTACCGTCGATATTACAAACGAGATTAACTGCGACAACAGATGTTATATTTACGATTTCTGGTGAAATATGCAGCCCGTCTCCCGATGGATCATTATTGTGTCTAAGGATAGTTGCCGGTGATAGTGTTTTTCTCCACGAGGCTAGTATTTTAGGAAAGAACTCATCGATGACATCATTGACGGATTTTCTTAAATCGGGTGCGGTTTATCCCGGTAATTTGTAATAAAATAGCAGCTCCTCTTTCAGCGAATGCGCGTCCAAAAAATTTTGTTTATGGTGTTTTTTCATCGATTGCTGCCTGATTTAATCTTTGATGAATATATTCCATGTCGGACACGATCTGACTTAGTATTTCTATGTGCTTAATGATTTCGCTACATGAACCCGATGTATTAAAAATACAATCTTGAAAATACTGTCGTAGCAAATGTAGCTGTCTTTTATGTTCTTGATTAATTTCTTGGAATATATCAAGAAATTGACTTAGCTCAAGAATTATGTCTTATTTTATTTTTGAGGAAATCATCTTACTAATAAAATACCAGGATATAAAACTATCATCGTGGTAATAATATCTGCTACTCAAAGTTGATTCTTTTATTTTGATTATCTTTTTTCTTTATAACGTAGATTAACATCATGATATGATTGCCTGTCTGTAGTATAATCAGACTTTTTAGGTTCTGGTGATGCCGGTGGTGTTGGTGGTTGAATTTCAGGCCATCATAGGACAGTTCTGATTGAACTTCGATACACATCTACGGCATAGTTAGGTGAGTTTATCTCCATGACCGAAGATAACGTTGGTTCATGAGCGAGTATTTTTATTTTAGATTCTTTTCTGGTGATATTTTCTATTCTACGCGATAATTCATCATTGATTTCTTCGATTTGATAACTACCAGTTGGTAATCCAACGACGGTCCAATCTGGAGTACCATCTGGTTTATATTTATTAGCAAATACAAGCGAATTATTTGATAGTAACCCACCAAATGATTTTGATCTAAAGTTTGGCCAACTGTAATACACTCGCAACTGCGCTAACGCGATCTCATTTGCTGAAATCGCAGCTGGAAAATTAATACTAAATTCTGGTTTAGTCGAACTTACCGAGATCATCGTGGTCTTTAGAGGATTTGTGTTTTTCGCGATCTATTGGAGTAATTCCGTCATTATTAATATTTGTATCTTTAATATCAGCTTGGTTGTATATTTTATAACTCCATCGCTGAGACTTGCTGATAACAACGAAGATAATTTTGAGTATGCGGTCGTAGCCGTATGTAATTTTATCATATAATCGGATAATTTTTCACTCGTACAAGAACATATTTTTTTTGCAATGATATTAAGAATACCAGCAATACAAATTGTGACAGTTACTGGTGCCAACATTGTTACCGCTGATAATATTACGCCGGTTCCAGCAACAGCGGCGGATACTGAACAAAACAATTACATCAACGATAACCAATCGTCGTCGATATCAGTTTATTTTTACTGTATCGATGATATTTTTTAATGATGTTTGCCATTCACGCGCTTGATTGTATCTATATTGAGATCCATCGTCGATTGAGGCATTCATTATTATTTTATTTAAATAAATATTTGAGGTGTTTCAGCTATAAATTCTATACACCACCAGTATGGTATATCGGCTATTATTGATACCTTATCATCAGCTGGTCTTAAAGTAAATTCTTCTTCGGTTCGTTTATTTAATAAAAAAGTTAAAAACCCGAGAGTCCTATCGTTGGAATGTCGCCAGGTATAATTTTTTGTAGCTATTCTGAATCTTACAGAACTAAACACAGATAATCTGTATACACCGGTGACCGGTACGGTGAATTTGAAACTATTAATATTATTACTTAGTAACCATGTTGCAGATCCCGACGATATAGTGGATACGATATTGCTGACCTGTGATGAGATTCCAGATGGGATTTTAATAAGACCAGCTTTTTCAATAATTCCAGGAATAAGTACTCGAATTCCTTCGAACACATCGATGTTGGTTTTAATATAAGCGAGTTTTACACTAACATTATTTGGAGTACCAAAAAACTCATCCTTGACATCATAGATTTTTTTAATTTTTGTATCAGAATCTATGAAATTTTTAATATGATTAAGGAATCCATTCCCGTGTAATTATATCATTCAATTTAATAGTACTCGTTTTTAATTTTCCATGTTGGTCTTGAAAAATAACAACCTCATCTGGATCTATTTCAGATAATGCTAAAAGATTATTAATTTCGTTTTTTGTGCATATTTTGATAAATCTACGTCATCGCGTTTTTTTTTCCTTTTGTCCGTGATAGGAGAGATCTTCCGTAAATATCAACCACTATTCATTCTTGACTGATTTAATTTATCTGCAGTGTATTCGTGAACGACCTTATGGTATGGTTTGGTTGATTTTGATAATGCATTAAGAACATTAATTACTTCACGACCGCATATTGGAGGATCGGTTAATGTTTGTGTTGGTAACGTTGAATACCAAACTGGAATTTGTGATCGTTGTGTATATTTTAGAAATTCCCGCTGTGGTGCTAATCCATATGAATCAAAATAAATAATTTCACGTGGATTATCGCGTAAGCAACCCAGTGTGTTCTGGTATCGAGATTGATAATTCCGGTTTCATTATGATTTGGTTGTTCCGGTAACTGATCACGCATAAAAACACCTCTAAAGAATTTAATTTTTAATTTTTTAGCAGCGTTTATTAAATCAAAATTTGACAACGGTAAAATACTCAACGGTGTTTTGGATACCATGCTGGCGGGGTTCCTGGTAATCTTAGACCTTTTACGTACCACGATGGCGGGGTTCCTGGTAATCTTAGGCCGGATCCTTTTTTATATTACATTTTCCTCCTGTTACTTTTTCAGCTACTTTACTACCAAGATATCCAACACCGTCTAATGCAGCCGCTTTTGCGACAACTGGAACAACAGCAGCTAATTTTGCAATAAATGGTATAGCTGCAAGAAGTGGAAAAATACCACCTGTTTTAATCATATCCTTGGTAGATCAATTTGAATTCCGGTCTTTGCTGATTTCGCCTTATTAAAATTTTTTAGTTGGGTTTTATTTAATGATAATTTATTTGGACCACCATTAGAAATTTGATAATGCTTTAATGTTATTTTTACTCCACAGCTTTATGTTAAGTTTGATTGAAATTTTTTCACCTGACCGGGAGTCAGAGTTACACTAGCATGACTGTATGTCATTTCATAATAAAAATGATTGATTTAAATTAATCTCACATTTTTTCCACTGAAGCATCAATGATTCTCATTCGTCCACCAATACCTTCAAGAAACATTGTTCTATCGCTAAGTATAACAGCAATTGCTCTAAAATTAGCAGCACCCGGATTACTTATTTTAGCTCGGAAATGTATATCAACGACAGATTGCTTAACTAAATAAACATGTTCTAGTGAAAAATAATAAATCGGATATAATGTTGTAAAATCCAATTGTGATATTTGTAAACCAATATCAATATTTTGATTTCGTCCCATAAAACGCATCAAAAACGATAATAAACACGTGTTATCTGATTATATTCATCATCAAAATTTAATGAAACTTCTTCAGATGGTTCTTGAAGTCCATTTATTTTCAATGATACCTTGGTAACACCAAATTTGTCAAATACCATTGAATTACTTCTTTGATTATTTAATCGATCAGCATTTTGAAGAGCAATAAAGATATGTCTTGGTGCAGAAATACCTTGTTGTGATGGCATGTGTCAAGTAAAAATATTATTTGCGGTAGTATTAATGCTATCAACAATAGTTGTTAACCACGATAATACTGATTTACCGCCTTGATCCATAAAAGAAAGTAACCGTCCTTCTTCAATGAGCGATGGAGTAATTACCGGCATCCATAGTGTAAGTTTAGATAACTTTACCATACCATTACCAACACCAGCAGTGTCCTCTCTCAAGATAGTATCATTATCTTTCTTTCGATACAGAATAACAGTATGTTTAGCTCCAAAAATAACCTTTCTGACATTTCTGCAAAATCCAAAAATATGAGATATTTCTACGATCACCTTTTAACATCATTTTACGCGCAACAAATCCTAAATAGAAATTAGGATTCTGACTTTGTAACATCAAAAACGCACCAGTTGGTCTATTTATCGCTCCAGCAGGTTGTGGGTTAGACGCGGTATTTTGTGGCACCTGCACGAATTGAAACTGATTGGATTCAGGATGGTCAGAATTATCCTTAGTAAGCATCATAGTTGGACCAGACGATCTAGTATAATCATATGAATATCTCGCTAGACCAATAATTGTTGTAGCAACATCAACATTATCATTAATTGCCTCAATTTCCTTTCCATCAATTGTGTATGCTGCATTTTTTAAATAATGCCATAATACCAATATTAACAAAACCGATTCTAACATTAAGTCCGTATGCTGTACCATCTGGTTTTAAAATTTCACCCGCAACTTCAATAAATGCCTCACAGGGTAGAAAATATATGCTTGTGTCCTGAACTCATATTTCAATACGTCCACGCTGATCTGGTATCACTGCATCATAGGAATAATATTGATAATCGCATATTGATTCATATTTATGTACCGGTGCATCCATGTCAAAAGCTGGGTCGGACATTCGTTTAAACATTTTATTATAAACTTATTATCTTCTAAAACGAAGACCGCTTCCTGATATCAAACTTGTATTTGTTTGTTCGGTTCCTTGATTTATCAAATCTGTTAGTTTTTGATTTGCTGCTTTATTTATTACCTTACTAACATCACTAGGCATTACCTCAGTGCTCGGCAATTTGACCGGTTGTTGTCGTCGGAGTATTAATTTTTCTACTCTATCTTTAACGCGTGAAATGCTTTACTAGTAGCATCAGTAATAACAGCAGGGGCTTTATCACGAACAAAATCCATTGTTTTCATTGATAATTGTTTTGCAATAGGTACCGCTTTAGGAGCTGTCCTCGTAAAAAAACCTTTAATATTACCACCGATTCCGCTTCCGTAAGTAATACTGGTAACCGCGAGTTTATTACTCGAACAGGTAATGATTTACGATGGTTTTTGAGTACAATCATTTTATTTAATTATTTATTTATTTAACAACTAATGACTGTAATCATCAACAATTTCATCAATGAGATTTCGATAAATATTAATACCCATGATACCGCCTTGAAATAATCGCCGGCAAATATCAGCTGCTTCACTGATTTTTTCCTGTGAGTTATTTCCAGCCCGTTTTCCTCCAATAAGAACTTCCGACCGTGATACGTCATTAAGAATATTATCAGGACAAACATAATTATTTCCTAAACCACATCCACTAGTGCTAGGTGCATCATAAATTTCTTCTTCTGGAGATTGTGGTCGAATAGGTTGTGGTTTAGGAGGTTGTTGTCGCTGTTGTTGTCGTGGAGGTTGTTGTCGCTGTTGTTGTAATCGTGTAAAATAGTTATCTATTGCTTTATAAAAAATCATCATATCTAAAATCACTATTTCTAACACTGTCAATATCATAATATATACGATTTATCCATTTATACCAATTTTCATGACTAATATTATCATCTTGATAATCAGGTTTTAAAATTCTTACTCGATAAGGATTACTCTGCGCGGCATACATAGCTAAATCATTTATACTTTCATTCTTCCTTATATATTTAATACCTTCTTCAGTAAATTTTTCGTTTACATCGACCCTAGCCCTAGCTTGTTTTATTTCTGGTGCATCACCATCTTTTGTATCACCGTCTTCAGGCGTTTCCACAGCAGGTTGTGCTATACCAGCTGGAAGATTTTGTAAAATATCTCTTGTTTGTTTGGTTATTTCTGCTATTTCCTTAGTTTGTTCTGCGGTTTGTTTTAATGTTGGAAGCCTACCCTTCTTTCTCTCCTCATATCTTTAATATCTCCCAATACAGCTCTTTCAGTAGTCGCTGTAATGGGTTTAAATAATAATTCAGATGATTCTGTGAAACCTTTTTCTGCTTCCTCTCTCGCTTGTATTTTTCGTCTGACAGAATCTCTCACGGGAAGATATTTTTTTATTGCTTCTAGTCGCTCTCGTGCTAATCTAACGGAATGTGCTTCTCCAATATCTGTCATTATTGATATAATAATAATTTTAATTTATCGAATCAGACTCCAAACTTGCCACGATTGTGACTAATACAAATAAATCCCTAAATAAGCCTTATTTTTGGTAAATAAGGGGTTTTTTTAGCGACTTTTCCAGGAAGCCTTATTTTGACGAAATATGGATGGACCAATTAGAGGTTGTTCGTCGTCTCTGCTGCTGTCTTCACTATTATAGCTAGAGCATTCGCTGAAATCATCAAACATTTCAGAAGCTTCAGACACAGTCGGTCATTTTTTTAGAGACTCTACTTTTTCCTGCACTTTATTAAGTAATTTGTCTTCTTGTTGTTCTCCTCATAATCCTGCCCTAGTTTATTCCATTCTGTTTTTAAAGTCACTCCCAAGTTGTTGTAAAAATGTCTACGAAAACGTATCAAACATATTTTTCAGCTTCTTTGATAAATCAGTATGACACACTCTAAGGATACAGCGATCGAAATGTCTCCGCTACACTTTTATATACCAGTCACCTGGTAGTTTAATGCCATTTCTAGAGACCCCAATAAACTTGTTCAAAATATTTTGAGAGTCAATCCAATTTTTTGCCATTATATATACCAGTAATTCTTTAATATCTTCCCTTCTATGTGTTTCTTTGCCTGTACAACATTTTCATTCGAGGAAAACTTATTAGCAAGTACAAATTTATTGCTATAGACTTTATCAAACTGTGTATTATATCCATAGCCTGTGCAGTACAGTGACAATCAGTACAGGCCTGGTTTAAAGTTTAAAGTTTAAAGTTTAAATACAGGCCTGGTTTAAAGTTTCACTTCGTGATTTAATGATCAATTATGTTTAGCTTGCTTGACAAATCATGCGGGGTAAAAGCTGTGACTCTGCGTTCCTTCATAAAACTAGCATACCATAACAAGACTACTCCCGCCCGGAGTGGAATAATCTTTATGATGTCACTTGTATGGATTGGATGATTCTGGAAAAGTTTGGCGAATATGTATTGGTATCATTGATTTTGACCTTGAACTTATAACCACAAAATATAGAAGTTCCTACTTTGCACAAAGAGGAAACTATTGTGAAGTTTGTTGAAAAGAAGATGGCGTAGAGAATCGTGGCTTTTTATTGTTCATTGTAGCCTTCACCTTTCAGCATTTTTTACCCGATATATGTTGTTTTTTTTCTACACCTATCATCACGTCTTCTGCAAAGTATGGTACCATTATGCATACAATATCAGTGAAAAATCAGACTACGCGGTGATGCCAATAGCAACACATCTGCCAACTCTTCTCATAGAAGAAATTAGAGCTCCAAAATAAGACATGTTAGTTGTGCCAGGGCAGTATTTCAAACAGAATATTCAATAAATACCTTGACATGATATCAATTCCATGATGGAATAAAATGTTGTGCTGGTACTGCTATGGTTACAAGACATAAGATGGGGAAACACTCTTATTTTGCTAGTCCAAATACTTCAAATCAAACATATAAAGCCAAGTCTTTCACCGACAACTGGTTTGTGTCCCTCATTGTCATAATTTGATAACTACTTTTTATATACACATGTTTACAACACCGCTAGATGGTGTTTACCTTTTCCATATTGCTTCATTCTCTTCTTTATTAGATTTCAACTTTGCACATCTATTTTCTAAGTGTCTGATTTGGATAATTCTGAAAACGTATTAAATTAACTCACTAGTTCTTTTGCACTGTTACTTTTGCAACTGTTCTTCCATACTATTCCTATGTGACATATCCGATCTCCCAAGATACAGCCTATTTGAAACATTATTGATTCCAAACGAATTATTTATTTATTCATTTTTTCTGTTTTTTATGTGAATTTCTATATCTGCATGTGCGTGAAATATCAAATAAGTTACAATTAATATAATGAAATCAAACGCTTTAAGCGAACGTTGCATCTAATTTGTTTTGTAGTTTCATATTGGGCTGAGTGTGCAATCCCTCTATGATGGATATAAATCATCGATAGAGCTACGATAAGAGTGACTATTCATTCATTAACCTGAATGGAGTCGTGAAGCCATCACTTAGCAAATTTCTTGTTAGCTTTACGATCATATTTTGAATTTGTAATAAACGATATATATATATATATATATATATATATATATATATATATATATATATATATATATATATATATATATATATATATGCATACGATTGGAAACAATATGGTTTCAAACATAATGCGAATCATCAAACATAGAAGCAGAGGTTACAAGACATATATGGGAGAGTTAGATGTATAGATAAACAGAATAAAGCCGGAGACAAGTATATAAAACAACATGGTTTACGTAACATGCTAATATAAAAGTTAAACGTTGCTAAGACAACTGAATGTCGCTTCATATATCACGTTTGGATGTGTGACGCTTTTCACGAGTGCTCTGAACGTTTACCTTCATCTATCCTACCTAACTCCCATTTTTCAAAATTTATTTTGCATGAATTTTTGCATTTTCGCTGAAATAAACACTAATGGAAATCATCAGTGTAACAAAAATCATACAAGATGAACTTCCATACTTATTTCTTTTACTTAAAGTGTTTATCACGAATGCTGCAGATTTTCCGTTTTATCTTAGCTGTAATATATATATATATATATATATATATATATATATATATATATATATATATATATATATATATATATATATATATATATATATATATATATATATATATATATTATTTCTGTGGCAAGAGACAAGTTGACAAAATAATAATATCACAAATGAAAAACCAGCAGGCGTGGTATGGGTGTAACAAGACTCTTTAGGAATTGCAACGGTTTTGAAAGAATTATTCCTCTTTCTTATTTAATCACGAAATTCACAAAACATGCATTGAGGAAAATTAATTCTTTGAACAGACATTATGAGTCTCATTGTTTATGACGATGGCGTCTATTTTGACCTGATTACTCCCTTCCTTACCAAATATCTTCCAAAGCAAACCAAACTTGATTGTTTTCATGGCAAGATATTTAATATCACTGGCTCTAAAGAGAACGGTTTCGGACTTGTTAAACCAATTGTCGCATAAATGAATCACGTTTGAATTTAAAGGCGGTTAATGTACCCGATTTGTGTACACAGTCTGAGATAATTCCTCCGTGACCATCTGTTGTGGTTTGTACGATGAATAAATGTAGTTTCTACGTTGCCCATTCTGCAGAGAAAACAAGCAGCAAGAAAAACATTTCTCATGGCGCCGTGACTCATGCAACAAGGTTGAAGTTTAATTTAGAAATGATAAGGTTTAAGTATTAAAATATGAACTGATTATATCTTGGCAGTTTACAGAAGAAGTGCCAATCAATATTCCTTCGTTTCAATTAACAAGTCATGGAACATGATTGTATGTTTATCTCCTAGAGATTTACCTAAATTTGTACTATCACAATTGCTGCAATGGTATACTCTTTTAACCTTGCCTGAGGCATTATATGCACTTTAGTCTTAAAATCAGAGTATAGAACCTCAAACAAATGGATGTATCTTATTAGATTACACACTGACAACTATCATATATATATATATATATATATATATATATATATATATATATATATATATATATATATACACACACAACTCATAACACGTTAATTGTATTCTAATAAATAAGCTTAGATTACAGAAGCTATAGCAGCTCCACCAAAGAGTAATTTGTTAAACATAAAATGATCACGCCTCTTTTTGATGCAACTTAGCAAGAACGAAACGAACAGGCAAAACCTCAGAATAGAGTAATTCACAGTGGCATAGCATTGTTGACTTTATAGCATATGCCTCAGCGTAACATAATTTTCTGCCACAAGATGAAGTAAATTGTTTAATAAATAATGACACACAACATTGTCTATCGACAGGGACAAAATATATGATTTAAATATGCACTAAATCCTTTAGTTTTGGATTGGTCAAAATGGAACACGATATATGCACAAACGTTTTATTTTGGTTCCGCGAGTTTAAATTATACTTCCCTCCAGATACACACACGCAAATGCTCTTGTACAAAATGGTATCCTGAGGATAGTAGGTAAACATCAATTACTTCCAGTATCACTGGCCCACATAAGAATGCCAGTAAAGGATGAAAACCTGAGTCCATAAGCTTGAGAACCAACCCCGACCTGTACCCATACCCTTTGACCTGCTTCACAATGTAGCGCTGCAACAGTGCTTCCTTGACCGTGTTGATTCGCCATGTATGCATGTGTTTTTCCTTTTCCCTGGCCTTGAACAACAATTTCAGTTTCTACAACTCCTCCATTAAATTCAGTTAAGATATTGGTGAAGAAAAAATACGTCCCAGACACTGGACACGTAAATATTCCCAAATTTGGGTCGTATGCGTTACCTTCATTGAAGTCAACCTTGTCAAATAAAAGAGAACGCCCTACTGTAAGCGTGACTGGTCCTGAGGAGAACGTCGCTGTAAAAGCAGCTTGTCTTGTGATGGTCCTTTTATGATCTTTTTTAGCAATCATATTTTGCACTACAAGAAAAAATAATCGATAAGACGAGATGTGACATAACTTCAGTAGCATTATTTTGGAAAAAAATAAATCTATATAAATAAAACCGGTTGTGGATATTGCATATACATATAAAACAGGAGATACGTTTACAAAATGGCACTATTTCTAATAACCATTTCCCATCAAATGTGTTAAATGTGTCTGAAATATTCCTCAAGTGTTATAAATATTGCAGTCGCAGATGATAATAGAGAATTCCATTTTAATCCTGTTTGTTTGTGAATAATATTAAAATCGAGAAATCCTTTATAAGTGGCTGTGTTGCATTATAGGATACTACGCTTGAATTGAACTTCATTCTTCTAGAAAATGGCATAAGTTGTTAAATGGATAACGTTCTGAGAATATTTTACGAGCTACATACAAGGTCAATTCCCTGCCAAAAACATGATGTCAGAAGGAAACGGCACAGCGATTATCGTATATGTTTGAATAAACTGTGAGAATGTTCCGAATGAGAAAAGGGCATCAACACAATTGCTTCTTCAATGCGTTCTGTTTGATGTTTCCCAGTAATACCAGTGACAGGCGATTTCGTAAAGAATGTTTGTCACTTGCTGATAGTGAAAGAAGGGAATAATCAATTGGATCCATTGGCACGAGTTACATAGCGTCGGTGAAGTCAAAGACAGACAATGACAATTAGTAATTGTTTATATTTGTGATGATCTGCGTTTCGATATGAAACAGTCAAGAGAATAATGACGCATACATGAAAATTATCAAAATTAGAGCAATGATTCAAGATCCGTTTCACATTTTCTTTGCATGACACCACCCTTTGTGAATTCATGATGTTAACAGTTATATGGGTTTCCTTACCATATTGTAAAAAATGATTGATAATAAATTTAAATTAACATATTTTTAAAATTTGTATCTATGTGTTCAGAACTAGTTCATATTAAACCTGTGTAAGTTTCAGCTTTGCATACTGGTTTAGTTAATTTTTATAACCAGGATCAACGACGCTTTGAAACTTTTCTAATGTGCTAAATCAACACTGATATCGTTGAATGGACATTTTTGATCTAAATATGGTGCTCCGTAACATTTTGCTCGGTAGTGTTACATAAAAACAATCCAAAACTAACTGAAGATGTTACATAGTATTACAGATTTTTAATGCAATGTTTGTGCGGATTGTTGTTGTTGTTGAGTTTAATTATAGTGGCGTGCGCACAATTGTGCATGTGCCACTTTTTCTGACTGCACCGCAGCCTGCAAGTTGTTCCTGAGGAAGGGAATGGTGCCACCTCCCCCAGGCTTTTATGGATTCAAGGAACCCTGCTAGTTTAGCCTCAATCTGTGAGTCCATAAAGGTACCTTACAGTTGAATGGTTGGCTGTCATTAGTGGGAAGGAGAGCTCGGGAACGGTCCTGCCTGCTTTACATCGCTGGTTTCTTCTTGCATTTGCCTGGTGTTTCTTGCGATTATTTTTTTTCGATTTTTTTTCTTCTTCAAAATGTTCTAAAAAAAGGGGGTGATGTTCTGTGCTGTTTATAGAGGTTTTCAATAGAAATCATGTATGAAGAGAGATTTTCAAGGTTATTATGGTATTATTAGTCGAGGTGTTTAGGGTGTGATTCCTACGTTATGTTATTTATAAGTTTTCAGATATTGCCTCTTTAAGTTATTTATTTATTAATGTTTTTAGAGATTCAATGTTATTTATACTTTATTTGGCAAGAGACTTTTATAAAATTGAATGATATGTTATGGGGTTTTATGTGGTGGCTTCTAAATTTATTTAGCTAGTTACTGGGTCTTTTGGTTTTGTGGAGATAGTAATTATATTTTGTTCCTAAGTCCTGCTGAATCTATGAATTTATTTATATTTTTATATGCTGATTGTTTTTAAGTAACTCTGGGTATGTGTGTGGTGATCCAATCTCTTTTTGGTTTTTGATAAATATTTTCCGAGCGGGTTGATATTTTGGGTATATATTGAGTACGTGGTGTAGATCTTCGGTGGTGTGGCAGTTAAAGCAGTTAATGGTTGCTGGTTTGGGTCCTATAAACCTTCCAAAACTGCTTGCTAGTTTAGTTTTTCCAATTATCCTGTTTATGGTTTTCTGTTCTAAATAGGTACCCTTAGGTATGTTCCTATCTACGTTTTTTGGGGTTTCATGGTGCTTTATACCTTTTGTGGAGGAGTTCCAAAAATCTTGCCATGTTTGGTCTATATACGTTTGTGCGAAGCTTAGTGCTTCTGTAGAGCTATAGTTAAGCTTGATCTCCTAGTTTGGTTTGTGCAACTTTGTCTGCTGTTTCGTTGCCAGAGATTCCAATGTACGACGGTATCCACATGAGCTCGACTAACTGATGTGCTGTGGTGATATCGTCGATTAATTGGCATGCTCTGTCGAGGAATTGTTCCCTAGAGTGTGTATTGCGATTTTGGATCGATTTGATAACGCTTAGGGAATCGCTTATAATGAATGCTTTAGGTATTGTCTTTGATCCATTGTAGTGATTCAAGTATAGCCCAGAATTCAATGGTGTAAATGGAACAATAGTCAGGTAATCTGGATCCCGTTTGTATATTGAATTCAGGGATGACTATTGCTGCTGCTGTTCTTGGTGGGTTGTTTGTTTTTGATCCATCTGTATATATTTTATCATAGTCTGGGTATTTTTGGTTGATTTCGTTTACCAGTACAGGTTTTAGTAAGTTTTCTTGTCCTTCTTTATTGCCTAATTTGGTAGCTTCAATGTTAATCCTTGGTGGTTTTTGTAACCATGGTGATTTGTTCTGGTCTGTATTGTTTGTTACCTGTTTTGTTAGTACAGGTATCTTTTCTCTTAGTTCAAGGATTACTTTGCCACTTGGTGTGGTGGGTATGATTTTGGGTTTGAAGACAACGACTGTGCGGATACCTACTGTTTGAAGCGTGCAGTTGCGCCATAGTGTCTCACTTTCATCGTCTCAGTTACTCTAACAGATTTAACGGTTAGTTTAGCAACAACGATGATTCTTTCCAACATTTCACAGACATTTAGAAAAAGATCATCTTTATTCCCAATTTATCCAAACCTCTTTCTTTCTTCGGATATATATTAAACCAGTGACATACGTCCAACCTGTATTTTCATGATGTATCTATGTGACCACTTCTAGCATTCATGTATAACCCTTTTTTGTTGGTGTTTAACATTGTCACAAGATTCGTTTCTTCTTATCCCATTCAGCAACATCCATACATGAGTTTTCGATATTCAGTCCTGTAAAACATCTAAAATGCCGTTCATATTTTAAAATGATAATATTTATTTCACCTTTGCTCAGTAAGTTCGTGTGACATTTTCTGCAAAAAGTATCTGTATTTAACTTTTTTTATTTCTTGCTCTGCTCAGGATCTGCCATCTGCTGTTTGATACGTTTGATCATTACATCTAACTCTACCTTTTGAATGATGACTTATCAAATATGGTAGACTGAAATTTAATATTGCCTCTATACAAGTATATTCGAACATCTTCATTATTTTTAATTTTGAAACGTGTCAAAAGGACTTGAATTTATAACTTACTTGCTTTGAAGTTCGTAAATCAAGTATCAAACCATTGATGAATGAGGGGCCCCGAGTGGCCGAGTAGTCTAAAGCGCTCTCCGTTACGGATCACTGCCATCTCACCTCTGTCTGCGTGGGTTCGAGGCTGGGATTCAGCCAATGTGGGTATATGAGAAAGTTTGCCAGTAGCTTCTCGTGGGTCGGTGGTTCTTTCCGGTGTTCTCCCGGGTTCTTCCTCCACCATTAATACTGGCCACCATGTATAGCCTATCGTGCGCTGAAAAATGGCGTTAAACTCTACTGCAACAGCAATTGATCAATGATCGAATTAGCCAGAACACAAAATAAATTGGAATGTTAGTAGACAACAGAAATATCAAGGACTGAGGTATCATTTACTTAAAATAATAACTCAGTACACTATGGCACGTGCTCTGTGTATCTGTTGAGATCGGCATAGTACTTAACTTCTATATCTGCTATCATTACTAGCATCCTGTTTTGAATATGCATTTTCTATATTAGAATGATGGAATTTCAATTCATCCGTGGATCATTGCACTCATAGACCAGGAAGCCCATACGATAGTTTGGAATTAGAGTCGATAGTAAATGATACTTTGACTTTATTAACTAGTATTCTTTTTCTTTTCATTGTTGCGCGAAAATGATTATACCATTCTACAAGTTTCAAATGCTTAGGATAATGTTTGACATATTTTTTACATTATGAAACAACTGAGTTTTTCTATGAATAGAACGTTTGACATCAAGAATATAAAATATTACCTGTCTGAATACGATTCTTGAAGTTCACTAGTTCCGCGAATTTATCAACCAGCCCAGCCTGGTGTGACTTTATGTTGGAAACAGCACGTCGTATCGAGCCATTACCAGAGTATTCAATATCAATATTATCATGAGATAAATTGGTATCAGAAACCTTCACGGTAGCTG
Organism: Sinohyriopsis cumingii; assembly: GCA_028554795.2. Lineage (NCBI taxonomy): Eukaryota > Metazoa > Mollusca > Bivalvia > Unionida > Unionidae > Sinohyriopsis > Sinohyriopsis cumingii. Next base: position 85,544,214 of record CM068831.1, read on the forward strand.
ATTTGTTCACCTTACAATCTGCATCATTGTTGTCCACACGATTTACTAACATCCGTATTCGTTCTTCCGCATTTTGCAACCTGTACTCTAGCTCCTGCATCTTCGCCAGTCTTCTCTGAGCCTCGTCAAGACGCTCTTTAAGCACATCAATCTCTTCTATTTTTCTATCAAATGCACGATCTCGTTCTTTCAAATCCCAAATTTTCTTTAGAAGTATAGAAATAATTTTACCATCCTGACCATAATTCAGTGTGTCGTCTGCCGCTCCAAGATATATTGCATGCAAGAGAGAACAAAGAAGGATTAAGCTTTGCATTCCGTCAGAAATTGGCAACCATCTGCTGATGTGTAGACCTCCCCTGCAGTAGACACGTCTCTGCCACACGATTCCTTTATTTTGGCGGCACTGGTCTGATAAGATGACACATATGTCCTTGGCGACCTCCCCTAAGATATACAATCAAATTGACCTTGATACTGTACTTTGCACAAAGGCATTAATAACAAGTCCTAACCTAGTTTTCTACTCCGTACCTCTCGATACATACATACATACATACATACATACATACATACATTAATGCATGCATGCATACATACATGACATGACATGACATAAATTGCCAAGAGTTCTTAATTACCATAATCAACTAATCATTACTCTACAATAATCCAGAGGAGCCTTAATTTTAACACATTTACACCCTAGAACGTGCAAATAATGAACTAAACGTTTCTCAAAGGAAATATCTTGGACTGATTGATTTACTGATGCACTACATATTCTCTAGTGCAGCCTCCTGCTGAAAAAAGACGTCATCGTGATTTTCAAAATTTATAATCTCATTACTATATATGGCAGAAAAATAACAATCTGGATAATTTCTGATTCGAGATGTATATCGTTACAATTTTAATGTGATACAACCAGTAAAATTGAAACACAAAAGTAAAGGTTTAACTCCGGAATGTGACAACAGTATCCTACATTATATATCAGTGTCCTATCAGTGTTACGGTTGCATGTAATCCATGAAAAGAAATATAATTGTCATCACCGTAGCATATATATATATATATATATATATATATATATATATATATATATATATATATATATATATATATATATATATATATATATATATATAATCTTTTAAATTATATAACTGTCATTGATTCTCAATTAATTATTAGTATTGAATTTAATGACTTCTCACTTCTGGCACTTAACATGCTGTGATGTGTAGTCATTTCACAATGAACCCTTGTTTACGAAGTAAACAAATAAAAGGGATGACCGTGCTTTCCAAACTACAATCCGCAATAACAAAATATAACACACAGCAATTTATCAAAAGCGATAAGAAAAACATTAATCATCCATTATTCAATGGATGCAACAGACAAGGCAGTATTATGTTGATACCATACACGTAAAATTAAGTAACTGAAACAGTGAACTGAGTGAGACCAGATTTATGTTGTTGTTTTTGTTGAAGGGTTTAACGCCATTTTTCAGCACACGATAGGCTATACATGGCTGTCAGTATTAATCGTGGAGGAAGAACCCGGGAAAACCCCAGAAAGAACCACCGACCCACGAGAAGCTACTGGCAAGCTTTCTCACACATCCACATAGGCTGAATCCGAGACTCGAACCCACGCAGACAGAGGTGAGATGGCAATGATCCGTAACGGAGAGCGTTTTAGACCACTCGGCTACTCGGGGCCCCCCAGATTTATGAAGGTCAAAATGAATCAATACTACATTATAAAAGACTACTCGAATATCGAACAAACAAAAGGAAAAGGAAAATATTAAATCAGAACCTTAAAAATATAGTTTTTTAAACAAGTTTGCATCACAAAAAAATACGACTATGCCGTCCCAGCAAGAATCCGAAAATCAAGTGACAAATATCCTTCCGAAAACGCGAAGACCAAGCGCTGATAGAATGCAGCGAGAAAGGAGCTAGTCCTTTATCTCTTTGATATTTGTTTATCAAATCCCAATGGAGAAAATATTATATGGGTTCGAATGTGAGAATTCCCTAACTCTGAACGGGCCCTCTGCGACCCAGTGTATTCAAGATGATGAGAACAGCCATCTCCATTCACGGGGCAACATTCATATGTAGTGCACAATGTAAGACACTTATGACAAATTAGGGGAGCGAAAATGACAAGATGACGTTGGTCCTTCCTTACATGTATTATTCTTAGGGTAAGATTTATAGATCGGATATATATATATATATATATATATATATATATATATATATATATATATATATATATATATATATATATATATATATATATAAACACCAACACGTCTAATGTGTGACCAGTTTCGATTTTGTGCTTTATCAGACTGAATTCAAACTGAATTCAATATCATTGCTTACGTTATTATATATACATATATATATATATATATATATATATATATATATATATATATATATATATATATATATATATATATATATATATATATATATATAAATTACTTTGTGCCTGAAGAAGTATAAACTAAACGCGAAAGTACTCATTTAACTTTATTTTCATTTTCTTTGCAACATCAATACCTTATTTTGCAGTTTGGATCACAACATTCTCAGCGTCCATTCAGTGACCTCTATTTATTGATGCGTTTCTCTATGTAATCTCTGTAATTCGGGTTTTGCTACAGATGCATGTTTCGTCCGGACCCAGTTATGCATTAGATTATTAGATTGGTATGATAATGCATGTCATCTGACGACGTTACATAAAGTACGTACATCGTTATATATATATATATATATATATATATATATATATATATATATATATATATATATATATATATATATATATATATATATAAACGTTACTCTTTCTTCAAAATTATTTTGTGCCTTAAGAAGTGGACACTAAATGTGAAAGTACTCTTTTATCTTTGTTTTCTTGTCGCTTTGTCACATCAATAGATTATTTTACAGCTTTACAAAAGAACCTCCCAAGTATTAATATTACGAGCCTCATTGGACCTAGTCTTTGCACGACAATAAGACAAAAATAAGAACAGTAACAGGGTATCGATTTAACACAAGAAGAACAAATACGTTTGTACTTGCTATCACATTTTGCATTAAATAAATCACGTATTAACACTGCAAATATATGAAATCCATTTTGGCAGCAGCTTAGTCCAAATATACACTGTTTGCGTGAAGTATATTCTCCTCAGAAAAAAAACCAACGCTTTGTCCTCTGCATACTCGTCTACACATTAAATTGGGTGGAGGGACCTACGTCATCATTTATTCATATTCACCATATTTGTATATTTCCAAATGGTGAATTGGCCTCCATTTGCGAACATATTGTGGCCTAGAGAGCATGATGAAAAGCATCTCATAAAAGTATGTGTTCCCTGTCTATGGTGTTAAACGCTATCATCATAATAATTTATGCATCTGTGTTTGAACCATTCACGGTCATGCTCAAACAAATAAATCTTTCGGCGTTTACTTAGAACAATATGTTATTTTGTAATGTCTCACTAAATGCAGATTTGTTTGCAACAGTTTATTTACAGTGAAGTTGCTACACTCATATGTCATCCTCACACAAACAATACGACGGAGGTGAATATCACTATGTCTGGGGTTGTGAAAACCTTATAAGACGCGAGATCAAAAGTCAGCAATTGCCACCCACTAGGGGTATGTCACTGCCAAGCGCAGGCTGGAGCCCTCACCCCATCTGCCACTCGGGCCTACATACGTTTTCTCTCTATTTCTTTTTGTTTTTTTTTTTGAATTTAAGGTGGGCACTGGGAACCTTCATGTAGGTGAAGTAAGATGCACAGACGTAGCAGGGCTACCTTACAGGGTGAAACGCGAAGTGAACAGGTCTGCGGAAGGGTGTCAGAAAACCCCACATGAAGGACATGGACAAACATAACAATTTCATGGGAACTAACAAATGGTTACCCGATCTAACCTGAGGAATAACTCAACTTTCGGAAATTTTTATTACATGATTAAGATAAATAATAGAAAGAGATGGCCTAACCCGATAAAGAAAATGTGGTCCCTGACTCGGGCACAGCCAATCTCATTTATGATGAAACTAAGTTAACGAGGAACGAGACATAATATACCATACACATACAACACTAGGTTTTCTTTTACTAAAGACTCAGTACACGGTTCACTCGTCTAAATTCGAAATTTATATATATATATATATATATATATATATATATATATATATATATATATATATATAACTAATCATAATGACATCTTGGACTGCTGAAGTCCAAAAATCGATAATATGACAACTGGGATAAATTTGATGTAGTTATGCCGTCCCCACACACAGGCTATATAGCATACATACAAGCAATGACACATATAGCACACATGGGACATTGGAAATCTCTGGCAAAGAGCGCCTAAGCAAACAAGGGAAGTAACTCCGATATAGGAAATCAAGGTCTATATCGGATGAGCTCCCTTTAGAATACACTAGGGACCTAAAACTACCGCATCAAAATTTAGTTTCAACTAAAATTTTGATACAAATTCTTTATCTAAAGAAAATAAACATACATACCTTTGGTGGGTAACACTAACACATAAAAACATTTTGTTTTGTGGGGGGGGGGGGGTTAAGTATGGGGTTATCTGTCTGTTGCCCCCCACCCCACCCCAAAAAAAAAAAACGAAAGTCCACCGGCAAGAAATGAAGAAACAATTAAACTAGGAACCAGACTGAATATTTAAAAAATCAAAAGAATAATTATACAACTCTGCAAGGAGACAAATTGACAAATTGACAAGAGAAGAAGGGGAACAGGTCTATACTGCCTTATGGGGAAATGGAAATCGCAGGATCAAAGGTACTGATAAAAGAACCGGAACCCATACTAAGAAAATTCAAAAAGAAGACAGTAGATTTACATCTAGCCGATATACCCATGGAGATTCTCCTTGAGGCAACAGTCAAAAGATTCGAGGAAAAACTGAAAGTAAAATTAATAAGTGCAAGAATGGACATTATTACTCTCACTCCCATCAAGAATGGAATAAGGCTTCTGTTGCGTGTCGGGTTGTTATGCCGACACTGTGGTAAATGTGGGGTGGGGTGCTTCCAATATTTATTTAAATTATTATAGAAGTCCCTCCCAGGCTCAATTTTTGGTTGGAAGTTAAATTAGTGAAAGAAAGATGTAAAGCTCAGTCAGCAATGCCGACGGTTAAATTATTGAATATACAAAAAAGTGAAATTCAACTAATAACAATTTGATGACAATTCAATAATCAAATGGTTAAAATTTCCCAAGTACTCTCCTTATGCTCGACCCTGTGATAGTCCTTTGCATCATTTGATTGGTAGTATGAGATAGCTTTCCACCTGTCCTTGTATTCTGCTCATATGTATATTCTTCTTTCATATTCCTCATATTCCTTCTCCTCTTCTTCCACCTATCTCCTAATTCCTTCTTTCCACCAACTCCTCAATACTCCTCCTCCTTCACTTCTCCTCCTCGACTCCTTTTCCTCTTCCTCCTTGACTCTCTACCGAATAGACTTGTCAACTCCGACTGCTCTGCTAGTATTACTTCCGTCTCCCCTCTTATAGACTCAGGACTCACTGAACCGGAAGTTCTGTCCCCCAAAAAACTTCCTGTGAAAACACATGGACGGTACAATATTCTCCTTAGTCCTCTCATCTCACATCACACACAGCCTATCATCAGATAACGGCTATTAAATTTCTTCGGTCACGCATTCATTCACATCGAAATACTCATATGTCTTGTATGGTAAAACAAAGTCGTAATAAAAACACTGTATCAGTGACTTCTCATACATACATCAATAAATTCCGTCACATCAGTACATATTCCTAATCCCATTATGCTATAAAACATCACAGCAATCAGACGCATTTCTTTACATTACAACTCATACAAAGTACACAAATATTCAAATATACATGCATCCATATTAACTAATCGTACACACTTCAACCATTTTCCAAATTCACAATTCAAGCATGTGTAAAATGAAACATATCACATAAATAAATGCACTAGTTTGCTACGAAGTAACCTATTAGCGAATGACAAAATTAAGTCTGACCACAAGCTAACAATCTATATAATCTCTATATAATACTCAAACTCATTTCTCAAATACGCATGTAATTTAGACACTACAATGGTAATTCTACGTACTAAACAATCCTAGTAATTAAGTATAAATAATACACATAATTACAATTACAATGCCATCATATTCTGCAAAAAGCGAGCAAATAACTTACTGACCCTTACGAAGCTTTGTCTTTCCTTAGAACCTCCTCTCTACGTTTTTCCGCCAAATTACGATGGCTTTCTCTGAGTAATCCTACTTGCTCAGCAATCTTCCCATGAGAACTAATGTTTTGCTTGCTAGTTAGAAGTTTTAATTCGGATCGTAATTGATACCACACACCCCGTCTCAATTCCGATTGTATGTCTCTTTGAAATGATCCAATCAAACTGAGAGGACAATGTCATTCTCGCTGTCTGTCCACGTGGAGACGGATTTAGAACACGCCCCGGTCCTCGCGGGATCCTCTAATCCTTGTAACACTTAGGTGGGAAGTCGCTCGATTGAAGGCCTGTGTCGATTCAAGATGCCGGGTCGTCTCTCTGGCCACAGTAACCTTGCGTAAGAGGTTAACTCTAGCCTGCGGCATGTTTAGACAGCAACTATTGCTTGTACTAATGCCTTAGTTTATACAAGACTTACGAATTGTCCCGGACAAACGTGACAGCTTCGAGAAATAGAGAAAAAAGGATGTAACGAAGATAAAATCAGCATTCTTTTTCCATCAATTCCTAACCAAGGCGTAGTACAAGGGCTGTATATAACATCGAAAATGCAATAGATGTGAAAATACAGGACACACACCACACAATTGTCCAAGCTACAAAGAAGAAAAAAAGAAAGAAGCCTCTGGAAATACAAAAGCTTCCAAATCAAAGGCAAAGTGATCAGCTGAAGCAAAAACAACATCCACAAGAAAAAAAAAGCAGAAAGAACAACAGAATATCCAACCAGAGAGGAAACAAGAGGTACAAAATCTAACAGCAAGGAAGTAATAAGCTCGACAATAACACAGGCAAATATACAAGAAGAAAGAAGAATGCAAAGGGAACAAAAATCAACTAAAGAGGCAATATCGACAACAACAGTACAATAAATTTTAAATAGAACACCACCGCCAACAACAACAACAATGGCATTACCGCACACAAGAGCAGAAACAACTACAGAGGCCATAACGACAACAAAAGTACATGAAATGGAGCGAGAGTTAAATAAAACACAAACAACAACATCCTCAACAATGACACCACTGCAAACAAGATGAGAATCTTACACAAGAGCAGTATTGCATTGGATTGAGAAACCAATGCCACCACCAAGAACAACCAAGAGAAACAAAAACAACAACGAAGAATAGAAACCGCTAGAAGAAAACACTCAAGTAACAAGAAAAGTACTACAAATAGAAAGGAGAGAAATAGAGAACACAACATTTAATGAAAAAAAAGAAGAGAAGTGAAAGAAAGACTCAGGAAAAGAAAGCAAAAGACGCGGAAGACAGGAGGAGAAGGAGATGATGCAGAAATATTTCCTTGAGAATGATGATTATCTAGAATTAAAAGTAAAAAATGGATAATACTCGTATCATATATACATAATTCACAGGGGAAAACATATAACAATTACAAATGAAGCAAAACATACAATAACACCAAAATGATACAATTAGGCTTCGGCAACAAAGCAAACTGGGCGGGGGGGCTCCTGTAATGGTCTGAAAAGATCATTACGGGAGCACCAACACCCCAAACGGAACACAAAAAAGACCACTCCGAGCAAGAGACTTATAAGGGAAAGAATTGGTACAGGGGATGTGAGCAAGATCGATTGTGTCCATGATCCAAGCAGACGGGACATAGCCCGAAAGACTGTAAAATTCAACCAGTAACGGCCACTTACGCTAGTAAGGTAGCAAACAACTTCATAAATGTGCTGGAAGAAGAAACTATAGGGGCACAAGAAGCTATGCAAGCTGAGATTGATAACCTACTAGAACAATGTAGGAAAGAAAATACCCAGCCCAAACAAATGAGGAACACATGCAGACACATAATTTGGCTCACATTTAAAATAACCAAACACAAAATGCCAATCAAAAGACGCCAACATAGTGAAGAAACGTACAACATACAGGCACCAAGCCTAGAGTAAAATAAACCTCTACAATAGGGACAGAGTATGAATGGAAGGATTTTAAAGGGAAAACTTCCACACACAAAAAAGCCAAAAGGAAACCAGTCCAGAATCTGCAGAGGGAAATATACTAAGTAGGAATAAATTTTACATGCTGCAAGATCCAATGATAGAAGAGGGCTCCTCTATGGAAGAGGAAGATATGCCTGACCTAACGCCAGGAAACAAATCCAGAAAACACAAACACAGAAAGAGGACAAAATCCGTGTCAACATCTGAAGAATCCAAAGACTCAATTACCATGAGAGAGAAATAAAAAAAGTCAAAACGGCAATTCCCCCACAAAAAATCACTATACTAAGATACAAAAAGAAAGAACAAAAGGAAACAAAAGGAAACAAATATTTGAGGTAGTAATCCTAAACTGACCACGGATTCAGAAAATTATACCGACGAGATGAAAAATGACTCAGAAAAAAAGACGGACATGACAATTGAAGGACAAAGCATAGGCAGTTCTATAGAATCTGGTGAGATAATAAAAGATCGCTCAAATATGGATATAAACAATCCAGAAAATAGCAAATCTTCTAACTCAAAAGAAGACAAAGCAGATGAAGAAGCTCCGGCCACGGCAGAGATAAAATTAAAACTAACACACACACCAAATGGAGTCCAAAGGTTGGATAGCATCAATAAACATAAATGGAATAAGCGATGAAAGGATGAGAAAACTATACGAGGCAACACAAATAATGATATAATATTCCTCCAGGAAACGCACGACAATCTAACAGAATAAATAAGGACAAAATACGAAAAGAAGTTAAATACATTAATAATCAAAAATGATAATTTAAGCGACAAAAGAGCAGGATTATCAATAATAATTAAAACTAATAGAAATAAAACTTGGGAAAAATTTCAAGTAACTGGTTGCTTAAAAGGGAGAGTATGAAACATAGAAATAAAGGTCTGGAATTTAGTGAACGGATATTTTCGGCACAAAGAAATGAGAAGAAGAAAAAAAATCTGAAAATCGAAATGCTCACATTCAGGAGTACACAATGAATAACTTTATAATGGGAGGGGATTTCAATTGGATCATGGATGACATTGATAGGAAATAAGAACTAACCTAAATGACAAATTCTTATGAGAAACAATGAACAACCTTTTTAAATGAAACCAATTACACGATGTATACATAAGGCTTATTATGTTACGGAAAAACTTTACATATGGAGAAGAGCAAGCTAGTAGATTAGATAGGCTTTATGGATCAAACCTTGAACAAATAACTGATTGTAATATAACAGAACACAAAATATTGGACCACAAAGTTATAGATATGGAAGTAAGAATAGAAAAGAGGGGAAAATGGGGACTGGAAAATTTAAATTAAATAATAAAATAGTAGAGAAAGAGCAGTACCAACAAATAATCAAAAAAGAAGTTAGAGAATTTCACTAATCAATGAAATATAAACATAATAAAAGATTGGGACCAACAAGAAACAAGAAATTAAAATAATAAGCATAAATTTCAGTCAAATACGAAAGGAAAAATGAAACAAGAAAAACAAGAATTTAAACAACTAGTAGAAAGATTACAGCCTGGCGAAAAGAAAGAAGAGGCAAAAATCAGATATAAAAATTTCTAGATGAAGAAAATCAAGGTAGCGAAAATAAGGCAGTGAAATCGACGACATTATATAAAAAGCAAATGGTTTATAAAGGAGAAAAGATCAATGAAAATTTCAGAAAGGAAGATATGATATACACAGAAAAAAGTTCTAGCATACACAAAAAATATTACAAATTATTATAAATACAGAAAATATAGAAATAGAAGAATACCGACTGGGAGTAGAATGCGAGATTATCTCATCAGAATACAGAAACATGTGTGATGATTTAATCTCAAAAGAAGAAATAAAGAAAGCTTTCTTATCAATGACAAAGGCAAATCACCAAGGATGGACGGCCAAACGGTGGAGTTCTATTTAAAATTTCAAAAAGAACTTATGCCAATACTGGAATTCACTATACAATAACATTTTCCTGGGTAAAATCCAAATGATTAAAACGATGAGGGTGGGCTAATCACAATTATATATAAAAGAAAAGCAAATAGAGAAGAACTATAAAAAAAATTGGAGGTCAATTTCTCTTTTAAATAGTGATCATGAAAATCTAAGTAGAATCCTGTCAAATAGAATAAAAAGTGGAATGGGGAAAATAATTAACAATAACCAAAGTTGTGGAGAGAGTGGTAGAAATATACAGAATAATATTCTAAACATAAAAACGAAAATATACTTTATCCAAATAACAGGACAAAAGGGAGCCATCGTCCTCTTTGATCAAGAGAAAGTATTCGATAAAACTGAACACAACTATGTACAGAAGGTTCTGGAAGAATTTGGCTTCGGAAAATAAAATCCGGAAATGGACCGAAATACTTTACAAGGGATAAACCTCTAGAGTACGGGTAAACGGGGCAATAACGGAAGAATTTGAAATACAAAGATCGGTGAGGCAAGAATTCCCACTGTCAATGCTATTGTACGTAATAGCAACTGAAATCTTATGTCATAAAATAAGAAATAATCAAAATTTTGAGGGAATTAGAATCCCAGACCTAAAATATGAAATAAAAATGCTCCAATATGCAGACGATTGTAAATCGCTATCAAGACGCAAATTCATTCATATGGCTCAAAAATGAATCACGAGAAGACATAAATAATCAAAATAGGAAACTGGCGAGGAAATAACCCTGGACTCACTCCCCACCTGATCAAAGATAAGGTCAAAGCCCTAGGGATAACCCTAGGCCATCAGGTATATGTAGAAAACTATAAATATATGAAAACAGATATAAAAGAGAATATAAATATGTGAACTTACGCCGCTATGCTTAATGGAGCGGGCACTAGTTGCTAAAACATATATGTACAGCAAAATTAATTTTATAATGAAATATATAGATCTAAATAACATAAAATTAAAGGAATTGGACAAATATATTATACAATACATCTGGGACAAAAGGATGCCAAAATGCCCCATGTGCAAAACGGCCAACTAGACAAAATATCATAGGATCGCACAATGAGAAGTAAGGGAGGAAAGAATAAATCTAATAATTAAAATTTGCCAAAATGGGAGAAATCGAAGAGATAATATATTATGTCTAGATGGACTAAAATATAAGAATTTGATTTTAGAGGTAACAAATTATAGAATAAGGACAATGTTTAAATGTGAACAAGTGACAAGACTAAGACAATAAATAATTTTAAAGACAAACAACGGAAAAATACGAATCTGTACCACGGAGGACCTGAGAGAGCCGCTGTGAGAGATGGGACCTGGCTGACCGCCCTCTTAGGGGTGGTTCCAGCCAGTGCTAGGGCCGGGGCTCTTTCCTCACAGGTGGAAATTGCGGGACTTCGGAGGAGAAAATAGAAATCTTAAAAATTAATCTTCGATGTCTCCCTAAATATATAAAAACACTAACAAATAATGACAAAAACAAATAGCGAAATCAAAGACACAGACCATAAGAACTCAACCTTTTTAAATATTTTATTACTTTTTTATATATGTGTTACAGCAAAATACAGACGGTTTATAGGGTACTGCGATCTGGGAGAAGTATAGAGCGTAGATACTACGGGGCTCTGTCAAATGGCGCTACGCGAATTGGAAAAGCCGAAGAGGATGAAAAACACCTTAGGTAGAAGAACCAGCCTTGCTTCTTCATACAGTAAGAAAAGAAACCCCGATGTTATTGTAACGACTGGTCCGTGTGATGTCAGGAGAATGTGATGGGGTGGGAAATGATGCTTCATTTCTACGATATGATGCCCCAATGTAACATCATTTCCCACCCAACACATTTAAGTACTGAGCGCCAAGCGAGGCAGCTGCCAGTACCATTTTTAAAACTTTCGGTATGGCTCGGCCGGGTTCGATCCCGCGACCTCCTGCATCTGAGGTGTAGGCCCAACCACTTTGGCTCACCGGAGCACGGTCCTGACTGTTTAAATGACTGTAAATACACTAAGTTTTCCACATAATCTTGCACAACCACCGGTGTTGGACAAAGGTACACCTGACGACAGAGCCTAAGCGATGGATAAGCGATGGATAACTGACACCGGCTTTCATTGCAGGTTTTAAAAATTGAAACGTATCAAGAGCTTAAACACACTTTCTATCTGATTGTTAGGTTTAGGTTTTAATTTGGGTTTATGTTAGGTTTATGTTGTAAACTGGGTTTATGTTAGGTTTATGTTAGGTTTAGGTTGTAATCTGTATTTAGGTTAGGATTAGGTTGTAAACTGGATTTATGTTAGGTTTAGGTTGCAACCTGGGTTTAGGTTAGTATGGCTACCCGGGGTCTGCTTTGGATCATTTTGGCGAAACTTACATGGAACAGAAATTTTATCATCATCGTTCTTCAAGAATATATGCACATCATAAACTACAACAGATGATATCAATTAAAAAGGGCTTAGCTATAAGAAATGACTTTGTTAATTTCTCATCTAGAAATGTTTCTCGTAAATAAATGGATACGAAGTGTCCTTGCCTATATATAACCTTAATTGCTAGATAAACACCATATCATTTGGTGAGCATAATGGACATTGTATAAACATAAACAGCTAAGTGCAGGCAGTCTGACTATCTTTATGGGAAAGTAAATCTCAACAGTTCAACAGACAAAATAAATGGGAAACAATCGTTTTCATTTCAGTGGACAGATTTTATTGTTTGATATAACAACTGTGACAAGCTCAAAGAGAACGTCTACTACATAAACGAGAAGAATGAAACACGGACTGGTTTAAATACTTGTTGTCTTTACACCCTCGAAAGGAGCATGAATACAGTCAAAAGTGGATTGAGAGCAAAAGTACAGATGTCGAAATATCTGAAACAAAATCAAAACTTAACATCGCTACCTGTAATAACAATAGTGTATATCAGCAACTACAATGCTCAATTTCTTGGAATCATCCGTCAGTGAACCAAATAGGCATCAAATGAATCTGATATAGTTTGTTTATATTTTAAACCAAACATTTCAAGAATTGCCTTGATCAAATGAATAAGAATAAAAAAATATCTCATTCATAACTATTTAACCCCAACATATCATTTTCAACACAAAGACAAAGGTCAACATTTAACCCCAATATCTCATTGTCAACACAAACACACTAGTCATCATTTAACCCGAACACATTGTCAACACAAACACACCAGTCAACATTTAACCCCAACATTTCATTGTCACCACAAACACACAAATCAACATTTAACCCAACATATCATTATCAATAGAAACACACCAGTCAACATTTAACCCCAACATATCATTGTCAACACAAAACACACCTGTCAACATTTAACTCCAACATATCATTGTCAACACAAACACACCAGTCAACATTTAACCCCAACATATCATTGTCAACACAAACACACAAGTCAACATTTAACCCCAACATCTCATTTTCAACACAAACACACCAGTCGACATTTAACCCCAACATATCATTGTCAACACAAACACGCCAGTAAACATTTAACCCGGCATATCATTGTCAACACAAACACACCTGTTGTTGGCATCCGTTACTCTCGAGAGACGATGAAACTGCGCCCATGAGAGATGTCCCGGTTGGTGGTTGTGCAGCGTCTGCTGTGGCTAAGTAGTCCAGTGTGGGAGTGGCAGTCCCTGCTGCACTTGCTCCACTTGAAGGTTGCGTCTGGTGTTGGTTGGAGCTGCTTCTTCTTCCTCTGCGATCGTCTTTCATCAGCTAGCAAGCGTTGCTTGTCCTCTCCGGCTTTCAGACCAGTCATCAGAGCATGTCGCCGGCTTGATCTGTCTAGAGCGAGCTCTTCCCAGGTGTTGATATCGATATCAAGGGCTTTCATGTCGTGCTTACAGACATCCTTGAAGCGGAGCTGTGGCCATCCGATCGACCTTTTGCCAGGGGCAAGTTCCGAATAAAGAATGTCTTTGGGGATCCGTCTGTCATCCATCCGACGTACGTAGCCCAGCCATCTGATGCGACTTGGCTGAGGAGTGTGATCATGCTGGGAATCTTGGCACGCTCGAGCACCTCGTTGTTTGTTACTCGATCGCTCTAGGTGATCCCGAGTATGCGTCGGAGGCATCACATGTGAAAGGCGCTCAGTCTTTTCTCTTGCGAGGCGTACAGAGTCCAGGTTTCACTGGCGTACATGAGAGTTCTTAGCACGCAGGCACGGTACACGGTGATCTTAGTGGTCAGGGTCAGCATGCTGTTGTTCCACACTCTCTGCGACAACCTGGAGAGAGTTGTTGATGCCTTTCCGATCCGCTTGTAGAGCTCAGCATCGAGTGGGAGGTTATTGGTGATGGTAGAGCCGAGGTACATGAATTGACTCACCACCTTAAGTTCGTAGTTGTTGATGATGATGCTTGGGGGGTCCGCGTCCTGAACCATCACGTTTGTTTTCTTTAGCTTATGGTTAACCCAAACTCATCGCATGCTTTAGCAAAGCGGGCCATCAAGCGCTGAAGCTCAGCTTCTGTGTGGTAGGCTAGAGCAGCATCGTCCACGAAGAGCATGTCCCTGATGGTTACTTCACGCACTTTGCTCTTTGCCTCCAGTCGTGCCAAGTTGAACAGTCTGCCGTCTGATCGCGTGTGCACGTAAATCCCTTCTGTGGACATCCCAAAGGCGTACTTGAGCAGGACTGCGAAGAAGATGCCGAAGAGCGTGGGGACAAGGACACAGCCCTGTTTAACTCCACTACTGATGTCAAAGGGGTCGGATGTTGAGCCATCGTACTGCACTGTGCCTTTCATGTCATCGTGGAAGGATTGGATCATTCTTAGCAGCTTTCGAGGGCAACCAGGATTGTGAAGAGTCCGTCTCTGCTGACCAGATCGAATGTCTTGGTGAGGTCTATAAAGGCCAGGAAGAGGGGTCTGTGTTGTTCTCTGCATTTTTCCTGCAGTTGCCTGACAGAGAAGATCATGTCAATTGTGGACCTCTCTGCGCGGAACCCGCACTGCGACTCTGGGTAAACTCTGTAAGCAAGCGTCTGCAGTCTGTTCATAATGACGCGTGCGAAAACTTTACCCACGATGTTGAGAAGTGATATTCCCCTGTAGTTGTTGCAGTCGCTTCTGTCGCCCTTGTTCTTGTACAGGGTGATGATGTAGCGTCTCTCGTGTCCTGAGGCACTGCACCCTCATCCCAGCACTGGCAGAGGAGGTTGTGCAGGTGTGTGAGCAGCACGCCACATCCGCACTTGATGAGTTCTGCTCTGATGCCATCCTTCCCTGGGGCTTTACCTAGGGACAGTTTCTCTAAGGCCTTCTTTAGTTCGTCTACAGTAGGTTTCTCGTCCAATTCGGCCGTGAGAGGGAGGTTTTCAATGGCGATGAGGGCATCATTGGTCACGTGGTTCTCTTTGGAGTACAGTTCGGAGTAGTATTCCACCCAACGCTCCATCTGCTTGCCCTTGTTGTGGATGGTATCGCCTGTGGCAGACTTCAGTGGTGCTGTCAGTTTCTTCGTGGACCCATTGCTTTCTTTATGCCATCGTAATTGCCTCTGATGTTTCCAATATCTGCTGCCGACTGGATGCTCTGACAGAGCTGAAGCCAGTATTCATTGGCACACTGCCGTGGTAATATCTGCACTTTGCTTCTGGTAGACCTGTATGACTGTAGTGTCTTCTGGCAGGGGGATCGCTTGTACTGCAGATGTGCACTGCGACGCTCTTCTATGGCTGGCATGAGTGTGGAAGAGTTAGCCTCAAACCAGGCATTGTTCTTTGATTGCTTCTTACCAAAGATCCGTGTGGCTGTGCTGTATACAGTCTCTCTGATGTGATCCCATCTTTCTTTGGCACTGCCGTTGGGGGGTTCTGAATCAAACATCTTGGAAAGAGCACAGATGAATTCCTCAGCCTTGTCTGGATATGATGTTTTGCTCACATCAATGCGTGGTTGACCCTCTTGCCTAGAGCAGTGGATCTTCTTCGGCTGAAGCTTCATTTTGAAGCACACCAGAGAGTGGTCGGTGTCGCAGTCAGCACTGTGGAAGGTACGGCTAAGAAGCACACCCTTCATGTCTGACAGTCGTGTAATGATCACGTCCAGCTGGTGCCAGTGTTTAGACCGGGAATGCCTCCAAGGCACTTTGTGATGTGGCTTTATCTGAAAGAATTAATTGGTGATGCTGAGGTCGTGGTACGAGCACATCTCTAGAAGGCGCTGTCCATTCTCGTTCATCTTCCCAACGCCAAACGTGCCAAGACAGGAGGGCCAAGAGTCATGGTCGGCACCCATCCTAGCACTGAAGTCGCCCAGCAAAATCAAGTTCTCTTCCTTGGGAATTTTGTCGATGAGCGAGTGTAACTCATCGTAAAACTCATCCTTGGTATCTGTGGAGGATCTTAGTGCGGCAGCGTAAACGCTGATCAGGTTGGCAGGCCCGTTTGTGGCGTGGAGGCGGAGGGATAGCAGTCTTCCATTTCCTTGTTGGCAGGGTTCTATCATCCCCAGCAGAGTGTTCCTGACAGCGAATCCAACACCAAACTCTCTGGCTTCATCGGCGCTCTTTATTTGCCAGAATAATGTGTAGTTCTTTTCTCTGAGGGACCCGGAATCTGGTAGTCGAGTCTCCTGTAGTGAGGCGATGTCGACCTGGAGACTTGCAAGTTCGTCGTTGATGACTGAAGTCTTTCGAACATCACTGATTGTCTGGAGATCATCTGAAAGCTCAGTCAGCATGGTCCGGACATTTCAGGTACCTAGCTAGAGGTTTGAAGTCTTCTTTTTTATTTTTATTTTGTTATTTCTTGGTGCAGTAGTTGCAGTCCGCTTGTCAGGTACTCGCGTACCTTAAGCCTTACGCACCCAGCAAGGCAGGCGAACTGTGGCGGGACGGCACCTTATTGGCTGGGGGCTGCCCAGTTTGAGGCGGGCGGTAGCTGTCCAGTGAAACATGTTGGTCTCTCCCACCGTCAGAAGCAACCCCTGGCGTCTGACTCTACGCCAATCGAGCGGTGACTTATAACCGGTAAACTGCTGCTTCCCGTGTTGTGTCGACGCTGTGGAGCGAAGTTGGAATGTCCTCGCCAGGACGCAAGCCTGGGCATGGTGATATGGAGAATCAACTGTTGTCCATGCAGCTGATCCCCCCTCTCCACGCAGCTGATGGATCCAAGGGAAAGGACAAGCCCAAACGTCATGGCACCAGCTGTATCGCAGGAGTTGCCAAGATGACACTGAAATCAATGCCAAGTCGCATTAGGGACTCCTCTCAGGATTTTCTGTTGGGGTTTACTCCCTTAGCCTTTCCCATGAGAGGGTATAGTCGCAAGGCAGCGAAGGTTTGAAATCGGAGTTTATCTTCTCGTAGATGGGCGACCACCCAAGGTTAACGAACCCCATCTGCCCGAAGCAACTGGTTTTGAGACGCCAGAAACTCGCCTGTCATCCCTTCTCCAGTCAGTTTAAACAGGTTCCGCCACTCGTGAAGGCCTGGAGCTGGATTTGGTTGTCAGAGGCTCTATCAGACGCAAGCCAGTAGGAGATTTCCAAGGGAAGTGGGTGCTTATCTCCCACATCCGCCCCCGGCGATGACAACCCTTGGAACCAAACACACCAGTCAACATTTAATCCCAACATACTATTGTCGACATAAACACACCAATCGACATTTAACCCCAACATATTACTGTCAACACAAACACGCCAGTAAACATTTAACCCCGACATATAATTGTCAAAACAAACACACCAGTCAACATTTGACAACAACATATCATTATCAACACAAACACGCCAGTAAACATTTAACCCCAACATATCATTGTAAACACAAACAAACCAGTCAACATTTAACAATCTGTAGAGCTACCAATTTCAAAGCTATATGAAATATTTAATGGTTGTGACAGGTATCTTTTCAATCGTTTGATATGAAGGTAAAAGAAGATAATATTGTAGAGGCAAACAACCTGAGAAGAATCCTTCTGAAAGTTATCACCATAACCAAAGGACACATTGATCTCTTTAAGTTGAATGATCGACATTTTTTCGTCATATACGAAGATTTGTGACTTACTGATTCGGTAAGGAAATACAGATCTGATCAATTTGGCAATGAAAAATAGGACTGGTAGATAAAAATTGGAATAAACACGATATAATGACAAATAAATTTATGAAGTTGAGGTCTGGAGCTGATGATGCAAAACCTGTACCAAAGAAGGCACTCAGACTGCAGAGTATGCTAACATTTTCAGAAAACGATTATAATTTCACATTTTAACATACAACTGTCCATTCCATCCATGTGCTTATAAACAGAATTTCATATTTGCTATAAGAACGGAAAAAGGCTTCTGGAGCGATCAAAGGTGGTAACAAAAACGGAAGAGTAACCGCACAGTTTGACAACAAAGTTTGGTTGCGGATAAAGGTATTTATCTTATTAAACTATTCACTGGGAATCGTTTGGAGTCACTTAATGTCAAAATATCGAACTGGAACTGCTTTCTTGTTTGACTTATACGAGATAGGGTATTGTCGACATAGCAGACCATACAACTTAAACACCTCCAACATTTTATTATACCAGATGAACTTAAATGATGTACTGACATTGTGCAAAAACATTTTTAAAAAGGATTCAAACTCAGCAACAAAAACTATGACGAAAATCGGTCAACAACATAAAATTAAACAAGAGGCTGTAGATAAGCAAAGTATAACGAAAGAAACACTTTACGTTCCATTTCACAATAGAGTACCTACGTGTGCCTATGGTATTGTATTACCGTTATCATTTTCAGTGTAAGAAAAATTTCTCCTCAGAAATAGACACTGCAACTCTCTGCCTTTTGATGGTATGGTTATCATTTTCAGTGTCAGAAAAAAAATTGTCCTCACAGATAGACACTGCAACTTTGTTCCTTTTCATGGTATGTGTACTGTGACTGTATGACACAAGTAAATCTTTCCTGGAGCTTTTCTATCTAATTAGAATATTGCTTAACGCATCCTTAAACAGTCGAAAAACTTTCGTATTCAATCACTGAATACCAACTATGGTCTCCTTTTTTGTAGTCACTAAAGTCTGTATTATACATACATACTTACACACACACACACACACACACACACACACACACACACACATACACACACACACACACACACACACACACACACACACACACATATATATATATATATATATATATATATATATATATATATATATATATATATATATATATATATATATATATATACACACACACAGGGTATTTATCAAATGGTGAAATGTTACTATCAATCATGTTTAGCGTGATATATTTCACATCACGTCAGTAGCAAATTACGTAGCCTTCGGACTATTCGACATCATCTTAGAAAAGTGACGCATATAGATGAGAAATCGACAAAACAGAGAACGACAAACAACAGACATACTGAGAGTAATAAGACGGAAGGATAGAAAGAAGAGAGGAGAGAAGGCCTGGCATGCAAGCAAAAAAAAAAAAAAAAAAAAAAAAAAGAACAGAGTGAAAGTCAGATGTGCATAAACATGTATATATAATTATTCCTTGCTCATCGCCGGCCTCATCAACTTACCTGTACCATAATCGCATATCTGTGAGAGAAGACAGTTGACACCGGGACTTTGAAACATACAAGCTACATTTATTCCCATTGCAGGTAGAAACTGTACTAACGCCCATTTACTTGTGTCAGGTACAAAACTACTCCGATCTACTCAGGTGTGTTAGTTTCTCTCCGGTCACGTAGCGAATTCTCGGCATGAGGGAAATAGTCCATATTCAGGTGGGGCAGTGTGGGAACCAAATAGGGACCAAATTCTGGGAAGTAATTTCGGATGAACATGGGATAAATCCTACAGGAGAGGCCCAAGGGGCGAGTGACCTTCAGCTGGAAAGGATTGATGTCTATTACAAGGAGGGATCGGAAGGAAAATACGTTCCTCGATGCTTGTTGGTAGACCTGGAACCGGGAACTATTGATGTAGCAAAGGCCTGTACGTATGGAAAACTTTTCCGACCAGATAACTTTGTTGCTGGTTCATCTGGAGCTGGGAACAACTTTGCCAAGGTAATTGCTAACTTTTCAGATATTCGCCTTTTTTTATCTTCTTACGCAGAATATCTAAACTAATAAATTGCTGCACATGACTATGGACGCAATTAGTATGCGGTATTAACTCTTTTAATTACATACAATGCACACAAATTAAAATTACAAAATGCATTGGAATTTGAAAAGATGAAAGAAAATCAAGTTATACAGGTATATTAAGTATATTATTCGCTGAGTAAATATTTTGCGCAAACCTTAGATCTTTGTACTAAATTAAAACTAAACTGTGAAATGCAACAAAAAGTACAATAATTGCAATATCATCATAACACGTATTCGTTTTTGTAATTAAATGGTCGCTTTCCTTTCCGATTCATTTTCTATTCAAGTGCCAGTATGCTTCAGAATTTAATATTTTTATATATTTTCTTTATAAAATTATTACGAAATATGTTTGTGTGCATGACTTGGACTTTTAACGTAGCTTTTAACACTTTTTCAGTCATATCACTACGTTGTCTGCAGTGTGGCAATTTATAGTGATGTCAAGCACTGGGGCATCATGCCGCAGACATGTAGCATCATATCCCACCCAGTCACCTTATCCAGACACCAGGCCATCCAGTCCTAACACTAACCTCTTAATGCTGAGTGCCAAGCGAGGCAGCTGTTAGTACCATTTTTAGAAGTCTTTGGAATGATTCGGCCGGGGTTCGAACTAGCGATCTCCCGCATCTTAGGCGGCGGGAGCTCTAACCACTAGGCCACCGGCGTGGTGGAAATATGTAAGATATATATCGCTCTATCAAAATCCTTTGGAAACATATAAGGCAGCCTATATATCGCTCTCACGCTATATGTGTTCAGTCTAAATTGCAGACGATTGTCGTATCAAAATAGAAACTAGTACACCGTGGTGTGAACTGCGTAGACCCTGATCTGACGTCACATAATGCATCAGTAGATCTGGCAATGCTCTTTGCCTTAAAATAATAAGTACTACGAACATGTTGCGACAGTAAGTCTGGATATATGTTGTTCTCACTGGAATGCGCATTTAACAGGGATAAATACGATAGTGAATTCGTGGTCTTCGTTTTTCGAAGTGGTCTGTGATGGGTGGTATTTCTGACCGTCTCTGCTCCAAAGCATCCTAGACTTCTTGTCAGATTTACTGATAGCCCACGGGTTCGTAGCGAAAACCGAGAGGAATGTGTGTTTGGGTCGAACTCCTTATGTGCATTTACCTAGGTCATATTATATATTTACTTCATTATACAAAATATCTTAGCTTGTAGCTGGTTTTCCTATCGACAAATAGACAATTATGGTTACATTTTATCGCCAGAATACATTCATTGAAGGGCATGAACTGCTACTTTCTTGGAAATTTGCAAAACATATCCAGGTGGTCTTTGTTCTAAATTGAAATCAGCTGGACATTTACATTCAGCCAATGTTGAAATTAGCATTACATTAAAATAACCTGGCTGTATAACACTGCTCTGTTACTCACACATAATACTCTCTCTCTCTCTCTCTCTCTCTCTCTCTGCATGTGTGTGTGTGTGTGTGTGTGTGTGTGTGTGTGTGTAAAGCAGCCACCTTTATGAAGTGTATAAGATAGTCTATACAGAAAGGTGGCTGTTTTATATAGGTTTTAAATCCGCAAAGATCATTTTTAGTGAATTTGGAAAAGTAGCCGTTTGAGACAGATAATTGATTTATAGAGAACTGGGGTTACCTTTAGGCAACTTCGATCTGTATACAATACTGACAGCGTATTAATACACAAGGTACATGGATGAAAGCAGACACTTAAAAATATCACGATAAGGACCGGCTAAAGTGGGTGGGGGAATGAAATTTACAAGGTTTTAACTTTTCTTCTACGCTTAGAACATTTTGTTTTCAACTAATAAAACATAAATAATAACTTTTTTTCTCAACAAAAAAAACGAATTGTTTGAATTATTTAACTTCTAGAATTTCGAGGTTTTTTTTATTCCAAACACCCAACTAGAAAATAAAATGGTCTGTCCCCAGTATCCTCAAGGCATATAGCCCGAATCATACAGAGGGAAGTTATAAGAGGTCTTGCTTTATTCTTTTTTAAACTAACAAACGTTTATTTGATATCTTATAAAGTGTATTGGTCGAGTTTAAACTCATACAGTCCCATAAATGACTCGGCATTTAAAACGATGTTTTAGACGAACATCCATTTTTCAATTAAAAAAAATGTATCGTGGCTGAACATTAAACTAGTTGGCCATTTTTGAGCAAAAGCAAACCAGTCTCTTCTCAAATTTGTCCTTCCGCGTGAACAATTCTGCACACCAACTCCCGGAAATTATACATATTTTCTTTCGGGATAGTTTTACGTACTCAGTCTGGCCAGGTAGTTGCGTTTTTTTATAAAGCGACACAGCCGATTAACATTATTTCTAAGGAACAATTATTTAATTTTCAGGAGGAGGGAAAGTGAGATGTAATGAAAGAAAAAGAAATTGGCCCTTAAAAAGGAAAACATAATCTGACTTAAAATAAAATCACAGTACCCAACCCGACACCGACCCAAATACCACCCCACGAGGAAATTAAGTGGTCTTTCTGTAATCTATGCAAAAACCTTCTAATGTCTAGCGCAACAACGATTATCCTTCTGTGGCCCTGAGTGACTACGACAAACATTCTACAATCTAGCGCGACAGAGACTACCCATCATTAGTCTAAATTCTAAACTGACTACGACTAACCTTATATGGTCTAGAATGACTACGACTAGCCATATATTGTCTAGAGCGACTACCTAGGTTATGTGATCCAACGCGACTACGACTACCCTTCCATAGTCTTTTGTGACTGGCCTAGCTTTATTGTTTAATTGCCGCAATATTCATTGAAACTTCAATATTCGTTCCAAACTATTATCGAAATTTTATAACAAACTTTACAAACACAAAAGTAGTGCGAAAGTTAATGATTATGCAATAGAGCGGCCAGGAAGACACATTTTGGGACTTTTGGATTCTTCCACCGGCCTTAGTTTGTAAAGTGTCCGCCGATCGTTACAAAGGGTAGCGATTTTTATTTATATTAATAAATGTTTTTTGTTCTTAAGCTAATTACTCATAAGTAAGTTTAACGACAATTTTTGGGACTGCCATTTGTTGACCGTACTGTTCGTCAGCTTCAGAGTTAATACAAGCCATGGCTAGGGGGTGTGAACATATCTCTCTCTCTTTCTCTCTCTTTACACACACACACATGCATATATATATATATATATATATATATATATATATATATATATATATATATATATATATATATATATATATATATATATATATATATATATATATATATATATATATATATATATATATATCAGTGTGTGTGTGTGTGTGTGTGTGTGTGTGGTACCTAATTACCTCTCTCAAAAATGCACGCTCCATAATTTCAGCTTCAGAGGCTACATACATTCCTGTGTTTCGGGTTGTGTAGGAATGTCAGTAGAAATAAAATTATTTGGATACTGACTTGTGGCAAATATCCCTATAACTGAAACCACAACAGTTTTACAGATATGCTTATATCTTTTAACTATTGTATTGATCATGGTAATACATGCATTCAAAACGCATAGGTTTGAAGGTAATTGAGATCACTTTATACTGATATATTCTATACATAATATTACCCTTATTTGTTTAAAGGATCTCGCCTTTACAGATCGCTCACATCCTGTCTCTGTCCGCGTGGGTTCGAGTCTCGGCTCTGGCAGCGTAAGTATTTAAACAAAAACTTGGCAGTAGCTTCCCTCCACCGAATATACTTGACGCCATGTATAACCTGTCATGTGCTGAAAAATGGCCTTGAACCCACAAAATCCAAACGAAGACTTATTTTTATTTAATGGACGGAATAATATGCGGCCATTTCCGCCGCTGGCATTCGGTGTACCTCGTCAAGTGAAGAGTCTTGGCAGGTACTCAGTTAGCACAATATACATATCAATTAACCATGAGAGGAGTCTCATACCCGTTTTATTATATTCATTTGAGACAAGTCCACTTACCTAGGAATAAGACCGGTGGATAGTATTACTGATCCAACGGATTTGTCAGAGCTGAGGTTTTAGTTGTCCGTCTGCAGATTGATTTATATCTGATTAGCATATTACCTTAATGTTGTACCGTGTTGTAGTTATATCGAGGGGACATTTCAGTCCTTCATAATTTTATTATAAATCAATAGTCTTCACCCATAATTTAAACCTACCTAGACAATTTTAACTTGGACGGTTTTGACTTCTGTATATTGTTTTAAATTGAACGATGCAATGTCAAAACAGAACCAATAGTTGTAGTTTCTTTTCCTTCTTCGATTTTTATTTTAAAAATGACAAATTATCAGAGATGAAGGCTTTTGACAAAGTCGGTGTAATGGCAGCATTATATTGTTTCTTATGTTTTTGCGATTAACAAATACATGAGGGAAGAATCCCAACCATTATCGCCAATTTGTCTCCAATAGGCATCCGAAGTTGTAAACCTGATGAAGCTGAATTGGATACTAACGAGTTCAGACCGGGGCCAGTTTAACAGTTTCGGAAATGACTGTACCGCTCACACAAATATAAATAAAGCACGTGCTTCTGTGAAACGGGGCCGGGGGGGGGGGGGGGGAATTAACAATGCAACAACACGCTGTCCAATTTGTGTAAGATATTTTATTTTATCTTTGTTGCAAGAATACTTTCAATACAAAGCGATTTCAATTTGGCTTCAAAGATTCCCGTCAACCATTACGAGTAAAATGAGTGGGGGGGGGGGGGGGCAAGAAGGGGGCCTGGCACAAAGATATCTTAAACAATCCGGAGTAATCGGTACCAACAGTCGTTAAAGTAATTGGTCATGCCATGCATAGTAACAGAATTATAATCTCTAGATAAATTAACAGTGTACAGACAATACCGTCATTATAGGTGAGGCAAAACATTGTCGCTATCTTATTGTTAGTTCCAGCATTCCAACAGAACAACAACAACAATAAACTTTAATCAGCTTGATATTGTATTTTAATTCTTTACCAAAATTACTTGAGGAAAATCAGGTTATTCACTATTTTTTTAATGTATCGAGCATAACTTGCAACCAGAACGGGGCCCATAGATTACATATAAACGAAGGGTTAAAGTTGCAAAGCTTGCTCACAGAGTTCAAAATTCCATATACATATTTTTGTGCGTGTTTGCCATCTGAAGTGATATCCAGCAGAATAGATATTTAATAGAACTGCGTGTAATAATTACAGGTCTCACGGATGCTAGCGCAATGCAAGTGGATAGATATAGAGTAGATGTTTCAAAGTATAACAAACTTACATGCTTTTCACACAAGCACTTTAGGCCTTGCGTCTGTTTACTTTTCACGCTTTTTGCAAGTTCGGCTGGCTTCGAGGTGGCGCAATGCCATCCTAAACTGCAGTCACCTAAGTCCGGGTCCGCCAAACTTGCGAGTTTAACAAAATTGGGATGCCCTGTGCCATTTAAGTAATTGGAAATTTACTTTAGCACATGTTATGTTCATGTTTAAAGCTGTTTTGGGTTGTTGGTATGGTCTTTGATTAACTCATCTGTGTAGGGTCGGTCATACATCAAATGGCGACCCAGGCGATGAGTATCTTACGCCCTCGTCCCCCCATCCTTCCATGTATTCAGCACTCTAAACCCGACACCCAAGATCACTAGGTATCTTACTGTAGTAGTTCTTTATATTTTGCGTTGTTTTATACCAAAAAGGCGCCTCATACTGTTTAACATGCTGCCTTACTCTTAAATTGCTTCAGTATTGGAATTTAAGGCAAACTCCTCATGATAACTGGATATACATAACAGGATGTACAAAGTGGTTATAGCGAACAAATGCCGGTACAGATGGTTTTAATTCAGACAAGGTGCTCCACAGGGCAGAGTCTTACCTCCTTCTTTATCTGGTATTTAAAGAAGGGTTCCTATATACGCTTATCATGAGAAACTTGCTCTACACTTGGAGACTCCTGACATGTCTCTCTAATTCTGAAAAAGGACTAAAATGTTCAAGATAATTACCTAATGCTCACGAAAATACCTCTTCAAAATAAATATGTTGCAGTGACAATTTATAAGGCCACTAAGCAATTAAAATATGGAAAATGTGCTAGTTCAGATAAAATATTGAATGCACTTGCAATATATGGTTCAAGATAATTGTTGTCTTATTTATATTGTTTATTTTATTTTATCTTTCATACAGATAATAGTTCACAGTCGTAGTCAAAAGGTCAAATAAAAGGTTCAAAACTTAAGATAAATTGCTTTAATCGATGTAATATAGAAGTTTGTGCCTGTGTTTTGAATAAACTATTAAATGAGTAGTATAGAAGAAAATGCTTTAATACTGAGGCTCAAGCTGGATTTATATCCGATAGGTCAACTATTGATATATTTACACCTCACTCATTAATTAACCTATTTCAGGGGGAAACGTTTTGGTGCATGAATTGAGTATATAAATGCATTCGGTTACATTCCGTTACATTCTAAGTCTCTTTATGATATAAGCTTGATAAAATTGTCATGGTAGAATATTCAAAATAATGAAATGCATATACAATACTGTGTAACAAATCTAAATACAATAATGATCCTTCGAATGACTTTTATTATAATATTGGTGTACGACAAGGCTAATTTATTACCGTTCTTATTTTCAGTGTTTATAATGATATAAAGAACATTTTCATTTAAAAGGGTATTGATGGTACTGACACTGGTATAATAAAGATATTTCTGACGATATGTATTTTTATTTCAACAAGAAGTGATGGTTTACAATCAGGATTAGATACATTGGAAGACTCTTGACTGAAATTAATAATAAATATTTCTTACACTAAAGCTATGATATTCTCAGACCGTTGGAGGAGTTGCGAATGATGGCAGAATCATAAACAACAAGACTTTATTATGATGGAACTGACATTGAAATCGAAAGTAAATTTATATATCTAGAAAATGTTGTTATAATGGGCGGCTCATTTGCAATGTTGCCCATCTCATCTGTGATTTCAATAGCAGTGTGGATGCTTGGAATGCCTGCCCGTTGAGAGCCTCCGTGTCAGAGACCCTGTCCTGCCGTCTTATCCTCATTTTTCCTCATGCAGCCCATGTGAAAACGATTCATCTTCTTGGCATAGCGTCTGTGCATTGTCCATGTTTCGCAAGCATACACAGGGTCAGCAACACAATGGCCTTGTAGACCTGAAGTTGTGTTTATAGACTGATCCCTCTGCGCCCCCATATGTGCGCACAGTTATCATATCAGAAATAAACACTTGCTTTAGCTATTCTGCTGTTGGTTTCATCATCAACGTGAACTGCACGTGACAGTGTGCTGCTGAGATATGCGAACTTGTCCCTTTACTGTTATGTTAGGTTCCGCGTAAGGCTTTCATGGTGCAGATTGGTGCATCACTTCTGTCTTCTTGATACTGATTGTGAGACCGAATCTGTCACAGACTGAAGAGAAATGGTCCATACTGTGCTGCATGCCAGATTCAGATTTTGCATTCAGGAAACAGTCGTCAGCAAATAGGCGATTACTTATAATCACTTCTTGTAACGTTGTCTTCGCATGTAGTTTCCTCATATTGAAGACTTATCCATCAGTTTTTGTATAAAACGTCGATCCCAGTACATGTATCATGGTCACAGAGGTTATAAGTAAGCATGGCATACTGAAGAAGGTGTGGGGCCAACACACAGCCCTGCTTGACTCCATTGGTGACTGGGAATGGTTCATTTGACTCTTTGTCGCCCACGACACGAGAGAACATGCAGTCATGGAATGTATTTATCTGGGCAACCAGTTTTGCTATTATCTTCCAATGGTCTCCATTGCTGACTGTGTCAAAGACTTTTGTCACATCGATCAATGTCGGGTATCTGGCATTTTTCTGAAGTTGACGAGCTTCAAACACCATGTCTGTTAGTCCACTCGTCCTTTCTTAAAGCCATAATGATTCTCTGTCAGCAGCCTCTGATCGAGATGAAAGACAATACGATTATAAATCCGACACGGAATGACATCGTGAATCTGGAAGAAATCCTCTTAGAATACTTAAACTCTTTGAAATTATTGATAGACAAAATTTAAATTTTAGCAGTAGGAGATGTACAGAAATTGCTTATGACATTTTATTTTAAAAATATAGAGTAAACCCAAATAAATTTTTATGGGTAGAAAAAATGAAATAACATTCTGAAACACGTGATTTTGGACACGGTTGCAACAAGGTCTAAGTAATGTGTTCCTGCAAGTAGTAACGGACAACATGAAAAATAATTTTATTCAAAATTTAAATTCTTCGCTTGAATCTTCTATTAGTGCACGGATTTAAATTTATCTTGCAAATAGTGTTTTTTCAATATGAAGTATGTCTTACTTTAATTACTATTAAAATGTTACGACAACACTAACTAAATAGGAAGAATGTAAAAGAAGAAACAATATCTTAAAACAGGCAGATTGGTTAAATCGCAAACACTTCCATAAGAAAATAGAACGTGTAGTTCTTGCAATATATCAGAGGATAAACTTCATTTTAAATTAGAATGTCAGAGGTACATGAAATATAGACACAAATAAATAATTAAATAGCATTCGAGACCCCCGGATTTGGCTACGTTTGAAGAGTTTCCTTCAAGCAATAATCGGAAAATTTGTGAGAATTTTTATCACACTTTTGTAGATCTTCAAAAATTCACAGTGAATTATTAATGTCTGCACTATACTCTTTTAATTAAGTTATGAAACGTTTACAAAATACACTTATTCAACCAGCCTTAATTAAATGCTGTACAAGAGTTTATTAAACATTTAATAAAAATACATCAACCATCCTTAATTAAATACTGTACAAGAATTTATTAAGCATTTAATAAAAATACAATTTTTAACCATCCTTAATTAAATACTGTACAAGAATGTGTTAACCATTTAATAAAATAATCACCATTTACACCAGCCTTAATTAAATACTGTAGAAAATGATAACTATGTAGTTATGCATTTGTTGCATTTGCTGCTTATATATGTCTGTCCTTTCTTTGTTTTTTCCTTTCCTTTTGTCTTCTGCTGACTGTTTGCTAGTGTTTTCTGGTAATTAACAAACATTCAAACCTCATAATGATTCGTATTCTGACGCAAGCGACGACAGGTTCGATTACGATTCACTCTGTTGCATTTTGAATTACAATGTGTAATTTGAAGATTATTGTACATTGTTAAATAGGTATCTGTCATTACTTCGTGTTGGTATTAATTAATATTGCGTATATACATTTTCAAAAGACCAATAGGTTAATATACAGTACGGTTCTTCTACTTCATATTTCTCATATAACTTTTTATACTTTTTATGCGGACATTCCCATAAATTTCATGAATCAGCCATGCTTTCCAAACAAAATTCGCGTCAAAAGAACAGTTCATAAAGCTGTTCACGAGCATTATGCTTTGCTAGTACAAATTTAAAATAGCGATTACGATTTGTCTACATGTCAGCAAAGAAGTTAACCGCCTGTGATTCATTTAACTGCAATGCAAACATACGATCGCTAACCCCATCCTGTCACTTTGGGTGTTGCAAAAAATCACTATATCTTCCTCTATCAAAAATATATGGTCATCGGTATATCTAATACTACAGAATGTTGCGACGGTATATCTAATACTACAGAATGTTGCGACGGTATATCTACTACTACAGAATGTTGTGACGGAATATCTAATACTACAGAATGTTGCGACATTTTCTTTTAATACCAGACAAATCGTCTGTGATTTTCCGAGGTACCGATATGATTACTGTGGCTTCATTCTTCACAAGTCAATCAATGTTCTGACAAATTCCAGCTGCCGAAACCACATGGGCAAACCCCTAACACTTCTCTGGACAAATTTCAGCTTTATCGATTTCGCATTAGTTCATTTTAGCTGGTTCGATATCATCGATGCATTTCTACATAGCGATATTTTCTCTGACGATAGCGTCTTGCTATACAAACTTAAAGGGTCGAAACAGAACGATAGTTGAATGACGCATGAACTAAATTATATAACCCGTACGAAAATTAAAATTTTCTCAGTATCTTTCTGCCCTTTAACGTTAAAACATGAAGAAAATATATTTCCCGGTACTACATAGACCATTTGTGTCAATGTTGACGCTGTGTCATCTTATGCCTACAATATATACCTAATTAAATACAGCATAATCTTTTCTTCAAATTTCACTCTACAAAAAAATTGACAGCGCTTATTAATAATACCATATGTACCTTTGGTTTTGTACCGGCAAGACGTATCCTCCTCCCAGTGGTTATTTGTTGTATTTCTACGCTTACAGCATGGATTTATTACTGGTCTAACAACCCTAAAAGCGCATAAAAATGGTTTATATTATCTTTTTAGTTGTTTAAATTATTTTTTCGTATCTTAACAGGCACGTAAAAAATACAAAGAAAAGATTTGTATTTGTTCATGTAGTTCATGTTATTGTACAATAGATTTCAGCAATGATATAAACGATGTATATTTTGATCACTTTTGTATGGCATACCTCGAAGGCGACACAATTTGTTAGGCTCCATCTCTGGTCAAATTAGACATTATGAAACGTTTCGGCTCCCTAATGACTAGCAAGAAGGTCATTTGTCTGAACTGCAAAACTTAGCAAAATAAGTGGTAAAACCACCTTTGTGTCATTTTACGTGAAAAAGGCATTACAGCTAATACGACAGTTTTCGAATCGGCTCCATAAAAAAAGATATCCCTCAGGTCAATCAGTTGACGATTCCAGAAATATACTGGGAGAAGTTTCTTCGAAATTCACCCAAAGATGTGGCAGTCACAGTTGTCCTGCCTATATTCCAACTAAAGAGAATCTACTTACATTCAATTACTGACAATGCAGCTAATTGCTGGAAAACTGCAGTTTTCCTTTTACACTATACATGCGATAATTTTGTCATACATGTATCGATGACAAGTATCGTGTTACAGCATGGCTGGCAATACCTAGCTCTAAGCACAGGAGTCTGACGTGTTATCAATAAAGTACGGCGAAATCTCTGACAAGATGAAATCACCTTATCGGTAATAAAAATTCGTCGTACTGTACATTATTGATAAAACGCCAGATTCCTGTGCTCTAGGTCATTCCAGTTAATTTCTATGATGTCAATATTATATATTTCCTCACCGTAACTCTCTTAAAATATCTCTTTATATATATATATATATATATATATATATATATATATATATATATATATATATATATATATATATATATATATATATATATATATATATATATATATATATATATATATATATATATATATATATATATATATATATATATATATATATGTATGTATATATATATATATATATATATATATATATATATATATATATATATATATATATATATATATATATATATATATATATATATATATATATATATATATATATATATATATATATATCAGGTATGGGCTTTCTCATGGGATAAAACTATATGTAGAGCACTACAAAAGCAAAAACAAGGTTAGCTTCTTGAATTCTTGAATCATGAAAGCTCGGCAATGCACGTACAGCCGAAACATGGAAGTTAGTATAAAAAAAAATTAAGCGAAATAACAAGTAATTAAAACATGTTAATTGATTTAGTGTATATTTAAGTCATTCTTCTGCTTTAAATTACATTATTAACAACTATAATATTATTTGTATTTTTTCTCCCTATCTCTTGCTCTCTGGATTGTGGGCTCCATTTATGACATACAACTAGATACTTTACACTTGTGATCACAGGGAAAATACCCATCTCGTGAATGAAAAGTAACGATTCGCATCTATATAAATATAGTACATACACATTTTAATGAGCAGTATTTTGTTCATATGTACGTCTGCAGATATATTCGTCATATCAGTTTTCATCGGTCTATAAATGAACTACTGCTCCGTCCCCAGCACAAAACTTAAATCTCGGGATTCTTGGACGGTAGGTGATGTAGAAAGAAACGAATTACTGAATGTACACACACACACACACACACACACACACACACATTGTCATATATTTTTCGAAACTTTGAAAACTTTTAACTCTGCCGGGCAGTTACAGCAGATAAAACCTTCATAAAATATTTGATATAATTTTTGGTACTACTCATAGGGAGTTACAAAACACTTTTAAAACTACTTTACAACAACTGCAAAGAAAAGATCTCAAACCCCTGACGTTTGTAAGAAAACAGCAACAATTACAAAGATATCCTTACTCAGTGAAACATAAGTTCACAAAGTAAAATGTGTCCAAATAGTCATGGTTAGTGCTTTGGAATTACCTCACTCTTTATCGAACTATGATTACGAATGGTATAACGGTTCCACCAGAAACCTCAGTATTAATGTAACTAATTGCTGAGTTACTATGATTTTACTTTTACGTTATCACTGACATTAAATCAGTGTACTCTTTCGCCATCACTGACATTAACCGATCAGAAGCCGCTATTGAGATTCCTCTGGCTCTTCTGAAGAGGTGATTTAATAATATTTTATCCACTTTCATTTTCTGGCTTGAATGATGAATGCAACTTTTCTTGAGTAGCAATTTTGCTGTCGGATTAAATATTTATCACAAAAACCATGTTAATATTTATTTTCAACGCTTTTCAAGATTAATTTTTGAGAAATTGTACGAAAGTAGCTTATGAAAATTCAACAAATGATGCACAATAAGAAACGTCTGAACAGAATAGTTTTACTTATTAGAAATAGAGTTCTAGCTTGTAGTTAAAATTACAGACAGTCAGCAGTACATGAACACCGTCTCTTTCGCTTCAGGGACACTACACAGAAGGGGCGGAGCTAATGGACCAAGTTCTCGACGTAATCCGGAAAGAGTATGAAAGTTGCGACTGTCTTCAGGGATTCCAGCTGTGTCATTCGTTGGGTGGCGGCACCGGTTCCGGAATGGGGACATTAATCATGTCTAAAATCAGGGAAGAGTTTCCGGACAGAATAATGACGTCATTTTCCGTCTTGCCTTCTCCAAAGGTAATTAGGTTATTCTACTCTGATTTTGGATTGTCTGCCCCATTTATAACAGAACAAAATAATGCTAATAAGCGAAAAAGGTGAATTCGTTTATGCTTGTATCAAAAGAAAGAGAAGTTTGCGAGTGGCCTCACTCCTTTAAACGAAAGGTTCAGTCAAATCAAAACATCTTCACATGCTGAGTAAATCAATGATATATTCCTTGATGTTTGTATTCACTCTTTGATTTAGCTTCGTTTCAGATCAACCCTTTGTTGAGTCGATGCAGTAAAAGGAAAGATACCCATTACTATTCAACAACATCGTGCACACCTTTTCAAAATACTTTACCATTCGTGTTCTACACAAACCATTTGTAAAATGTTTCACTAATCTTTTTTCCATTCATTATGTGGAAATCTATTAGATTTTTCAATTCTCTGTCCATCATCTGTGTTTTTGGATAAAGGTCGAAAATTAGCCCATGTCAGATTTTTCTGCCTCATTGTTTTTGTGTACTGTCGTCATTAACTGTTATTATAAATCTGTATTCCATAAAAGTATATATCCCGTCTTAAACAGCCACCTCCTCGAAGTGAGATAAATGGCGTCTTTCAGTTAGTTGTTTAATATGGGCTGGTGTCTACAATATTGCTGTTAAGGGACGTTAAAGAAGTGAATGTGAGAGCGTAATGTATCTTTCATTTGTACTGTATGATTGACTGACTTTTGTCCATAATTGAAGGTAGGAGTTTGGGCCTACATGAATAATGTCATGTAGAGTAAACATGTTTGCTTGCTTTTGAGTTCTAAATACAGACTTGATTTTGATCCTAAAAGATTCCAATAAAAAAAATTATTTACAGTTTAATGGAAAATTCCATTAAAATAACTCACCCAAGTCGTTTGATTGTGCCTAAGTTTTTATATTAGGGATGTTTCCATCAAAATTATTCATTCTTATCTTTAACTTAAGTTATGTTCAGATTTAATTTCAGAGAATTTATTTATTTAAATTATTCTTTGCAACTACAAAATGCTCAATAATACTTTCGGACGAAGTCGCTATTTTGGAACTATTATAAATTAATTTAGAAACATCTTCCAGAATATTGGTCATCAGCAATTTCAGGATTGGAATTCATTTGGAACACCACTGGATTGGAATTCAATTGGAACACCACTGGAAATCATCCTCTTTACTTTTGGATTTTGATAGAACTATTAGGACTACGTGGGATTTATTTCACGATACTGGAAGTTCTTTTTAAATGTTCACTTTGCTTATAGGTAAATAAATTATTTGAAGTTTACTAAACTTGTTGGCTTTTGCTCTTTTCTGTTACTTAATTTAAGACCATATAATTGCAACAGTAAGTTGATTTAATTTGTTTGTTTCTTTTATCTAACACACGAAAGAGTTTCTCAAGTATGTATGCAACGAGCATTGGCTTTGACATCTTGGCATTTTTGTTGTTCGCAATATACTATAGTAGGAATAGACGGGACTCCTATATTTTTAGTGTTAAAATTGCAATTTAAAAGAAATATTTTAATAAAGGCCAACCATACTGAAATCACTTCATGCCAAGCGTGTGTTCAAGCAGATGTCATGATACACACTATTGAAAGTAATTAATCTAAACAGCTAGGTCATACGGAAACAAGAAAGAAGTATCGATCTTCGCTGTTTTCCATCGGCAACATTCGTTTTCTTTTTTTCGTCGATTATAAAATTAAACATGATTTATACACACAAAAATGTTTTTCTTTTTTCAGGTGTCTGACACAGTTGTGGAACCCTACAACTCGGTGCTCTCTGTGCATCAGCTGGTGGAAAATGCCGATCAAACGTTCTGTATCGACAACGAAGCTTTATATGACATCTGCTTTCGGACTCTGAAACTGAAAAACCCAAACTACAGCGATCTCAACCATCTTGTCTCCATGTGCATGTCCGGTGTGACCACATGCCTACGATTTCCTGGACAACTGAATGCAGATCTCAGAAAACTGGCGGTAAATATGGTTCCGTTCCCCCGCCTGCATTTCTTTGTGCCCGGATTTGCACCGCTGACTGCTAGAGGGAGCCAGAGTTTTCAGGCAGTTTCTGTTCCCGAACTTACACAACAAATGTTTGATGCCAAAAATATGATGGCAGCATGCAATCCGTTGCATGGTCGTTATCTAACGGTTGCATCAGTATTTAGAGGTCCCATGTCAATGAAAGAAGTTGAGGAGCAATTGATGAAAATACACGACAAAAATAGCAGTTATTTCGTCGAATGGATCCCAAACAATGTAAAAACGGCCGTGTGTGACATACCGCCAAAGGGTCTAAAGATGTCTTCAACGTTTATTGGAAACACAACCGCGATACAAGAGGTTTTCAAACGTGTGTCAGAACAGTTCACGTCTATGTTCCGCCGAAAGGCTTTCCTCCATTGGTACATAGGGGAGGGAATGGATGAGATGGAATTCACAGAGGCAGAGTCTAACATGAACGATCTGGTGTCAGAGTATCAACAATATCAAGATGCAACGACCGAAGACGATGTAGCTTCCGGTGAAGACGAAGCAGAAGAGCTGCCTGCTTAAGATGTTTGAAAAGCAATGGATTTATCAAATACGTTCAAACTTGTGTTAAGCAGCAACATCAGGGAAGGAGAACAAAATCGCCTCTTTCGGCAGGTGAATGCTTCATAAATGTTTATTTCTTTTAAAATATGGCTGTAAGAACCTTTTGTAATAACGTTCTTTAAGACATGTGACTGATTGATACATGTACCCTTTTAGCATGTAATACTGTAATATGAAATGTAAATAGGTATGCGCCAGGTGCAGCTAATCAACCACTCGTTAGGTCACTATGTCAAGAGTATACTGACTGAAGTCAGGGGAGACTCCTAGGAAGTTGATCGTAGTGCGCCATATGCGCGATGATTTTTTAAAAATATTTTTCTTTTATATTTATTTTCTGTTAGCAGGGAGACCGTCGGAGTTATAAGCATTTTTATGTAACAAATAATTAATGATGTATTCCAAGCTACGGTAGTATTGGTTTTAAAATAAGAGCACGCGGATGCATCGTCACAGCGTGGAGATAGGGATCATTTTAAATCGTTCGAGAAAGCAAGTTTACAAACCGGTATTAAGAAATTTACAAAAGTTCTATGAATCTTTCTAAGTTGCAGAATGTCTATATATTTTGATTCCTTAGCTAGAATTCAGGTTCACACTAAAATGCAAACAACTTGCAAACACAGTATCTAACATTTCAGCATAATTGAAACACGTAAAAAGAAATTAAGAACTGATTTACTTGTAATATAATTTCAGGGAGATTGACAGACAGACAGAATAAAAAGCACCTTTGCTGACGAGCATATTTCAAAGATGAATGATAACCTACGTTATAAACTTTAAAATACTATTGAAAAGTGTTTAGAACTATTTTAGATACCCGATTCACATATACTATGATTATTCCACAGTCTTGTAACCATGGTTAGTTGTGAAATAGTTTGACACATTGCAGAGGCAGGTGTTTTACATTTGATACATTGTAGGGGCATGAGGTTTACATTTAACAAACTGTAGAAGAACGAATTTTATATTTGACACATTATAGAGGCATGAGTTTTACATCTGACACATTATAAAGGCCATATTCGAGCTGAATTCCTTCAGAGACCAACACAACAGTTCCATATGAGCCGACACATCTTGATCGAAATCGCTCGAAATTGTGTGCGTGTTTTACACGTCTAACTACGGCACTGAACTTAAACGTTCATACCATAGGTACTCAGTTAGAAGTCTGTCAACTACGAACAACATAGATCCTGATCTGCAGTCGCATAATGCACTGTCAGATCAGAGTCTGTCTTTGTTATTTTTTCTTCTATTGATTAGTCTGAAGAAACTGCATAGATCTAGATATGCCTGCGCATTATTCGACGGCAGATATGTGTCCGTGCAGTTTGCAGTTAGATCCGACTAATAAGTGAGTATAAACGGTATATTTGATACCGCCAGTACCACACACATGTGCCGTACGCATTATATCAGTTTTTGTTCTTTTATTTTGTACCTTAATCATTATAACTCTTCATTATCTTAACGCGTGTATCATAATATTGAAAATTATTTACTGCATAAAGCATTAGCTGTATTTCAATAAATCATGAACAAAAAGAGATCGTTTGCTTAACTATGCATACTATTATGGAGCATGGTAAGATCTGAATATCTTGTGTCCAAGTCAAATTAATTCAATTATTAATATGTTTAAAAGTTACACAGATATGTGTGTGTGTGTGTGTGTGTGTGTGTGTGTGTGTGTTTCCCTAAAACCACACATACACGCGCACACTTCATAACACAATTATAATATTATGTGGTATAGTTTTGTTTCGTGCAGTTCATTTCAGTTCAGGTTAATTTAATATATTTGAGTTTAGTTTTGCTGACTTCAGTTCAGTCAGGAATATCTCAGTACGCTCTGTCTCACATAATTTATTTCAATATTGTTTGACAATATAATTTGTATCCTTTACAAAGTCACATTTTATTTCGGTGACAACGTACTTTGAGAACGAAACACTGCCTTCTTTTTTCTCATGGATCTTGAAAAAGGCACGGAAAAAAACGAGACACAGACAAAACAAAAGCAATCACACATATGCTTTTCTTGCATCTTGTTTTCTTCTTGCTTAATGCGCCAGATGTCACTGCTCAATGCACTTAAGCTTTCCCCAAGTACATAATTTAGTACTGTTAATCAAGTTGACCGCATGAGCTAAATAGTGTTAACCAAATCCTAAAAGTAGCAACAAAGTAGCTATGTTTTCGAAATACGATTTTCAAATAAATGTGATAAAATTACCGCTGTTTAATTTAAGGAACTTGATAACCAGATTACAGCAAATACAATTTTCAGCTTACTGTGTCTATGAATTTGTATTTTTTAAATAAAAAATACAATTACATGTTTTGCAGTAATTGTACTTGTTTCAAATTAGTAGCAAAAACATTAAACTAGTAATAACGTGTCATTAATTTACAGAATTTTAATGCATGCAGCTGAATCACGTTTCCTTGAGAATTCAGGTAAATGATTAAAGAAAGAAATTAGCACACCTGCTTGGAATAAACTTGTCGAGCATTTCATCTTTCCTGTGTCATTGTAGAAATTATGGGTAATTCCGGTTTGAAGGCTCATTATTATAATGCATTTTTGTTCCTAGATTGTTTAATATGATTTTGTATGCTGAAAACAAAATGTCAGTCCGTGCATTGGTTGTTGTTGTTGTTGCTGTTGTTGTAGGGTTTAAGGATATTTTTCTAGCACAAGATAGGGAAAATCATGTACGATATTATGTACGATATCATTGCCACTAATGCACGCTTAACACAGATGGTGTAGCAAAAAAATCTGTATATAATCCCCCTCCTAAATTCTTAGAAGCGCCAAAAAAATTAACAGGATTAATAACGTGTCCGTCTTTCTTGGAAACATGTAGGGGAAAATAGCTACATAAATCTCTCGCTTAGCGACCCGAAAATACTTGGAAAGAATGCTATGCAAAAACCAATTAGAAAACAAATCTCTAAGTCAGTGGAAAAGTAGGCTACGTGATTGACACTCAACAATATATAAAAAAATATCTGGACATATTACACGAGGGTGGGGTGGGGTGGCCCTGCCTATTCGAGCGCAATATGTTGCTGATATTACCGATATATGTTCCCTTGTAATCATATTTACTTCGTGTAATCATATTTATCTCGTGTAATCATATTTACCTCGTGTAATCATGTTTATCTCGTGTAATCATATTTATCTCGTGTAATCATATTTATCTCGTGTAATCATGTTTATCTCGTGTAATCATATTTACCTCGTGTAATCATATTTACCTCGTGTAATCATGTTTACCTCATATAATCATGTTTATCTCGTGTAATCATATTTACCTCGTATAATCATTTTTATCTCGTATAATCATAATTATCTCGTGCAATCATGTAAACATTACATAAACAACATTTGATGATTTTCATTTTCTCATTTTAATGTCTTCACGACGATAAGTCTTGCTCTCTGATCACTTCAATAGTGCACAGTGTAAACCATTGTTAAAAGTAGCTATAATGCAACAAAACCTGAACAGGCGATACAATGTGAAAATAAAACTAGGTCGGAAATGCAGTCACTTTATATACATGCAAGTGTATAAAAATATAAACTTTTCTAAGTACATCGAGCTGAAAATTGTATCGTGCGTTTCATAATACAAAGGTGGCCATTTGATATATAAACATCAGAGGATATAAAAGGTGACTAGTTGATATAAAGACATCACCTGACGAAAGGTGGCTATTTGATATATAGCCATCTAATATACGACATTCCCGAGTCGTATGTATCGCTGTATCAGAGCAGCCAAAATTGTCTTGGTGAACGTTTGTATTCATTAGTGTATTATTTAATAGGATCTAATTTTTCACCAACAAAAATAATAATTGAAATAACGCGCACTCTAAATATTATTAATTGCAGAATGTCACGTTGTGTGAGAAAATTTGCTTACAATTCCTGCCTCATGTTTATAATTGTCATCTGACTTTGGGTAATGTCAATATGTGTTATATAATATTAGGACCTTAGACCTATTCTGACCCAAAAAAAATACCTGTCCGTGACTTAGCCCATTGCGTCACAGTCAAGTTCGCGGCTAAGTCAAAGAGAACCTTGCCGCGGTGGCGAGAAACTGTTTTTCAATAAGTCAGTGACGTCACTAGTCGGCTTAGGTTTAGAGACCGGTAACGCGACATTATAACATATCAGTGCTACTACCCCAGACAGTTTTCAAAGAGACCACCGGTATCCAAATCAGAAGATAGTCAAATCTTGTGGCGGGTTTCTCACGCAGCCAGACATTATCCTGATACATTCATTTTGGAAGAATTAGTACAGTTTTTGACGCCACTAAAGAAACATCACTGAACTCAGAGAGCAAATTATGCACTCGTAAAACAGAGGGGAAAAAAGGAGTTCTAGGAAATTCGGACGAGATTCGGAACAAAGGCCTTCGAGATAAAATATCGTCGCACGAATCTGTCCCACTTTCCTAGAAAGGTTTATGTAAGATTTATACGTTCTTATTTACTTTAGTAGAAATTTAATCTACTGTGTATAGCTGAATTATCAACATGACATAACGTCGCGCATAGCGAATTATTAATATTCAAGATTAATGTATGTAGCTGTTAGGATACAGTCGAAATGGATTATGTAATCTGCTACGATGAATTTAATAGTATGTAGTGTTAGACCTTGTACTTGTATGTATTTCAATATATAGTTGTGGATTATGCAGAGTTATGCGTTGTTGGCCTATGTACGTATAATTAGGCATTTTATATTTGTATTTGTTTTCATACTTTGTTAGGTAGGAATTGCGTAGGAATGTTGATGTTGATAGTTTACTATATCGAGAATTAGGGATATATGTGTATGTATCAGAAGTCGTAATATTATTGTTGTTGTTATAGCCTTTATTATAGAGCAAGCGTGTATGGACTATTTATATGTGAGTCTATGAGTTGACCTAATGATTCAATCGCCATTATGTTGATGTAAGGCCTGTGAGAGAGTGTTAATTCTTGTGTGACTGAGCAAGGATAAAAAATCGTATGTTGGTAATAATACCGTAGAGGCCACGTGACACTGAAAATCATTTAACGTTTACTTACATACTGTAATAATCTCATTAACACATGTGTCTCAGTGCTTAGCGCAGTTGTTCCCAACATTTGTTTGGCCACGACCCTAAAATATATTTTTGTGAGCCTCACGACTAGATTTCCTCATTTTGAGAAGTTTTGCCACCTTCAAAAAATATCCTGGCGACCCTCTTGAGCGTCCTTAACGACCCTAACTTGGGACTCGACGTGGGGGTTGGGAATCACTGGATTAGCGTGTCGGGTCAAAGTGTGCTTTCGGTTTGAACTTTACAATCGGATAAACTATGACTTTCTACCGTGGCGTATCAGTGTACAATGGAATTTACTCCGAACTAAATAACCTACATGTGGTTGTGTGCCTTAAAACACCAAACACCGAGCACTAAAAGTGCGGGCTGTATATATCCATTAAAAAAATAAAACGCAACAGCATGGACCTAGATCTAAGCCGGCAAGTCAGGCCTGGAAATCATACAACTCGTGAGTTTAAATTTGACTTTGAGACTTTCTTCCCACCAATCACAATTGAGGCTAGTTTTGAAAAGTGGTTACCGACTGGATGATAGTAGAAATTCAATATCAGACTCAAGCTTAGAATTTTTTTATTTCCAGGCCAAGGCCTATGCCGTTAATTAAAAGTCAAACTTATAGCGTAGACCCTGACCTGCAGGCGCATTATGAGACTGTAGTTTTGAGTCTACTCTGTACACAGATGAATACAGGTTATACATGGTTACATACGTAAAAGGTAAACGATAAGATACACATCCTTGATAAAACACTTTGCTTGAATGCAATACATTGATATAAGTTACAGCTATGGATGACTTTGTTACTTTTGCATGAGGTCACCTATCTATATGTTCTTTATATATGTATGTATATAAAACTGAAAATATGTAATATACACATGAACCAAAAGTTAATTGTGCGTTTAGATGCAAAGACAAAGACATTCAACTTTATCTTACATAATTGTGATGAAAAGAAAAACAATGTATCACTTAGTACACTTTGCCTATAGTGTGTACAGTTTCATATTTGTTATAGTATACCATGTGAACATGTCACTTTATTTGATTCTGATTGGTCCAAATAAACCCATGATATTATTGTTCAGTATTCTCTTTACTGATTGGCAGCGAACGTGGGGAAACTGTTAAATTCGCCTTCTGGAATGTTTTGTTTTTGACGAACATATTGGCGGCCATTTGTCAACTCGACTCGAGAAAGGAATTCGAGGAAAATTATCTAGGCTGTCTAAATATGGACATTTTACCCCCACAGGGGTATGTTATGTCATGTATATCAATATCATAACAAAAATGGCGTAAAACTCCAAAATAAGAAGAAAAAGAAGAAGCAAAACTAAGAGTATTGCTCTGTTCATAGCGGGTGTTTAGGGTGGGGTTGGAAGGGGGCGGTAAACCTGTAGCATGGAATCCATCCTAAATACAAGCGTGGTTTAAATGTTAACTTACAGAAGTAAATAAACTCACCTCTGTTCACCGAAGAATGTGGACGTAAACCGGTTTCCAAACTGACAGAAATTTATCCAACCACTGCATATTTACGTGGTAGATATGTCATGCAGTTCCTACTCAAAATTAAATTTGTTTACATATTCTGAAGTCTGCTGTTCCGATGCAAGTACTGCAAATACCAGGTCACAAATACGCTATTAAGAAGGATGCTTGTTCTTTGACTTATAGATTGTAAAATAAAGCATTTTTTTTTTTTTTGAAGTTAATACTATTTCAACTTTGTTTAGACTATTTTTAGGCACAATAAATGAAAGATGCAACGTTTGTCAGAATAACGAAATTATTCAATATTCTTTCTATCTAAATAATTTCCACTGAAATGAAAACTATGTGATAAAAGTAATCTCAAATGGGTTATGATTTAATATTAAAATTTTCAGACTCGTTGAATAATGTCTAGCTTTTGCTCACCAAGTCTCGCAAAAGCTAGACATTATTCAATTTGTTTCAGAAATTCAGTATTAAATCATTACTCATTTGAGATCCTCTTTATTTTACACGGGGTACATATGCATCAATCAATAAGTGAGATATCGATTTAGCAGAGAAGCATAATAGATGGTTCGCAGTTTTCGAACGAACAGTTTGGAAATATACAAATTAGGACTTTAACAATAAAATTAATGATAAGATTAAGAACTCTAACCAGGATGAATTATAAGCTCACTGCATGGATAAAGGGGTTGTGATAAGACCAGATTCAAGGGTTGTGATAATGCCATATTAAAGGATTGTGATAAGACCAGATTAAAGGGTTGTGATAACAACAGGT
Source organism: Sinohyriopsis cumingii (assembly GCA_028554795.2). Lineage (NCBI taxonomy): Eukaryota > Metazoa > Mollusca > Bivalvia > Unionida > Unionidae > Sinohyriopsis > Sinohyriopsis cumingii. Next base: position 85,587,913 of record CM068831.1, read on the forward strand.
AAAAGGGTTCTGATAAGACCAGATAAACGGGTTGTGATAAGACCAGGTAAAAGGATTCTGATAAGACCATATAAAGGGGTTGTGATTAGCCAAGATAAAATGGTTATGGTAAGACGAAATACCACCTCTGCAATCATCAGATCCTTGTACGAATTGAATACAAAAAGGTCAAATATACACGTTTCTGAACCAATTTTTAAATGGCAAAAGCCAACGATTCTCATCTATATCCTAGTCTGAGGATTCACAAAGATATAGTCTATCTAGGAAATAAAAAGTAGCATTATTGAAATCTCAAATGTTAAGCTTTCAAAATAAATCTCTCAAAACTGTACCTAAGTTATATAAGATCCCGATTGGAATATGTCAGTATGGCGCAGTCGTAATTAAAGGAAACTGGTTAAAAGAAAAGAGTACAGCCTGAAGCTGCCCACATTACCACGGGTTTACTTTCTAGTGCATGTAAAGAATTTGTATCATTAGGAACTTGAGTTTTGTCCTTAGGTGAAAGGACAACCAGTCACAAACTTACGCCTATCTGAAAGATTATCAGCTGTGACATCTGAAAGATTATCAGCTGTGATGCCCCACTAGTTTGCAAACGTTGACTCACCCTTATTAAAGCGATACTGGCTACTATCCATGACATAATAGGTTTGACATTGTTCGAGTGGCATGCAGGTGTGCTCTTTGTAGGGAATCGTGTATCGAATATAGTGTCAATTTCGTGTCTTTCAGATCGCATACGTTATATTATGTCAAAACGATCCCTGCTTTAAAAAAAAAACCAATATTTGTTTGAATAAAATATATTTTTTAAAAACTCTTCTGGTATATAGATAGCAAATTCTACTCTCAAAGCTGATCAATAATTTCATCCTGACCGAGGCATCTATATACATGTAAGTTTAATAATTCATGTATGTGAAGAGGGCAACGAAACCAATGAATATTATTTCTTTTCCTGTAGCAGACATTTTAATCAAAGACACATGGTATTATTTAAACGAAACCAATTTAAACTTTTATTAGAATTTGTTATTAACATAAAGTCAATTCCTAATAAATGAGTAAACTTAAACTCTAGGTTTTGGCAGTAAAAACACTGTAGTATAAGCTCGATTCCAACATTACTTCAACACTTTCCTTACATCCATGCCACAAAACCCCCGATAAAAAGTTGCAACAAAGAATTGTATTTTGCATGACTTCATTAATTTGAAACTGAATCAGTATATTCGAATGGGGAGCAGAGCATTTTTAATTTTCTAGTAAAATAAATATAGTTCCTAATTGTTGTGTTCTTGAATTTTAATATGTGTAGGTTTGAAATCAGCCATTTTAGGGCCAAAGTTTTTTTTTTAAAGAATCGGCCTTGTTCTTTCCACAGCACCTTTGCGATAACCTACAACATGTATCACCATATTTTGTAAACCAAATATATGCAGTGAATGAAACAAAATTTTAAAATAAGGTAATGTCTTGTAACCTGTAACGTTTGTTTTTACAAAAAACTTATTAGAACTTTATTAATAGTTAAAGAGGAAAACCATGTAAGAATTTAAAGTAAGAAGAAGAAAAAAGCGATCGATAAATCGATTCCATGTATATAATCAGTGAAAACTGTCATTACAGGACCTTCTTGCCATAGAACCTACTCACAAATGGAAACGTTTATATATATATATATATATATATATATATATATATATATATATATATATATATATATATATATATATATATATATATATATATATATATATATATATATATATGTATGTATGTATGTATGTATGTATTTTCATTTATATATATATATATATATATATATATATATATATATATATATATATATATATATATGTATGTATGTATGTATGTATGTATGTATGTATTTTCATTTTAAACAGCTAACTAAAGGGCAGTTGCCTGAAAAGGACAAACGTATGTGGTATATTAGTGGTCTTTATAAACAGGTCTTCAAAGTCAATACCCTTGCACGAGGTATATATGGAAAATAAAGTGTACCGTTTCTATTTTTCTTTATGCAACAAGAAAACCCCTAAAAAAATATTTTAAAAAATACAGTTAAACAGAGTATTGATTCTGGGTGCATGGCGTAACTAACCCTGTAATTAGGCTTCCTTTCTAACGTACTCAAAAACTAAATGCGGTGTTGTAGATATGCCTAGGTAAGGTAACAACCGCGCCCGTTTTCACTTTTATCTTGTTCTTGTTGGTTTCATCAGAAATATGAACACATTCTAAATGTCCAGATCAACCTTTGCTGGAAAATGTTCTGTAATGTGACAAATGGGAGCACACCTGTGTAGCTTCGTGTCAACGAGAGTATTTACTGGGAACATTATCCCGTAGTAACAGATGATAGCAGTTTAACACTATCAGCATGGAAAGTCAGGTGGAATTGTTACAGATAATACAGAAAGATGACCGCTTTTCTTGCAGGCTATCAATATCCATGGCTTGCCTCTCCCACTTGTGCAGAGTTAAGGTCAAGTGTACTATTTAGCCAAGCGAAAGAACACGGAGATAAACTAGGGGTACAAAATTCGCTGATTACTGCATCATTTTTTCAATGTTCCTGAGACAGCTGGTAACGAGCATACCCATCTTTGTGAAAGTACGGAATGTCCGTACAGTTTTTCCATGGGGCAACTCGCCCATTGATCTGGTTCCTAGCTTCTTTGCTCCTGCTATGCTTTCTGTTACACACGACTAACAATCAGGATTCGCCAATTTTTACTAATCTATTGGATTGTCAATTTAGGCCGGTTACCAGCGAAACTGTATAACCCGTTATGAATAGACTAAGCAAAATGAAAAGTCCTTTCTATGCATAAATTATAATCCCAAATTTTAAACAATGAGTTGAAATCGGGGAAACTTAGTACTAATATCACTAATCAATCACTGAGCAGGAATTTTTGTCATTTTTATTATATATCTTGTAATTTTATTTCATTGATCAATAACACACACAAATCACTTTTGAATGTCGAACTGGTTGCCAAATGCACTCTAGGTTTGTCTAATGCAGCAATTTGTCTAACGCAGCAATTTACACATACATGTTAATATTCATATTTATGTATATTTCAATGTAATTTTCGCCATGTGAACTGATTGTAGACTTGTATAAATTTCCACGGCGTGGAAATCTGTAGATGTGTGAAAGTCATCGTGAGAAAGCTAATCAAAAAATTTACAAGAGTGTATTTTAATTAATTTCCGTAAACAATGGGCGAAGAAATGATAAATTTTATACGTTGATACGTTTATCAGATTTCAGTTTATGCGGTCAACCTTTTTGTTCATTGCTATATACTTGTACAGTAGCAATTTTTGATAAAAGCTTACTGTTATTTTCATTGTATCTCTCTGAGCTTTCCGTCGATGTGTTTTGTCAAGGCATGGTATGGGATTGATTAGTGGCTAGATGGATGCACACATAGATGAATGGATGGGTAGGTACCTGGGTGTGTTTTTCGATGAAAGGATGAAGCGAAGGACGAATGGGACAGATTTGGTGGGTAATTCATATGTCGTTCGGTAGAATTGAAACAATAATATATGACTTAGTATCGTTAGCAAAACAATGGTGTTTAAGAGCAAGGCTTTTAACTTGATATATTAGAAAATATGCCGGCTATTAAAATGGTGTTTCTCGATATATGTGTATCCTCAGTGGAGGCGGATAACAAAAGGATAAAGGAATAAAGAAATTACTTCAGATGACACGATTTTTAAAAGTTAAGGGACACTTCTAAGTCATATAAGGTTAGGTTTCATTGAGATATATCGAACATGATCTAGCTTGTACTCATAAAATATTATCCTTGCAATCCATTCAAACGTTACTGAGATGCATCGAAATCCCTTATTCCTGGGTTAACCTCTGACTATGACGGGGACTTTAAATTGTGAAACATTTTGAGGAGGGGTGGGCGGATAAAAGACAGGCAAAATCAAATCTGATCGTTGTCTTGCAATGTTAAGTCCCAAACAAACGTGGTTAAGCTCAACCAACTCATTCAAAAGTTATCAAATGCATGGGCAGACAGACCTGATCAATTCGATGTGCCTTTTATTAGAATATAGCGGCAGCATCAATTTCTTTTAAAGAAATGGTTGAATTTTGCTTTCAAAAAGCACCTCCAATATCCGATTACATTGCAAGAAAATAATTGCCAACGTTAAAAAAGAAAAATTATTTCATATTTTTTGCCCTCTTTAAGCAAATCTTGCTTGTGTATTAATTGGAGGAGGGTGGCTGTATGGTTCTTCCGATACTTTACATATTGGAAGTTATGATAGGCATCTAATTTTGTCTTTGTGTACATTCGTAAGTAGATTGATATTACACAATGGCTTTGGCAGACTTTGTAGAGTTACAGCACTAAATCAACTCTAAACAATTGCTTCGAATTGAGAGAGAGAGAGAGAGAGAGAGAGAGAGAGAGAGAGAGAGAGAGAGAATAATGCTTCCAGGCACATGGATTGTCAAGAAGAAAAACATATTGGATCAATACAGAAAATGACGCGACTCTGACGCAGTTGTCTAACGATACGCCCAGTTACATTCTGATTAACTGTATTGACTTACTCTTATGTTCAGTAAAGATGTCATGATGTGAAAGAAGATTTAATGCATCATATAATACTTTAAGATTAAAAGTATGTATGGTAATACTTTGTAAGTTCTGATGAGATTGTTAAACTAATCTGGCAGCTTAATGTAGATACTGATGGTTTATTTCTTTTAAAAGGTCTCTTTTAACTAGTAATATACGGTACATTATCTCCTTCAGCTTCGAACCATGTGGTTTGAAAGCCCATCTACTTCTTAGGCCCAATCTATATATATTCCGAAAATGGCCCTCACAGCTTTTGTATATAATGTGAACCACTCACAATTTAAAATGATTTACACAGGAATTGTGTTTATTTTCCTCATCCTGAAGAATCTCAGCGGTAAGTGAAGCTTTCCAAATTAAAGTGAAATACAATATTCAGGTTTTCGGATTTACAAAACTTAGAACACTCAAGAAAATATCAGACAGAAGTATGTATATAACAATCGGACTTGCGCAACGTGGTAAAGGTATATGAAAACAAAATGGAACTGTGTGCATCAATGTTTGATCCAACGTTTGATGCAAATATGGGTAAATAGTACATAAATGTGGACTCAACTGCTGAATACCGTAAGAAATTTTCCAATGAATTTGTTGTTTGTTTGTTTTTTGCGTTTTCATTTCACATATAAAGAACTAAAAATGGTGATGAATAAAACTACTTTCTATTCTCTTTTTTGTGATTCACAAGTTTATACAGATATAGTGATGTTATGTATATGTATTTCCATAGTGTGATTAACCTTTGTCCATGATTGAGGGTAGGAGTTTGGACCTACCCCAATAGTGTCATATGATTTTGTAAACATTATATTACAGAGCTAATTATTGTCTATTATTGTAGATTATATTTTAAGATACTAATTAATTGCTGGAAACATGTTTACTTGGGTTTGAATTCAGGACGCTTGTATTTCTCTCGAAAGAAAACATGGTCTACCTGCCATTTCCAGATAGCTTGGTAAATTGTAAGTAAATAGACCTGACCTTGTTTACGAATTTCATGGAAAATTCCATTAAGAACGAGTATTTTCAGAAAATGATTATCGTGGCACAGGTCAAGTGGAGAGATACATAAAGTTGTTTACATTTGAATTTACTCATTCCTATCTTACCGTCCATTGTAGAATCACTCTTAAATTGTGTTCAGTTTTAATTTGAGCGGATTTGTTTATTTAAATTATTCTTTGGAATTACAAAGTGCTCATTAAAGTTAGGATTAAACTGCTTGTTTGGAATTATTGTGAACTGATTCAAGGACATTTAGATTATGTCATTGTGACACATCAAGACTGTTGGCACATCAGCACATTTAAAACCATCGGCACATCAGCACCTTCAAGATTGGAATTTATTCGGAACACTATTCGTTTGGAATTGTGATAGAATGTTTAGGACTACTTGGGAGTTGATTCACAATATAGTAATTTCTTTATAAATTTTCGTTTTGTTTTCTAAGGTAATAAATTATTCGTTGAATTGTACAAAACTTATTGTCATGTTTTTTTCAGCAAAAGGAATAACACATTAGTTCCCAATATGTTGCTTGGGATGTATGTTCAAACGCAGACTCAGGCAGATTAAAGAGAAATCAATTAGAGGGGATTAGAATAGCAAAAGGTCTAGCCAGAAGTGCCACGCAAGCAATATCTATGAAGAATACAATGGTTCAACAGGTTATTTAAATGAACTCCTTCCTACTTTGGCGGGAGAAACGTCAAGATACAATTTACATAATCAACAAAACTTCATTATATTAAACGCCAGACGTGAAATAAATCTTTTCCTGACTCTTCTCTTTTCATATAGATTACCATACCCGAAAATATCAAACCGGAAAGCGATTTCTTAACATTAAAAAAGTATAGTGTTATTGTATTACCCCTCTAAGCTGTTGCGTTCCTTCGTATCGTCTTCCTCTTCATTACAAATACTCTAATATTCACACAGGGATCAGAAACCAATGTAGCTAGCGGCCTATAAAAAAAGACCAGTACGATAATCACCTGATCGATAAGTCTTGAGGCTGCTGTGGGGTAGAAGCATAAAGTGCATATTGTTATATTTTCACATGTACTCAATACACCGTTCAAATGCTCCCAATACACAGCTTAAAGGCAAAATCTAATACTTAGTCTGAACAAAATGCCCGTTTCGATCTCTGCAAGTTATGTTTAATTTTAGCACAGCGGAATTTGCAAATTCGCAAATTTTAATATTTTGACGTTCTTTCAAAGTTATATTACATATACAACGCGTTTAAACTAATGTTTCTTAGATTCTAAATGTAAAGGGATTCTTGTTATTATCAATATTACTCTTCATCACATTATATAATGACCACTTGATAGGGATATAGGTGCATTACATCCTAATCGAAATTGCTTTTGAATTAGGGTGACACCATAGTTTACTTACCTTGGGTGTCTCCTCTTGTTTTCTTCTTTTATCAGAATCATTATCCTATAATTATTAACACACCTAATTTATTATTGTTGTGTTTTCTTTTTCTTCTGTCTTTTGTCATATATGATTAATGTGTACCAGTGTATTTGTACGTGGAAGGGCTTAACTAATATTGTGAGAACTTGAAGCCCGACCTCTTTCGCATAATTTAGTAAATAAAATATGTTTAATCTGAACTAAATAGTATGATGTTTGTTTGCTAAAAATCGGTAGCGAGTAATTGTACGTCGGTATCGAGCATCTCCATTGTGGGAGGTATTAAACAGTTAAATGATTCGTAGATATTTCTCCTTTGTTAAAGTCAAACTGTTGCTTCACTTTCGTTTCAGGCTGTTGTGGATTGGATAGAAATTATAGCAAACCGTTTTAATCGATTTTTGGGATGAAAGAAAAATTAGCATTAGAAAGTAACATAAAGTCTTTTTTGTGAGAAAAGAGTACAAATAAACAAACAAATAAATAATTAAATTTATAAATAGACTGGTTTACCTATAAAAATTTATAAATTTTAAATTTCTTCTGAGAGGATACACTGATGACAAAAAGAAATCAGCCAAAGAATGCTGGCACCAATATTCAGTTTCAGATTTAATTGACTTCGCTTAGAAAATAACTCTAGATGATGGATTCATCAAATATAGAGACAAAAGTCAGAACTTTCACCAAGTAATTGGCAATTATGCATTTTGCATTAGATCGAAATGATAACAGTTATACCTCATCCCACCGAGACGTTACACGCTACGCCGTATTTGAACGAGTGATGTCGAATGCAATACCTATCGATCAAATGAGTGATGTCAAATAAAATACATATTGATCAAATGAGGGATGTCGAATGCAGTAATACCTATCGATTAAATGAGCGATGTCTAATGCAATACCTATCGATAAAGTGAGTGATGTCGAATGCAATACATATCGATCAAATGAGTGATGCCAAATAAAATACATATTGATCAAATGAGGGATGTCGAATGCAATACCCATCGATCAAATGAGTGATGTCAAATAAAATATCTATTGATCAAATGAGCGATGTCTAATGCAATACCTATCGATCAAATGCGTGATGTCTAATGCAGTACCTATCGATCAAATGTTCGATGTCTAATGCAATACCTATCGATAAAATGAGTGACGTCGAATCCAATACCTATCGATCAAATGAGCGATGTCTAATGCAATACATATCGATCAAATGAGGGATGTCGAATGCAATACTATCGATCAAATGAGCGATGTCGAGTGCAATGCCTATCGATAAAATGAGTGATGTCGAATGCAATACCTATCGATCATTCGTGACTTCAAGATTAATCCTACTGATACTGATCATACCTCAGATATATGGAGATGGCTGCCATTAGCTGCCTTTCGGACCACCTCGGTCATTTACAAAAGAAGGACTGACCAAGAAGCTGAAAATGCATCGAGCTAATTCTAGGGAAATCGTAAGGTAGGTTTAGTCGTAGAAATTTCCGAGACGATTTATATGGATTTTTGTTTCTTTTTTGCAAAGAAATTTCCGGCAGAAAAAAAAACATGAAATTATTCTGTAAACTATTGCGCTGACTTCATTCGAGGCAAAATATTGCCTCTCAGAAATAACGCGGCCGTATAAAGTGATCTTAATGGAACATCAACAAATTTAATCTCACGGGGTATTTTAAACGTTCTGAATATTTTGTTATAACTAATTTGCTTCCTTGAACTTGTCAATGAATTTACATGTGATATAACATAGGTAAATGACAAGGCCGTAAACATGTCTGAGAAGGAGAACAACTGTGTTACTGAGCAAAGAGCATGTTGTAAAATCTGGCCACTATTAGGGTACTCTCCGATTGATGTCAAAGCCGACATGGATAAAATTTACGGATGCAATTCTTTGCTTACAATACTGAAGTTGTTTCTTCGTTTTAAAGATGGTCACACATCCATGGAAGATGAATCAATTCCTGGAAAATATTGTCTGCGATTGCTGAACGGGACCTATACTACTGTAAAGATACAAATTGATGAAGATGCGAGAGGCACAGTGGAATATATTTATATTACCACTGACATTAATTCGTCAGCTGTTTTGCATATAGTCAAGAATCATTTGAAGTTCAGAAAGGTTTGTGCATGATGGGTCTTAATTTGTTGACGGCTGATCAAAAATAGACTCGGGATAAAATCGCCAAACATCTACTTGCCAGACTGGAAAAGTGTGGCAAGAGACGTTCGAATGAGATCGTCACAGGTGATGAAACGTGTAATTACATTTTCTAAACCCGACCCAAGAGAAAATAATAAATATTGGATTGGAGAACAGGAGCAGAGACCACAAATCGTTCGACACAGCCTTAATGTTAAGAGAGTACCACATGCATTATGTTTTTATGTAAAAGAGGTCATCCACGTACCTGTGCTTGACTGGATATTTATATGCCTCAAACTAGTTGTCAAAAGTCATGGAACATTACCCAACCACCTCTCTGCGCACCGGTACCCATAATTTCCTTCTGCTCATGACAGTACCCTGGCGCTTAAATTCGCCGTCCTTCCAAACTCCCTGAAGGACCACAGCATCCAAAATTTGCCACACTCTTCATACAACCATGATTTTATCTCGAGTGATTTCTGGCTGAATCACGTTATGAAAGTTTTAATGAGGTACAGACAATTTGAAAGCCGTCATGTGGTTCGAAGTGCGGTTTTCAAGTGTATAAGCAACGTATCAAACTAAGAATATAAAATGGCTTTTAATAACTGGATAATGAGACTTAGATACTGTGTAAGTGCATGGGGAATGCTTAAAGTGGATGCACTGACGTGCTGTTAACTAATAAAGAACTTTGTTGTACAGCGCAGTAATATTCAGAACTGTTTAAGTACCCGTCGAAGTCTGGAAGCAGTGAGATCATAGCGCCTTGCCCATAGCCACGCTACCTTGTCTGACCTGTGCAGGATTCAGTCTAAAGCGCTGATCACAGGTTGAAATGCAATACCGTTAAGGTTAAACGCTATAGAGCTGTCACAGTTTTAATCCTTTGCGGAAATTACAAACTAGCATTTACACAGTGCACATTTTATTTTCAGACAAGCATCATCCTATTTTTGAGAGCATGGAGAAAGTGTTTGCATCTGTTTGACCTACTCTTACTTTGGACTCGAACATTGAATCTAGTCAAAAAGCAACCAAACACCACTGAGTTTGTAAAGTCCGCGAAGCCCGAACAAATATCATTCATACCGCAAGTTCGCAAAACTGATCAAGTTCAGTAATCTATGAATATATCCGCAAGTGTGATCAGCTTGGTGTGTGCGTGTGCATGTGCGTGTGAAGGTTGCAGAAGGTGGATCAACCTTTATCAGGTAGGTAGGAATGAGAAATCATACTTTGATAAGTTCTGTATCCTAATTCACAATGTACTCTGTATATTCAGTTTATATATCAAATTATATGTTATTCATCGTATAAAAACAGTAATTATTCTTTTTTTATAGTGTCTATGGGATATGTCATTTGCTTGGAGGACGTAACACTCTGCAAACCAGTTTGCGTGGCCATAGGGAAAATGGGATGTTTGACATGCACGTGCAGAGCCGATATTACGCAGGATACTTATGATGTTCCATGGCAGCAATCGGAACCACTCGAACATGAAGAGTTACCCAATCCATTCAGAATGGATAGTCAACCACCAGAGTTATCACACTTTCGGGTTCAATGGCAGCCATCAGCACAACTCGAACACCAAGTGTTACCAGATCTATTCAGAATGGATAGTCAACCACCAGAGCTATCACACTTTCGGATTCAATGGCAGCAATCGGAACCACTCGAACACCAAGAGTTACCAAATATATTCAGAATGGATAGTCAACCACCTGAGTTGTCACACTTTCGAGCTGATTTCAACCCTGCTTTTGCTTATAATTCACCTAATTTTAGTCCCCCCAATAATGGCCCCGTGAACCCATATAAGAATTACAATATTTTTAAGAGATCAATTGATAAGGTCAAACGTGGCTTACCATGCAAACCAGATTTTCCAGGATTTTGTCCACAGTCTTGTCTGACCACAGATTATAATGGTTGTACCGTCTGCAATTGCACTGGTACAATAGCAAATGGGAACAATAATAACGGAAGTAGTCAGATAAACATTTATGAGGGAGTTTCTGGTAATGGACTAAATATGCCGTTGACACTAAAGCCCGGAACCATTGGAAATCCTCTTGCAATATCAAACCCAAATGTTGCGAATGGTACCGGAAATGCACAGATGATTCCTGATATTGGCATCGGCAACGTCGGAATTGGTGGAAATTTGAACAAGTCTGTTTCAGTGGCGACCTCTGCTGGATCAAACACAAACAATTTAAATCCAGCTTTTAATGGTCCATCGAATCCTTTTCTTTCACCGTATGGACATGGAAGCGCTGCCAACCAAGCCCCTGGTATTTTCAGCATTTTTGGTCCAATGTTGGCGAGCGGTCCAAGCCAAAATCCATCAAATCCTGCCAACTTTGTCAACATGGGTGTCGGAAATGTTGCTCTAGTATTCAATCCAACAAATGCCTTGAATGTAAATCCAGCAATGCCAGGTATGTATTTGTTTTGATAATTTGCCATTTTTCACAAGTAAGGTTAACATTCTTAATTCGACTTTTAAAATCCTCGCAAGCACGCAATCTGATTAGACTCATGGAACATAAAGGATTGTTCCCCCAGCGTTAATTGAATTTCAATAACCATTAAATATACCTTTTGTATCTGATTTTATTAATGTATAGCTTTCCTTGATTTTTCGGGCAAAAAAAAATGCATCCTACAATGAATGCCAAGTGAAAAGTAAGGCGAGACCCTATGATCGTCGTTCCTTGTATATCTTACATTATTTAACAGACATTATTTCTCGCTTGTTCTCAAAAAGTGCAAAGACGGATTTCATTCAAATTGACATATATAATTTTGGGCTCAGGACCTTTCAAGTTTTTCTCATTTATTAAGGAATCATGCCCCCATTGTTTAGTAATCACTATTCGCATATTAATTCTTTTCAAGTAGTGCTTGAGCAGTTCAAACCAATTTTAGCAGCTGTCCGGTACCATGACTTTTCGGGTTTGGGACAAAAAAAAAAGAAAAACGAACAAAAAGAGAACATGTCTTCGCTTGTCCACAAATATACTAAAGGAAACAAAAGAACATGGAAAATGTAATGCATAACTTGGGTTAAACCTTTCTTTGTAATACCATTGGCTGTACAATCTTTGTTTGTTTGATTGATTTGCATTTTTTGTGTGGGGGTAATGACTTTTTCTAAAACGCAAATATCTCTCCACCTGAGAATTTACAATTGTTTTGTTATTTGACAAAGGTTATTAATATAATTCACTGTCTATACCTATTCAATGGGGAACCGCTGTAAGGAAGCACAATACTATCGGCTGCAACAATACATTTTCCGTCTTAACACGATTTCAGCAAATGTGATTAACAGCAGTTTTGTATACTAATTCAATACTGTAATAAAACAATCTGCCATCAAAAAGTGTCGCTGTCACTAATACATGTAACATTTGTCAACCAACTGTTTCTTAAAGCCCTTTGAATGACGTTGACCACATTAAATACTGAAAGGTCGCTGATACCAAAACATAGCAACAAATCCCTCTGAATAAACAACAGAGAAAACTAACACCAAATTTGACACAAAACAACGCATCAGGCCCTAAAGCTCCGAAAACCTCCAAGTTTGAATGATGTTACGTAATATCTCACTTTTCCAGGGATAATATTGGTTCCAAATCAAACCAGAATGCTGGGCTACATAGAAATGTACCAGATACCCCACACTAACCAAGAAGTGAAACTTAAATATTACAGTTTTAGTGTCAAAAGATCGTTTCATTTTTTTAATCCAAAATGTCCCTTGAAAATGAAACGAAAGAAAAACAAAAAACTAAGATTCAGATGTACATGATATTGTGCACGTCCACTTAAGCAGATTCTATTTACATACTAAGTTGGCGAAAAGTGCTGCTTATATTTTGAAGAAAAGAAATAAAATTTACAATTACGACTGATATTATCATCGTTATCATTACCTTTTCAGTGGGTCCAGGACCATCGGTTCCATAATAATCCAGGAACAATCTAATTCGGCGAAATGACGAATAAAGACACCTGATATCGCATGACATTTTTTTCTTTCATCTGTTACACATTTTACTATTTCATACATCTATGTGCGTTTTCTAGTTAAATCATAGTTTACAAATATAACTTGACGTCATGTCTCTACACCAAGCCATTTTTATGCGTGAGAAACTATATTTTAGATAATTAAAACTTTAATTGCAACTTTTCGTACAACAATTTTGGAGCATTAATTTTGTTCAAATAAGCTAGTACAAGACCACAAACCGATGGCGACCGCTCCGTTGGCCTAGTATTTAGAGAGCTTCCGCCGTGGATATTGGAGGTCACGGGTTCAAACACAGGCCGAGTCATCACAAAGACATACAAATGGTACTAACCGCTAAGTCGCTAGCCGCTCAGCATTAAGAGGTTAGTGTTAGGACTGGTTCGCCCTAGTGTCAGGATAATGTGGCTGGGTGGAACATGATGCACCATGTCTGCGGCATAATGCCTCAGTACTAGACATCACTATAAACTGCCACGCTGCTGACATCGTAGAGATATGATTGAACAATTTTTGAAGCTACGTCACAAACCCTAACCACACATACAAACACACTTACCGTGTGAAAGCTTGTCATTAGCTTCTCGTGGGTCGGTGGTTCTTCCCGGGTTTTCTAGGGTTCTTCCTCCACCAGTTATACTGGCCGCATGTATAGTCTATCTTGTGCTGAAAAATGGCGTTGAACCCAACAACAACAGCAAAAATCGTCCAAAAATGTATACGTACATTAGCATTGATTTTGCTGAATGCATCACTCCGGGCATCTAAATAATGACATTCCAAAGGAATATGGATGTATACGAATCCAAATGAACTGAATACTTGCCACTTAAATTTTGTATAATCAAATTCTAAAAAATGACACCCATTACTGAAATAGTCGATGTTGAATGCCTACACGAATGCCAGCGTGACTTGTACTATAGATAACGTGTCGTCACTGCTAACAATGTAAGGTATTATTTAAGTCTATCTAAACTGAATGATTTCTTCTTTTTTATTGCAAATCTGCAAGAATAACATTAAAATTTAAAAGCACGGTTATTTCATTGATTGTTCAAACGATATCTCATGTTATTTTCAGCACCAATCATTTTGGAAGAATCTCTTTTTGTATATGGAACCGGATATTCGTCCGCAAGAAACTGACCAATGTGGAAAATATCACATCGAATAATTCAGAGCCTCTATCAGAGAGTGGAAGTTATTCGATTCGCATCAGAAATAGACGATAAAAAGAATTCTCAGCGTGGGACCAAAATCTATTCAATTGGAACGTGCCTGCCTTTTTATGTCGCATGTTATACCAAGTCTTCTGCTGGTATACCCCATAAAGTGACGCAATTTTGTCAATAGGAACAAAATTGTCACTCTCCGACCGAAGATAAATAACTTCATATCTATGAAAAAAAGGCACGAAGGTAATAGTAATGATTCTTTCGACATTTTTAAATAGTTGGCGGACAAACATTAGCATGTATTTGTAAACGATTTGTCGTTATAAAATGATAGGAACTGAAAATAACACTTGACAAAGTTTCAAGCAATAATGAATTATGGCGTAATAAGAAGCACTGGTTTAAGCGACATTTCAAATTCAGTGCTAAAAAAAAAAAATATCTCAGACAAAGGCCCAGGGCAAGTAACTTTTAAAAAAAATTACAATCTCTGACTCGAATGACTCAAATTTTATGTGCCCAAAACGGTACTCTTTTTATAGTATTTGGACACAAAGTTCAAATTCCTGTATAATATGGAGAGAAAAAGCACATTTAATTGACTCAAGTGTTTATTCGCCTGTCGAAATATTTCACATTAATCAAGATATTTTCCTCCAGGTCCTAATGTCAACTATTATCCCACTGTTCCCGTGCTCAAAGAATTTTTCAGGCACAGGATCTGAGTACCGGTTATTATTTAAAAAAAAAAATCACTTGCCTTACTTATTCTCCATTCGCCCGACAAGGCTATATCGCTTATTAATATTCTGACGCATCCACCCGGTCCAAAAAAAACATAAATGGTTGGTTCCTTATAATTGTGATTCGTCACTGAATCCTCATTCACATTCTAATGATGAAAGGCTCGCTTCCAACGAGATTTCCAGCAATTTATACAAGTTAATATGTAACAATGTGGCATACAGCACTGTTCTTGCGATTTCAAGTCGACGTAATGTCTGTATGTCATTGTGATCTATATGTAGCGAAACATATTCGGTGGGCTTGGAGCAATTTCTTTTCTGTCTCCATGTTTCTGAATTAAAGCTGATATTTTATATCCATCAGTAAAAACAGTAGCTTCAAGTTCGTAATCAGTTCGCGTGCTATTACTGTGGATGTATTATAATTACAGAAAACACCAACTTTTTAAAATCATCGACCACCAACTGTTTTATCTAAATAGATTTAACTATAATAATCGAAGCTCTTTTGTGTGAAAATAGAACATTACATAAGGGGTTCCTATAAGTCGTTAATTTCTTAGCTTAGCTTAATTGTCAATTAATCTTAAAGGTACTGTTCAAAATACTTAATCATAACTGTATTACGAAACGAACTTCACGAAGGAAAAGATTGTTGTCATTCGTGCTGTGCAAGTAAACGCTGACTACATGCTTATTTTTATTCATCCTGTGCAAGCAAACGCTGACTACATTCTTATTTTTATTCATGCTGTGCAAGCAAGCGCTGACTACATGCCTATTTGTATTCATGCTGTGCAAGCAAACGCTGACTACATGCTTATTTTTATTCATGCTGTGCAAGTGAACGCTGACTACATGCATATTTTTATTCATGCTGTGCAAGTGAACGCATATTATATGCAACAATATGAAATACGGAAAACAGAAAAATTACTGTTCTCCATTCATAAATCACTTGTTTCGCTTTTGTTGACAGTTTTTAGCTTTTGGTACAATTAAGCAGATGATATTAATATGGAGGGATCTATAGAAAAGGTAGCCGATTATTAACAATTTACCAGTGTCGATGAAGAACTCTGAATTACAAATGCAACGTTTTGTCGACGGGCTAACATTTGTTAAAGGCAAATTGATAAACAGTTTTTTTGGGACATGAACTTATTTTATATTTTACGAGAGGGGGTGCATCTACATAGAGATGGGCCCTTGACGTAGAGCTATCTGAATTTTTTAGCTCTGAAAATTACCACTATTTACTTTGGATGTTATTTCTTGAATACATCACTGCTGGTAGGCTGTTTTAATCCCAGTGTCACCCAAAGGATATTTACTGTAATATTACTTGTTTGCTATGACGCATACCGCGTCCTGTTACGTGGTCTTCCTTTTGCTCGATCGCTGCAAGTAAATAATTCCTTACTTTATCCTCCCACGTTTTGGGTAAAATCCTCCCATTCTGCACTAAAGCCTTTGAAGAGAAACGATTCCAGCAAATGCAATATATATTGAGCGTGATACATTTATCAAAGTGGCATTTTACCAGGGAATGTATATCTGTTTGGAAATGCTGGAAGTAGTTACTCACTTGGGGTAATATGTTTCTTTTCTTGCAGGCAATATTAAAGGCGATGTTGTTCTTATTGCTACTGTTGTGCCCAGTTAAACACCACTGCCACCAAAATTCTGCATTTCAAAAAACTTCTTAAATAAGTTTAATTTCCTACCATAATACGATTGCTTAGTAGGAATAGATTAAATTTTCTTTAGTTTCTATCCCGTTTGTCTTAAAAAGAAATGAGTGGTGAATGTGTAAAATAAATTTCTTACTGAGTAAGCATGTTTTAGTGATTGGGCGTACCCGAATTTATACTGATTCTTGTCTTTGTGCGACAACACTGTATCAGTCCATAAAGACTAACAAGAAACCACGTGATACAAATATATCATGGACGATGAGCTTACCAAGGCAAATGGGAGTGGACTATCTTTGCAAGCCAAGATTCCGATATGCTAACCCAAACTACAGCTTGGCAGATCGAGCAGATATGTATGTGCTTAGAGTTTTTTAATTTTATTGCATGAGACGGCAAGCCATCGCTTCCAGTCAAAATTAAGTTGCTCAATACTTGAACACTATTCCTATATGATCGAGGCAAAGGGAGCACACAACTTGAATGGACTCATAAATAAGCATTTTCTCACTGTCAGTCCGTGTTTATACAAATAGCTTTCACTCAAACACACCTGTAATGGCTTCTCTCTGATACGTAGTCATATAGTCATACCATCGATGTTAAACATACAATGAATCCTTAGAAGTCAACTGCCTCCACCATTTTCGGCTGATGAACAATGCATCGCTATTACACGCTATTGGTTAGTGGGCATTACATTCTAAGGGAAACAACTCATGAAATTGAATAGAAGTTGCTAGGACAAGACACTAAAACGTCTTCATATAACCAGTGACCTTAGACTTAATTCTACTGTAGTTTGTAAACATGATGTAACACATTCTATTTCCCTTATAAGTAGGTAAGAATGATCATCCGGTTTGCAAACGTTCTAGGAGCACTCACTGCAATATCTATCAAAAAGTTATTCAGCCTTCTCACACTCGCACTCAGACTCACACTTACGTCCAGATATTTATAACCAAATTTAGGTGGACTTAGTTTGAAGCAGTGACATAAATTGTAGAGTGTTAATGCACTTGTGGTAAACAGAAACAAGTGGCTTAACAAAAATAATTCGTACTTTTCTGAGTTAAATACGTATTGAAAAAAGTAACCATATTTTGAGCCTTACTAGCCCTGCAATTTAAATCTGATTGAAGTTCGAGATTACAACAACCGCGACAATCTCTTTGGGATTAGTCGGCGTCACTTCTCTGTCAATCATCTTGTCAAAAAACCTTTTATGGGTCAATAGTTTCGATAAGATCAAATGTGTTCCGACTGGTGGATGACAGTGGTGTTATGCATAACGATCGTTTCTCAGTAGAATGTGCTCTGACCTAAGAAGTGGAACTATTTGACTGTCCTCAGGCCTATGACTGAATATTACGTCATAATGACCTTATGTATCTGTTGCACTTTATCTAAATTGTTTGCGGCTAATTATTGTTGATATGTCAACACATTGACATATCACTTTCTGTGAATCTGATTAGTCCAATAATAATTGCTTTCCTTGGTCAGTATTATCATTATTGATTGCCTGCGACCATGTGAATTGTCATTGAAACTCTTTCTAGAGAATTTATTTTGCTATTGCTATTGCCATCAACAATATATAGGCCGTCATTCCCATCGGGGGAAAAAAAAAACAAGCAACTATCACAAAAGACGCACCTTATGTTGGAATATGACCCAACTATACTACATGGAATTTTCTGATTGCTAAATCAAACAAATGAACACGAATAAACGTTCAAGTAGTTAAATGGAAATATTGCTCCACTTCACCCAACCCACACAATCGCAAGACAAGTATGGCTTGTATGTCAACTTTTTCCAATATAAAGAAGCAACCTCTTATGAAGAGTTGTTGTTGTAGGGTTTAACTCCATACTTCAGCACAAGATAGGATATACACGGTGGCCAGTATAAATGGTGGAGGAAGACCCCAAGAAATGCCAGAAAGAACCACCGACCCACGAGAACCTACTGGCAAGCTTTCTCACATACCCATATTGGCCGAACCCGAGACTCGAAACCACGCAGACAGATATGAGATGGGTGTGATCCGTAACGGTGAGCGCTTTAAACCACTTGGCCACTTATGAAAAGAATGGCTACAAATGCTGGTCTATCAACTGTAATAACGGTATTTAGCCGCAACATTCTTCCAAATTAAAACAATGTCAATATCCGGTCGCAAAACATGTTACCTGGAATAGGATCTCCGTGTCAACCTTGTGAATACAAATCGACCACAGCCAACAGCTCTAGATTATTACAATTTTCAGCATCTAACAATCATTATTTTAGAAAATTATTCTACAACTAGAGTTAGGTGATATTGTTTACATTTGCGACATGCACAGTGGAGAGAATGTTGGTATACCTCTATGTTACTTGGATGTCCTGTTACTGAAATTTCTTTGCATATTGTAACTTGTGCATGATCTAAACACACAGCTAACTAAATTGATTGCTCTCTTGTGCAAAAACAACATCAGCCTTTGATTTGTCTGACGTACAATTATTTAGCAGATATTAAATGATGGAAAAGGAATTTTTGCTGTTGCACCGTCTTTAAATTCTTTTTATATTTCTTATATGCGTTTATGGCCATATTTGATGAAACCAGTACAATTTTGAACGCCATTTATTATGAGGCGCCGTAGGAGACAAAAGCTGGTCCAATGAGAAAGTTGCAGTTGAAATTTCGATGTCGTATGTCCAGAAATCTAATATCACGTGTTGGATCAAATTGCATGTCCTTAAAGTTCCATTTTCTAGATCGAGATTTTAGATGTTGAATTATACAGTGATGTTTTAAAGTTGTTTCCTATGTCGACGTTTTACAGCGTATATTTTGAATTACACAGCGGTGGTTGAAATTACAATATATATATATATATATATATATATATATATATATATATATATATATATATATATATCGAGAATCCCGAATTCACACGCTGTTTGTGATGAAAGTTCCATTTCATATGGCGAGTATTTAGATTTCATCTGTTGAATTTCATAGTAACGAGAAGCTGCCTCCTTCTTTAAAAATAAGGCGGTCTGTTCACGAGAGCGACCTCTAGCGAAGAAATTCATAGTACTTCTCGACCTGTGAATGGTAACTTTCAAACTGTAAATGCATGAAATGTAATGGCGCCTCATAACTGAATACACGAATGATGTATCTTAATACTCGATATTATTTTAAATTTTATTAAAGGGGACATTGTGCAATGGCTGTGTAATTCAACAATCTCAAATCTCAGCATCCTAAATGGAACGTTCAGCACAATCAATGTGATTCAACATGTTAAATTGAAACTCTCGACGTATGACATTAAAATTTGAACAACCGCCGTGTAATTCAGAAGAACCAAAAATATAAATATAAAAACTCAACATTGGACATCGAATTTTTAATCGGCACTGTATAATTCAACAGATGAAATCTAAATACTCAACATATAAAATGGAACTTTCAAAACAAACTCTTTGAACCGATACGTAAATGAGGAATTCTTGACGTGTGACACTGAAATTTCAACCACCGCAGTGTAATTCAAACTATTCAATATAAAACCTCGACATAGAAGATATAACTTTCAACCACCACTGTTTAATTCAACATAAACACTCTAATATATCTACCTAGAAAATGAAACTTTAAGGACAATACGTTTTGTGTACAACACGTGAAATTGGAATTCTGGACATGTGACATTAAAATTTCAACGGCAAAGTTCTGATTGGACCAGCTTTTGTCCACTACGGTGCCTCATACTTTATGTCAGTGTATTCTCTGTTATATTTTAACCAGTTATGCTGAGAGGCTTTAGTTCTTGAACTCTTCAATTAATACAAGTTGTCTAAGACTTTCATAATCTTGATAACTTTCTTGGCTAGGCACCATCTGTCAAATAACTGCTCTTTTCCTCTTGCGAATTCAACACGAGTTTGTTCAGCTTCTTTTTTATAGTTCCTGAATTTTTACCGATAAGCCTCGGGGACTAACTCATAACCCTTTAAGATGCATTCCTTCACCAAATCATAATAGCACCCTGCTGTACTGACAGAGATGCATAGATATCTCGGGCTTTGCCAAAAAGTGCAAACTGTAATAATTGACTCCAATGCTCTCATGACCATTTCAAATTTTCAGCAACGTTTTCAAACTAAGGAAAATATTTGTCTACATCTTTTAATATAAAAGGGAGCACTAACTTAATATTATTAGTGACATCAAAAATTGGATTTGTATGTAAAGTGGGAATTTGTATTTCACTTGCCAGTTCTATTTCTTTTATTCTATATTGGTACTTCCTCTCTTCCATCTCTCTTTGCATTTGCATATTTCTCTCTCTCTCTCTCTTATCTAATTGCATTTTTTCACCTCTTTCTGTAACTACATTTTTTTTTGCAACAGCATTTCTCTCTCTCTCTCTCATCTAATTGCATTTTTTCACCTCTTTCTGTAACTGCATTTTTTTCTTTTTGTAACAGCATTTCTCTCTCTCTCTTTCTCTCTCTCTCTCTCTTATCTAAATGCAATTTTTCACCTCTTTCTGTAACTGCATTTTTTTTTGTAACAGCATCTCTCTCTCTCTCTCTCTCTCTCTCTCTTTTCCTTATCCAACTGCATTTGTTTCTCTTCTTTCTGTAGCTGCATTTGTTCTTTGTTTTAACTGCGTTTGTCTTTCAATCTATCTTTCTTCCTGATCCAATTGCATGTGTTTTTCTTCTTTATCGTTCTTACGTTACAGCTTCCTTAACTCTAATTCCATCTTGTATTTCAATTTTAATTCCTTTACGTTAATGTCAGAGTGTGACACAGACTTATTAGTAGAAACCAAAGCACGTTTATCCAAAAACATTCCTTTCCACCACATACAGAACCAAAATATTTATTAATTCTTGCTTCGTTAGGTAAGATTTTGCCTCAGAAAGATCATATTCTCTGGCAAGTTGAAGCAATTCATCTTTTTTCAAAAGGTCAAACTGTTCCTAGGTAGGATTTGAAAGAAAGATTTCAAAATGTTAAATAATACTCTGGATTTTAAAAAATAAAAAATAGAGAAATTTAAATTTTTAAAAAATAAAGCTTTCTGAAATATTTTAGCCAAAATTCATATATCCCAAGGACGAGCGCCCAATTTTCTTTGTAACGTGTTTAGGGTCATACAAAACGTAACAAGAAAAAAATTAAGACAACAAGCTTTGTAAAATTTAACAAATAATTTGTGCACCACAACTCTTACTGTTACTGGTTCTGAATCAATGTCAGGAACTAGGTCAGCATTAGATACAGATGTTCTAATGTTAGTTGTTTACTACTGAATTAAATGTCTGGAAAATGTCAATCCAGTAAATAAAATTACATTACAATAACATGTGATGGAACAAAATAAAAATAAGACTTACAAACAATTAAATTAAATCAACTATTAATTTAATCAAATATACATAACAATTCACTGATTCAAATCATTGTTTATCCACCCTAAACTCTCAAGCATGTATCGCTGCTAACTGATCAAACTAAAAAAGTGATTTGAATTTGCAACATAGCTTTAACAATTTTTCAGTCACATCGACACGATGTCTGCACTGAAAGTTTCTAGTGATGTCATACAATGGGACGTCATGTCGCTGTTGTTGTTGTTGTTGTGGGGTTTAACGCCATTTTTCAGCACACGATAGGCTATGCATGGCGGGCAGTATTAATGGTGGAGGAAGAACCCGGGAAAACCTCGGGAAGAACCACCGACGCAAGAGAAGCTACTGGCAAGCTTTCATACATACCCACATTGGCCGAATCCTAGACTCGAACCCACGCAGACAGAGGTGAGATAGCAGTGATCTGTAACGGAGAGCGCTTTAGACCACTAGGCCAGACATGTCGCATCATTTCTCACCCAGTCACATTATTCTGACTCCAGGTCGACAAGTCTTAGCACTAGCTTCTTAATGCTGGGCGCCAAGCGAGGCAGCTACTAGTACCATTTTTATAAGTCTTTGGTATGACTCAATTGTGGATCTAACCCGCGACCTCCCGCATCCGATGCCGACGCCCTAACCACTTAGACCACCGAACGTATAATTGGGTCTTTCGTGTATGAATAATCGGCACTTAGTATTAAATGGCCATTAATATGGTATATTAACTTAGGAATGGTCACTTACCACCAATAAAATGCCTCGCTTAGAGACACCACAGCAGTCGACCGAGACCTCTGGGCAAGACTGAAACCGAATTCAGTGGTTATGAGGAGTCCTCCATTCAAATTAGTAATACTGTATTATGGCTTAGAGATTTTGACTATTCCAAGCACTTATAATGACCACAATTTTTCCGCCATAACTAATATTCCAATGTTTATTTTTTTTTTAAAGTAGTTGAAACGTGTTACCGGTACCTTTGTAATCTGCAACTTTGCGAGCATTGTTAACAATGGGAGACTACATGTAATGCCATCACAAGGTTTTAGTATCCGAACTAGTGAAACAAGTAACAACAGCTAATTGCACCGGGGGGGGGGGGGGAGAAAATGCATAACACGAAACCTAAAATACAGCATAATGCATTTAATTACACGTTTTCAAGTAAGAACAGACTAAACTAAAATTAAGAAAGCTGAATATTACAAAATTATATAGATACAAATAAGAATCCTTTCCATCTAACCCTTTCAAAGTCTAAAATAGTATGCAAAACTCATGATAGTAACAGAGTAGAGAGATATGTGGAATTTATTTTTTCATTTATATCCTCTTTGGTCTTATGTGTTTGAGACCGCTCCGGTGGCTTAGTGGTTAGAGCATCCGTCTCGGATCGGAAGCGGTAGGTTGTGGGTTCGATCCCTGGCCGAATCATACCAAAGATTTACAAAAATGGTACTAACAGCTGTCTCGCTTGGCGCTCAGCATTAAGAGGTTAGTGTTAGGACTGGTCGGACTCGTGTCAGGATAATGTGACTGGGGGTGACATCATGCTACATGTCTGTGGCATCACTATAAACTGCCACACTGCAGACTTTGTAGAGATATGACTGAAAAATTGTTAAAGCTACGTTGAAATTCCTAATCACAGACACACCTATGTGTTTGAATATGATCATATGATATTTGAAATGGACTATAGCAAACTGTTCACTTACTTGAATGGTAAAATCATACAATATTTGAAATGGAATATACAAAGATGTAAGCTTAGTTGAAGGGTAAAATAATACAACATTTGAAATGAAGTATGGCAAAATGTACGTTTACTTGAATGTGAAAATCATAAATATTTGAAATGGAATATAGAAATATGTACATTTACTTGATGAACATCATTTGTACACAGTAGCGTACAAACGAGGAGAGGGGATGGACGGGATGGTTGCCCCGGGCGCCCGAGGTCCTAGATCGCCAAAAACCCATTTGGTCCTTCATATTCGCCCCGGGCACTTTTTACCCTTAT
This sequence comes from Sinohyriopsis cumingii, assembly GCA_028554795.2. Taxonomy (NCBI): domain Eukaryota; kingdom Metazoa; phylum Mollusca; class Bivalvia; order Unionida; family Unionidae; genus Sinohyriopsis; species Sinohyriopsis cumingii. The sequence goes on from CM068831.1 coordinate 85,612,320, forward strand.
TATGTCATTGCTTATAAAATCAGTTTTGTTTCAATATAAAAATAAATATTTTCTGACTTTGGATCTTTTAGAATAAAAATATTAGATGACTTCCGTGGATTCTTGACTTTGCTAAACCGATTCTTTACTGTACATTTGACACGAGATTACGCGAAAATAAATAATTCCCAAAATTTGTAGTTATGTTTATATATCTATATATTTTTATTTATCTGTATGTGGTCGAAATTGTAACTCCTTATTTGAAACTTTAAACTTAAAATGCTGCAGAATAGTACCGTTATTTCGTTTAAGGAAAATACTTCACTAGTCTCCGCTCGCGGCTTCTATGATAGATATAGAGCAATAGTTAAGACCGTATCCAAAATAAAGTTTTTCTTTTCTTTCTATGGCACTCATTTATTGGAACCAGTACATAAACTCAACAACGAGGATATATATGACGTTGAAAACGTGAATACTGAGTTCTAAAACGCGCTGTAACCTAATAATGATCAATGCCAATCGTAATGTTGAAAACATCAATACAAGTTCCAGTAAACGAGGTAACCAATATAAAGGCGTGGACATCTTTTTGTCTGATGGAACAGACTGGTCCTTCAATTAAATGCGTAGCACGATCTTATTCTTTGACCCTCTCTGTTTTCCTCGTAACGGTAAATATGGTAACATCTTTTCATCGGACAGCAATAATATGGTGTGATCGAGGGGAAGTTGTGGCACGATTGAAAGAAAGCTATTGTTTCGGTTGCAAACAGTACTGACTGTCCACGCAAACAGAAAATCCTCTATATATCTTCAATATTCAAAATATAAGTCCGAAAATTATAATCGAAAAAAGCCGTATACTCTACTGAATTTCACAAGGAGATGGATCTGAAAACCAATATATTATTACCAGACAGACAGTGTGATTATACAAATACAAGTGTATCATCATAGTACAAATAAATTGACAACACTGCTAATAATGAGATAATTTATAACTGTCTTATATATAAGCCAATGATTCCAAAACTAGTCAATTCAAGTGATATTTAAAACAAAAATTTACACTTCAGTTCTTCTACATGTGAACTTGCACCTTCTAGAAAGATTCAGTTTCTTACCATAGTATGTTATTAGGTACGTTTTGCAGTTTTTATATTGGACAGGTTATAAGTATATACAACATCGTAATTTTTATTTTGGTTATTGTAGTTAAATGGATGTGATCTAAATGTCCAAACTAATACAATATTTTCTGAATTAAAAGATAATCCGTCCTGTTTGTTGAAACTCTACTAATGAAACTTTTCCCAAATTCAAACACTGGCTCCACATTATAGTTTAAAATGTGCTACCAAAAACAAAAAATAAAATAAAGCATCTGAACTAAATTTCATCTCATACAAAGCAAACTAAAATACGCAGAAGAAAGCATTTGAATATTCAGATGTTCATTTTACTAACGTCGTTCCTTTCTCGTTACCATTTTCAGGCCCTTATTTTACTTACGACGTTCCCTTTTCGTTCCGAGCTTTGCTCTTGGCTTTGACAAGCAACACAAGATTTCATACTTTCCAAAAACTTTGCCATTCATTTCTTCGATTGCTTTTAGGGCATCTTCTCGTTTTTCAAATTTGACGAACCCCAAATCTCTCACTACGTTAACCTTTTCGACATTCCCAAATTCTTCAAACTTTTTCTGCAAATCGGGTAATTTTGTGTTTCTCATGAGATTCCTCACATGAACAACCTTGACCTTAGACATGTACTCTTCATCTGGTTCGTTTGGAGGATAATCCCACTGAACAGAAATTTTATACCCAAGCAGCAATCTCCATTCATACTTCAGCTTTAGCATTGCTATCAGTGCCTGCTTGTGATTTTTATATTCAACAAAGCAGTAACCTCTGTTTTTGAGGTTGTTTTCCAGCATTTCAGGTGTACAATATACGATCACATCCTTGATTCCTGGTGCAATCTTCCCATAGTCCTCTTTTAGCTCTTCTGCCGACTTGTCTCTGGGAATATTTTGAATAAGCAGACGTGTCTTTAAAGATGAAAAATTTGCTTTTAGTGTCTTGCCAGATTGGACCTCATATTTGTTCAACAGACAGTGAGCCTTTTCGGTATCTTCTTTCTTATAATAACTAACGAAGCAGAACCTCCTATTGTAGCCTGTATGTTTGTCAATCATCAAACGAACCTCATAAATTTGTCCAATTTCTTGGAATAATGGTATCAACTTGTCTTCAAACCACTCTCTAGGGATCCGACTAACAAAGAGCTGATGACCGTTTTCCTGGGCCAGAGGGCGAGCTCCGTATCTTCTTTGATTTTCTGTGATTTTTAGCCGATAAGCTTTATCTTTCAGAAGTTCTCTCAACTTCTGTTCATCCGGACCTGGAGGTGACCTTTTCTTCCGCTGTATAAACCTTTTGCAGTCAGCAATGTCTTTCAAATCTGAAGGTTGAGAAAAATTATTGAAGTCAACACGACTGTTCCACACTTACGTCACCTAGTATATCGTTATAAGGCAACACGCAAAGCTGGACAAAACCAATGTTTTATGCCTAAGCTAATAAGGCTGAGGGTTGGGGATGCCGTTCAATGTTACCTGCAACGTACTGCCTAAAATTTAGTAATCATGCCACTACACCTTTATTCTTGCATCACATATTTGCATAGCATTTTTCCACAAGATTAACTTTTTAACATCCCGTGTGATTATTTATGAAGAACGATTTCCATTTTTAAACTTTGATTTCACCGCTCTGGTGGCCTAGTGGTTAGAGCGTCTGCCTCGGATGTGGGAGGTCGTGGGTTCGATATCCGACCGAGTCATACCAGAGACTTACAAAAATGGTACTAACAGATGCCTTGCTTGGCGTTCAGCATTAAGAGGTTAATGTTAGAACTGGTCGGCCTGGTGTCAGGATAATGTGACTAGGTGGGACATCATGCTAAATGTCTGCGGCATGATGCCCCAGTGCTAGACATCACTATAAACTGCCACATTGCAGACATCGTAGTGATATGACTGAAACAGTTGTTAAAGCTACGTAAAAAATAAAAAATCACATCACAAATCACATCAATGAACTTTGATTTCATTTTGGTACGCATCTGCGTTCATGGTGGACTGTTAAAAGACCGAATTGCATACCATTACACCCCCCATAGTTACGGAGAAAGATCTTTAAAAAAAAAATCCCCGAGAACTCGACTGATAACAAACTGGGCCCATACCATAGTCGGTACATATCAGACACGGATTATAATGAAGTCGGCTACATCTATAATAATAATAATAATAATAATAACAATAATAATTATAAATTGCAGTTCTAATAATCGGTAAGGAGCGGATGCTATAGTTTATTATATGTTAGAACCATAGTATTATTGATTATGAATAACCATTGCATCGCATAAAACAAGAGGGCATTATTGTTTATGAAAACTGCACGTACTGAATTGTATTATTGCTACAAAAACAGGGTATTAATGTTTATGAAATCTAACCGTACTGTATTCTATTGTATTTATGCCACACAAAAAGGGCGTTAATGTTTATAAAACTACACGTACAGTAGAGCGTTTTGATTTGATTCCATCCCATTAAAACAAATCTAAACATAAGTCCCACCATGAAGACTTGCAATCATCTGTCTGAAATTGATTTCTTCATGGTACACAACATGGCAAATTGTTACGAAGCCAAGGTAGATATTGTAAGTGTCCTTAGGCAAGTGTCTTTGACTAAATACCTAATAAAAGCAAGATGCATTTAGTCCCCCGTGTTTTCATTTTATAAAATAAAATTGAATTAATTTAACCCTTGAGCGACTTATGCTGATTTGGTTGGTCTGCAACATCGTTTGCTCAGCGAAGAGCATTTGATTAGGCAACAGAAAACATATTACTGGGAGCTGCGTGACAGATTACACAGAATATAGTATGAAGCTGCAGAAGGGTAAATTACTGCATTTCAGTTGCTGAAGCATGTGGGAAAATATATGCATCAGTTAATTATTAACCGACTACATAAAATTTCATAGCATGATTTAATGATAATGTAATTATATGAGTTAATTCGAAAAATGCACGGATCATATAAGTGGATAATGTCTCGTCATATGCACTGGACATAAGGGTACATTTTTCAATTAAATTGATTACTTATGCACGGTCCTCTAAGATCACAACTCAGTAAATAAATAAAGCGTCTTCTTGAGACGTGTTATTTCCTGGATTTGTTCAGTCAGCATTTAACCTCTATAATATATAATAATAAAAATAAGAATCAATGCATTTAAAAGGTTGATCCAAACAGTAGTACATGTCTATACAGAGCTGATGATATGTTTTATGTTTGTGTCTAAATGTAAATATTTACGTCACCAAATCATGATATTATGCGGAACAGGGTGACCATGTTGCGTCAGATGGAATTGTACAAATTTATCACGTATGAAATACGTCAGTACTCCTGAAATACTCCCAACCCGTGTACGTTTTAAGACTTGGCCACAGTAGTTTTAGGTTACTTCACTAAATTTTGTATTCCCAGTTTCAATCCTATACTGCCCATCTACAAAACACAAACGAAGAAAATCACCATCTTATGCATCAGACTAATAGTTCATCATATCAGTTGAGCTATAGCACCTGTTCCTATGAAAGGAATTATAGTTAGAAAACGTGATGCGTCAAAAACAATAAATTACCTTCTCCTTGTCCTCCCCTCTCTTCCTTGCATTCCTCTTTGTTCTGGTCTGGATGATTGTCGGCCATGATTTACTGAGTACAGGCTAAAAGGAAAGAACGAAAATAATAGGGGGAACATGTATATGCAAGTGCATATGATAGCCAGCCATATTATTCGTTATATTTGTGTTGTTAAATTTGCTGATTATGAGCTCTGGATAACAAAACATTACAGTTTATCCAATTTAATAATCACACGTGATACCTCTAGAGTGACGGCATTCAAAATATGTTCTTGAATTCTCTTAAGTTACCATGACTTGACAACAGATAGATATTACTATCAAACCATGACGGCTCCGTATGTTTGAAATCACTGGGCACTCAACTCTAAGTCATTTAATAAAGTTACACAATATATTTTTGGGGTATTTATATACATATAAACTTGGGTTCTGAAGCGCAATTCGAGAAAACGGAAATTAGAAGACAAAGTCGTCAATTTTCTTGTTCGATTCTAACTTTATGCAATTTGCCAAATCCCCAAAATATAATGTCATAACTTGGACCAGCTGAAGTGGAACATTGCCTCATTATTTGCTTCGTGCAATACTTAGGTTAAGTTCTATAAGTCTTCAGTGTTTCTGGTTTCTCTTTCGATCTGTTTCCATAACGAATAATATCACTAATTACAACAAGAAGTCAATATGTGGAATAAGCCTTGGTTAGGTGGAAATGGGTTACATTTTCATTTCAGTATGAAATCTATGCCAATTTTAAAGCCACCACCACCAAAAATGCTAATTTTAATTTAGTTCCGAAGCTGTTAGAAAATCTGCAAGCGGAATTAAAATATCACAGCTAGCCCTGCATGCTATGAGATCTCTTTACAACACTGACAAGGAAAAACATGTCTCTACTTAAGAAAACTACTTCCTATCAAATCGATTTAGTCAGATGTGTAAACTTGTTGACAAAATGTAACTTGTGAAACAATCTCGCCATTTTATAACAAACTTATTATTTACATAAACTTAATTTACGTATATGTACATTCTGTTAAGTATCTGCTCTTTGATAATATACGTTCTCGTAGAACATGGGCAAAATGCCTAGATTTGTGTTGCCCAGAACACCACCCAATTCTTTTTTAAAAAAAACAGTTGGTTATCTAGTCTTACCATGGATATGAAATCAATTAACAAACTCGTTTTTAAAATTACACATATGGCAGGAAAGGTAAACTAAAATAAAAAACTGTTGATATAACTAGTGTTGTATTTAAATGGCTGATAACTTAATGGTTGAAACTTTGGGCATTAGTTATTACTAACGGAAGCATACGGGAACCGTTGTGAAGATTCGGCAAAGTAAATGATACAATAAAAGTAGCCGACACGACGCAAATTTCTTTTCAGCAGGATCTAATCTGCGAAAATATTTCAAATATTTTAAAACATCTGATACGACGGATTGGCGAACCGATCAGATAGTTCATTGATTCGGGTCTGTGAATTTCATTCGATGTTGCGGCATGCCACCGCATTCAATCAAAATCAAGTTGCTCAAATTTGATAACTGTTCCTACATGATCGAGAGAAGGGCAGGCAATATACAAGTGGAATGAATTCATAAATAAGCAATGTTTCACCACAGTTCCGTGAAGCTAGAAATTTTGCGATCTTTTTATAATGGAGCTGAATGCGGATAAAACAGTGTTGCTTGATTAAGTTTATCTTCTCCAAGGACGAATACTGGTTTTAATTTCAATTTTTGTCGCCTGCTTTTAATGGTGTTGAACGAGCCACCAAGCCATTTTTGGGTAGACTACCGGCAATTGTGCAAAGTTTTGGACACTTTCATGCATCACAAGAAACTAAAAGGTTGTTGAAATAATTGAAATTCTCTGTGTTTTCAATTAAATATAAATATTTTTCATGGCAAGTGAAAATGTGTTTTTATTGCTTGGCATAATCGGGTTTATATTGCTATCCTCCTTATTATAATGCACATAAATAATTGCGCGGGGGGGGGGGGCTGATTTAACTTGGCACTGCATTTTACATATATTTACTTCTGAGTTTTAAAACTGATTTAATTATTTAAATAATCGAAGATAAGTATGAATGCTTTGAGTCTGCCAGTTTTTAAACCGTTTATAATACAGCACCCCATGTAATACGGCATATATTTTTTCAGAATAGAACAGTATAAAATTACAATCCATAGAATGATTGAAGGAGACGTCTCAGTAACACGAAATGTTAGCTCAGACAGGTTTCTTAAAGAACAAAAGACTAACAAAATTATTCCGAATCGTACATTCCAGAGTTCAGTACACGCATGAAGAAAACATAATTACTATATACATTTCTGTTTTCAGGTTTGAAAATCATTGCATAATAATGTAATTAATTTTCCTTGTCAGTCAGTTGTCGGGACGTAATTCCTGCTGCAACGTTTCAGTAATTTTGAGGAGGAGATAACGCCGTTCTGGTACTCTTCCCACACTGAGAATATTCTTGCTTGCATTTTTTAATGGTTTACTGGTATCTTCTCAGCTTTTTTCTGATACCAGTTGAATCTGAAGTGACTTCGTTGTATAAAAGTCTAAGTAGACCATATAAAGGAAGATTGGCTTTACCGGCTTTTGCGTTGATCTTACGATGTCAACCCTCTACATCGTTGTTAGTTCGAACAAATTTCCTGAACACAGACCATGATTCAACCGGGAATGTGGTGTTCGTAATACAGGTTGACTCCACATATTAAATCCAACAGGGGGATCTTCGTGGACCGTTCCTCACGACGAGCAAAGGCAAATATATTTTTATGATATTAGTGGTTACATTTGTACTTTAGGTACGAAACGACTGTATCATTGGGTACGAAACGACCATTGCTTTGGGTACGAAACGACTTGGGTACGGAATGTCCATGGACCTGCGCGGAGTATATGACCCATTCAATGTGTTGTTGTTGTTGTTGTATTTAACACCATTTTGCAACACAAGATATGCTATGCATGGCGACCAGTATAACTGGTGGAGGAAGAACCCTGGAAAACCCTGGGAAGAACCACCGACCCACGAGAAGCTACTGGCAGGCTTTCTCACGTACCAACGTTAGCCGAGCCTGAGACTCGAACTCACGCAGAGGTGAGATGGGAGTAACGGTGTAACGGTGTGCGCTTTAGACCACTCGGCCACTCGGGGTCCCCGTTCAATTTGTATATCCAAAACAAGGAACCAAACAAATAGATAATAAGTAGATAAATTTGGGTCAAGAGGGCTGTGGATTAAAATATCGAAAGCGAAATATAGAGCGTAAAATAGTAATATGTGATAAATAACGAATACATATGATATGCAGACGAAAAATAATAAATGTACGTACCTGTTTAAGCATGGATTGAAAAATGGTTTAAGCTCTTTGACAATTTCCTTACATAAACAAAACAAAAGACCCGGCCTGAAATCGAGAATTTCAAGCACGTGGAGACGAAAGGTAACATTATAAAACAGCTCGCAAGACGAGTAATCCAAGGTCTTTTGAAGACTGCCTGCGGCCATGGAATTTCACTACGCCAACGGATCTGAATATTGGACTGATTAACAGTTCTGTAATAATAATACAATACGAGCCATGTGGTATTTCTATGGCACAATATATGACTGGAGGCAAAGAAATAGAATAAATAAATACGATCCTAGTTAATGGATTATTTGATGTAAAATGGCGGAAAACGCCGATGGCAACATCCAAACCAAACAAAGAAGGGTTTTCTTTTGTACAATCAGAAGCCAATTTCTTTATTTATAGATTACTAGGAGAACAAAGTGACATTTTTTAATAAGTCTCAAGATTACTGTGGGAAATATTTTAAGTTTTCTATCGTCTTATTTAAAACGAAAATACAAGAAATTCACGGAGTATTATATGTTGTCATTGAAAAAAGTCGTTCATTCTCTGTCAGAGGAGTTTAATGATAAATTTTTAGAATTTTCACTTTGGTCATTCTAAAGGTTATAAAACAGCACACAAAGGGAACGGGATAATATATTGTACACTGCCTTTATATTTAAGAGAGAGGAAAACAAAAACCCAAGTCCACGTAAAAGTTGTTGGCAAGAAGCCCATCTTACACTGTATGTGATTATATTCTGTGTATGCAGTTTTATCAAAATGTTAAGAAGTGACGACTCAGTTCTATGGATTCAAAATAAATAATGAGAAATTAAACGCTTTATGTATATAGTATTAATTGGCATCAAATGTAAAATTATCTGAAAATATCACATTAGTCTGCACTGGGGGTGGAGGGCATTTAGTATATTTTGTATAAAATGAAAATTACTTTGATTAAGAAATGAAAATTACTTTGATTAAGTGGGTGTTGGAAGATGTACAATAATGAAGCGTTGTGACATACGTTACACGGGCAAAATGACGCCGGACCAAATGGCGACCGAACTAAATGGCGATATTCTTCATACACCGGACAGAATGACGACCAGATGCCATAGGCCAAAATGGCTATATCGTGTTTTCAAATTAAACTAAAGAAATGTTGTTGACAATAAAATGACACAATTACATATTGATGCTTTGTTAGTTTTCCGTTTCTTACAAAAATTATTACTTTGAAATATTTGAGAAGAACTAAAAATACTTAAAAAACGAATTACTGCCATGTGCTGTTTGAGCAGTTATAAAACTCGTTTTGTTTTTGTTTTGTTTTATATTAAAGATCTGTTCATCTACATTGATAAAAGGAACGCCGATCCTCTATATACATGTTTGTTGTGACATCTGAATTCTAGCCAAATTAAGTGTTAACAAAACACGCAAATTGGAGAAGTGACACCATCCATGCTTAGTATACATGATTTGTTGGTGATAGTTTTCCTTTGACAAAGAAATATAGCCTGGATCCGCCGTGTGCATTCATGAAAGAAACACCACTATTGTCAGCATGTATTTGTTGTGGTGTCTTCATCTACGGCCTATTCTTTTCATACAACACTATTTGTTTTCATCAAACTAAGGTCTAAGTATATCGTTTTTATTACATTTACGTTTGCATTAAACATATTAATGAGACCAAAAAAATGAGGGAACGACATCATTAGTTTAAACATTGTTCATGATTTTATCAATTAAAGCTTTCGACTCAAAACTGTTAACAATATAATTACAAATAATTTATTACACTTTATTTTCCATGAACTTTTATAGCCAATCTGAAAACACGATATCACCATTTTATCATATGGCCTTATAATCTAACCGCCATTCTCTCACGGACATTTTCTCCGGTCGCCATTTTGTCCGCCGCCATGCTGTCCTACATGATAAATATAAACTGTTCAAAACTAATTATATCGGGAAATACCTTTTTCTGATATCTTGAGTATAACACCAAATTCATTTTGTAGATATTTTTTAGTTCTTGGATACAATTTATTAATAAATTAAAATCGAGACAATCAATTATATCTTATTCTGTCCATTTTCGATGCAAAGTACGTTTTTGCATATTGATAAAATAGTATATAATTATTGATTAAACAATGACTTTAGAAATATCATTGACTTGATTGACAAAGAATGGTGGATGGGGTTGGGGTATTTCATTTATGACTTTGAAACAAAAATGTCAGATAAACGGAACTTACTAAGATCTATTCGAAATTACTCTAAGAACACAGAGCTAGAAAAATGTGATTCGGTCTCAGAAATAAAATATTTTTCAGTTTAGAAATAGTCGTAATTATTATATATGCGTTTTTTTAACTGGGAAAGATAAAAGATTATTTTGATATTTTATCTGATGCAAAGATGATGTCAGATTCAAAACTGGTTAACAGGAATTCAGCATGTAACTCTGCAAGAAAGGACAATTTTATATTCTTTAAAGAAACCCAGATGATAAATTCAAATGTAATCGGTTCAAAATGTTGAATCAGTGCTGGTACATATTATATAATAGATATAGCCCATCTAAATAAATGTTGAATCAAATGTTAATTACAGGTTATATAATAGGTATAGCCCATTCAAACAAATGTAGTGTTCCCAGGCAAATGAAGGCCAATGTTCCATTTATTTTCTGAATGTGATAAAGTTCATAGTTTTGAAAAGAGGTTTAACTAATTCAAAACTTATTCAGTTTAAAAAAGGACATGTTTGGAACGTTAAAATAGAATAAACATTTTTGTTATACTATATTTTGAGAAATATACATATATAGAAATAAAGTATTACCGGAATCCTAAGAAAGGCTTTCTCTGTTAACGCGCATTTCTCCCTCTCTCCCTCTCGCTCTTTCTTTTTTTTCTATCCAGTCTTTGTTCATTAGAAAAATTACCAGGAGCTCCATGGGCTAAATACTCAGGAGAAAAACATTTTCCTGCATATAATTATTGTGGTCTGATTGCAACTATCAAATCATCAGGTCTCAGTAAATTCCAAAATTTGTTCATAGGAGTTTCTTAAATTAACTCACGCGTTATGTCACACTGAATTTTATTTGGTTGTAATCTGATTCATTTCTTAAGCTCTCTTAATTCTTGATCAAGCGCACTATGATAATCAGTTATCTCTTCATAACAATCTACAAACTTTTTTCAGGCATTCATGCGGAGACAATTCAAGAAAAGGTGGCGGTTGACCATAATCATCACACATTATCACATCAGTATTTTTTGTAAACAACGTATCAAGAAATATTTTTAATGTTTCCATTGACACTGTACATATTTCATCCCAGATAATACAGAGAGAGAGAGAGAGAGAGAGAGAGAGAGAGAGAGAGAGAGACATACATACATACATACATACATACATACATACATACATATTATGTGGACTTCAACTGCAAAATGTACAAAGATGGAGCCTAGGACCAAAACCGTGTTTGAAGTGTGGTGTTGGGTTTAAAGGAGAAATGCAGTTGTGTGTAAAATGTGGTGGTAAAAAATACAGAGAGCTGAAACGATATTTTGATATATAAAAAATAATGCCGGCAACGACAAGGTCATAAAAAACGCCAAAGACAATCTCGCCAGATTTTCAAACTAATTATTTAGAAAAATAATATTATTTATACAAAAAGGAGCAAAATGAATTTGCAAACCATCCCATCATCAAGAATTATGAAGCATCTCGTGATTGTATCATCAGGAACTGTCGAATAGACAAACAGTCAGTTTTTTCTGTAATAATGGTAATCTCAGATTTACTATTGGGGAAGAAACATTTTGTCTGTCATAAACGAGTGTTTTCACGGATTAATCAAAAATGGTATTGTGATTCATCACTTTAATTCAGATCCGAAAGATAATTTCTTGAGTATATTGTAAGCCATTACACAAAATCAAAATTGCAAGTTTGGTGAAACTGGTATGCACAAAATAATTGCAAGGAAGGTTGTTAAATCTGTGAATCTTAGCGGAGAGTTTCTAGTTCTACATAGATACAGGATTTTGCAGAAAATGTAATACTCCTGTAAAGCTTCTTTCACTTCTTAATTTCATGAAACAAATGATGCATAAACAATGTATGATACAGTATGTGTCAGTGATACAGTATGTGTGATGTTTTACTTTCTGTGAACCTCTCTAATCATAGTCTCGGACTATTTAACCAATATGTTCATGTTAAACGTTCTTTGGAACAGAAATTTCTATCCTATTAAATGTATCGACAGTTATTGTCAAAATAAATTGTTTTTCCCTTTTATGTGTTATAAACCCCATACCAATATAGCTGCATGCACAGAAAATATTTATAAAAAAAATAAATAAAAAACGTTAATATAAAGTGGCTATCATAGCAACTTTAACATCAGTGTTACGTGGTTTGATGGTAATAGCATGATGAATGACCCTCTCAAGGTCCACCATTTTTATTTTTAAGATGGCACCGAAATTTTTTTTTATCTAAGATGCAGGCAGTGAGGCTGCTTATGGCATGAGTCACACGGTCTAATCATGGTATATACATGGGCAGAATTTCATGAAATCTCTCCAGTTGTCACAAATCATGCGCTAGACAAGTAAATGCGAACAAAATGGGCGGATATAGTGTTACCATAATATTACCCATGTTAAGACTGGTGTAAAAAAAAGCATCATTAGTCATAATATACTGTAACATAATACTAGAAGTGTTCTTGCCAGGAACATGACCTTGAGAAATGACACAGAACATGATATGCAGCACACTGTCTGTATTAGTATTCATACATTCTTCCTAATATCTGAAACAGCTTCAAAGCTACAGCCTGGATACAAAAACGTGATGACTTTGAATTTAAAAAGAACCAGGAAAGTAAAGTAGTATATGAAAAGCTGCCAGATTATCTTGGATGTGAGCATATTCAGTTTCAGCTCTTGAAATAGGATTTTTTAGTCCAACAGTGTTCTATAAAGTTATATGTTCTAGCACGTGACCGTAACTTTGTGGTTATGGCTTTGAAAGCCATAATACTAATTTATGACTGAAAGTAACAACCAAAGTGTCACGAATATGCAGCCTGGAGACGACTGAGTCATTAACTTTAATAAGTCCAATAATGAAAAATGACGCTGACCTTTACATTTGGATCATAATAGTGTGTTTATGGGACATGACTTTAGGCGATGATTTTCATCTCCGTTGAGAATGTGAGAGTTAGAGCCTTGACACAAAAAATAAATTATGTTGATATATGATCAAAACGTTGAGGATGGTACAAATGTGTAATTTGGATTTTTATAGTGATGTCTAGCACTGGGGCATCATGCCGCAGACATGTAGCATGATGTCCCACCTAGTCACATTATACTGACACCAGGCCGACCAGTCCTAACACTAACCTCTTAATGCTGAGCGCCAAGCGAGGCAGCTGTTAGTACCATTTTTGTAAGTCTTTGGTAGGACTCGGTCGGGGATCGAACCCACGACCTCCAGCATACGAGGCGAACGCTCTAACCACTAGGCCACCGTAACGGTTCTCAATAAAGTTTGAGTTACCGTCCTAAATAAAAGTGAGTGATCTTCATATTTGAGCTTACACTTGCTGATAGGACCATGTTATTGACATGCATGGTAGGTACATGACGTACCATAGGACCATACTATTGGTACACGTAATAGATACATGACGCACCATAGGACGTTGCTATTGATACACGTGACAGGCACATGATGCCTCACCATAGGACCATACTATTAATACACATGGTAGGTACATGATACACACTAAATCTATGTTTTTAAAAGGAGAAACATTTATTTCCATGATCGTTAACAGCATCTTCTGTGTGAAAATGTGGACACACAATAATTATATTAACCAGAGACCTAGCCTTGCATAAATGTACACAAAAGTCCAGAGTGATCGCGTTGGTTACTTAATCCTTATTCCCGACTACATAATGGAAAGATAACCGCTTTTGCCGATTCAAAAATGTCACAAATTTGAACACTCCTCAAGGAAATGAGAGGTAGTGGCCCACATGTGTCCCTGTAATATGCTGAGCCGAGAAACAGTTGTTCTGCCTATATTAAAAAATATGAGTATGCTTATTGCTACCAGCCATATCAAGATTGGTACAAAGAGATGGCCGATTATATTAAAATGTTTAGTGACATGAACTCTTCCTTCAACTATTTTTATCTGAACCCTATTTGACCTTTCTAGTAGGGATCTGCTTCAGCAGAGGGAAATGTTGCTCAATAATTCGTCGAGCCTATTGCGAGATATGGATACATAAATATACTATTTAAGTCCACATATGGTATATCTCTTCCGCTAATGATTTTGACATGGACACGTATATCTAATTATATATCTAGAGTTATTTTTGACTACATAAGAAAACATGTATTTATGAAATTCGTAGATACTAATCAAAGAAATAGGTGCCGGCTATGCAAAAATTGTATCTCAGGGGATATGTTCGTCCCACTAAGGAAGCCGGGTCGAACATATCAGCGTCAAAATATTTGCCTAGATTATGGATTAAGATTGCGAATCGTGAACCCCTACTAAGAGAATTTTCATTTCAACCCCTGTTTGACGGTTCCTATTTAGGGGTCGGTTTCATCAGTACCCAAGACTAATAACAAATTTAGCTAACCAATTTCTAGAAAATGCGAGCTAATTTATTGGGGTGGGGTGGGGATAAAATAACGCTGTAAGAGGATTTAATCTTATGCGAAACATGGGACGTAATGTCCGCTCTTTAAAGAGTTTTGACAAGGACTCTTCTTTGAGTTTTTATGTCTGCGGATATGTTCGACCCATAAAAAATTCTTGACAAATTTAGTCGAGAGGAATCAGTGTAATTTGGGGCAATGTTATGGGTACCAGGTATGAAAAACACGTTCAATGTGGGTCTATGATATCAATATTTCGTACTAAATGAACATATTTCGTACTAAATGATCTTAGAAGATTTTGATCTCAACACCTCTTTGACAGTTTCATTTTTGAGACTTGATCCAATAGTATGAATAGTGGAAAGAAAATTTGTCGAGCCGGTTTCAAGAAATCGTGGGCTCAGTATATGGCAGGTATAACAAAGAACACAAGAATATTACTTCTTCAGCCTCTACTGGGACATTACTTTTCTTCCCTAAAATGGTTTCGAAAAAGACGATTCTTTGAGACTTTGTATGAAGGGATAAATTTGATTCCGAAAAGATGTATTGAAGAAGTTCGTTAAGAGCAATCAGAGAAATAGGATGCTCTGTATGGATGACAATAGTATTAAAGAGCCAAATCTTCAGACAAATTTTAACAAATTTTGCCACGCAAAAGGCTCTTACTTAAAAACTTTTATTTGAACCCCTATTTCAGAGTTCCTAATTAAGGACCGTTACAACAGTAGCCAAATGTGCACCCCTAAAATGATTTTGACGTTGTCTTTTCTTTGAGAGTTTGTACTTAAGGATGCAATTGACTCCCAAAATAAATATTGACGAAGTTCTTTGAGAGCTCTATTGATACAGAGTAGTGTCAAAATTCCTTCGACAGATTGTGGCAAAACCTTGCTACGAGTGACCCATACTTAGACGATTTTGATTTCAACCCATATTTTGCAGGTCCTATTTAGGTGCGTGCGTGTGTGATTTTGATTTTTAAAGTAGTTTTAACAATTTTTCAGTCATATCGCTACTATGTCTGCAATGTGGCAGTTTATGTCTAACACTGGGGCATCAAGCAGTAGATATGTAGCATGATAATGTAGTCACATTATCCTGACACCAAGCCGACCAGTCCTAACACTAACCTCTTAATTATGGGCACCAAGCGAGGCAGCTGTTACTACCATTTTTGTAAGTCTTTGGTATGACTCGGTCGGGAATCGAACCAAGGACCTCCCGCATCCGAGGCGGACGCTCTATCCACTAGGCCACCGAAGCGGTCGCCAAAATTGAATTTCATTCTAAACATGCTCTTACACCAAGGGAAAATGCTGCTAACTGTGAATTATTATGAAATACTATTAGAAAAGTAACCTTTTTATTTAGGGCGGGCTTTAATCAATGAAACCAGCTTGTTTGCGGATATCTAAGGGTGAATTCTTCATGCCCCACCCCAAACAAAAAATCAATGTACCGCTCAACACCTACACCATGATGTCAAGACTCCATAAATCAAGCATTTAACGGCTGGGGTGTATTCTTAGCCAATATATCATGTTAACTCGACTCAGTGATGCTATGGCCGATGCTTTAATTAAATGAAAAAATCCAGATGCATGGTTTCTTCCTCTTGGGTTTCCCTCGTTATAAATAGTAATCAAGCAATTCTGACCTGTTCTCAGCACCATTGTTCACTTGCGAGTGAAAGAGAACATACTTTTTTATTTAAAAAGAGAAAATTTGCTATTGGTAGACACTAATGATAGCTATCCCAATTTTTAAAATAAATAAAAATATAAAACCTAAACCACAAACATCATTGCTAAAACTTAAATCAGACAAAATAAAAACCACTTTTTTTGTCCATGACAATTATTCACTATACCTGATTGCATGGTAAGACGGAACGGCATTGTGTAAAACAAGACACGTACAGTACATGATAATAATAAAATAATATAAACTTTATTATGTAATTAAAAGTTACATGAACAGCATTTCACATAATCAAATATTTACAACAGATAAAACAAGCATTCTTGTCTGTAATGATACGCCTTAAACAAGAGTAAAACGTGTTTTGTTTAATATTTTTTTATTTCATTCACACGATAGCTTGCCCTTTCTCCGCGAAACATACAATGAATTTGATAGCACTTTTTACCACTTTTGAATATTCTAGTACTTATAACTGTTATAAGATTGTACTCATTACTCTAGCTAATTGTCCACATTACTGGGTTTATATGCCATTCTATAGACAAGCGCATGCAACACAACCTAACGAATCTGCTTGATGTCAAACATTGGGCTCAGAAAACTCTAAAAACTTAATTTTAAATAAACGATTTTTTAAAAATGTGTACACTATTTGTAATTAATGTTCTTGTGAAAATACAAAAAGGTTAAATAAACATTATACTTGTCACAATATCCATTGAACCAATGCAGAGCTTGTTAAATGTTCTATGAAACTTATATGCAAGTACACCTTTTAACTATGTTGTTGCCATATCCTTAGAAACTGACCGGAAATAGATGACTACATAATGTTAACAGAGATGTGGATTGGTTATTGTGCACAGACACTGAAAACCATTATTATTTATTAGCTTGATTTAAAGAAATATAGTACATACTTATAATTAAATGTCGACAGCTAATGACAACATTCAGTCACGAAAATAAAATATTTCACTTCATGCCACACAATGCTATTCCCTTGTTCGTCATATTTTTTAAAAGTATTCTCGTAAAATACACAGCTAATGACAACATTCAGTCACGAAAATAAAATATTTCACTTCATGCCACACAATGCTATTCCCTTGTTCGTCATATTTTTTAAAAGTATTCTCGTAAAATACAGACACTAAAGCGAGTCAGATAAGACAATGATTCTTCATATATTCCTCATTCATTACCATTCTCAAAACATGTTGAATATCGAAACATTTATTTGATTGTTATTAAATGGACAAACAACTGTTTTAGAACAATTGACTTACTTTAGGAAAAACCGGACTCATTTTAGACTAAAATAACGGACTTTAGGCGAAAAAGCTACAACGCTATGTCTGTAATTCACGTTCTGCTATTATTGTCTTTTCTTTTTTTTTCTCCTTTATCATGTTTTCTGCATTTCACTACATTTCGTACCAATTTTATCCACACCACATCGCAGTACCCACACCACACGCTCCGATACCAACTATTCGCCCTCAATAGTTAATCTGTCCAACGAAAGCACTTTTGCCGCCACGACCACGACCACCAAATTTCTTCTGCGTCTGGCGATTTCCACTCTGGAAATTTTCCGTTCTCTTTTCGCGATATTTTGGCCTTCCAGTACTGTCTCGAGTCTTTGACAGACTACACTCTATTCTAAACCTTCCATACACCCTTCCATTCATTTCTTCTATAGCTGTCAATGCATCTTCTCTGTTCTCAAAATGTACAAATCCATAATCTTTCGCCAAGTGAACCTTTTCTATCTTGCCAAATCTTTCGAACCATATCTTCACGGTATCTAACTTTGTATATCTGCTGAGATTCTTCACATAAACAACCTTGACCTTGGACATGAACTCGTCATCTGGCTCGTCTTGAGGCTCGGCCCAATTAACAACTATATCAAACCCAAACAGCGATGACCCATCACTCTCCAGATTTTTCTTTGCTGCTGATGCCTGCTTGTGATCTTCATATTCAACAAAGCAGTAACCTTTGTTTTGTTTAAAGTTGATTTCCCGCATTTCAGATGAACAATATACAATCACATCCTTGATTCCTGACGTAATCTTCTCAAATTCTTCTTTGAGCTCTTTTGCTGACATGTGCATTGGAATTTTCCCCACATACAGGCATGTCTTTGTGTTTCTAATATTTGTTCTTAGCGTCTTGCCTGGTCGGACCTCGAAATGTGTCAACAGACGTCTAGCGCTATCAGCATCGTCTTTCTTACAATAGGAAACGAAGCAGTAACGCTTGTTGTAACCTGTCTGGATGTCAATCGGTAAGCGAATCTCATAAATTTGTCCAAATTTGTGGAACAATGGAACCAGCTTGTCCTCAAACCAATCTTTAGGGATACTACCAACAGTAACTTCATGGCCATGTCGAGGGGGTCCTCCTTCATAGTCTGGAGGAGGACCTCCATATCTCCTGTGTCCTGGTATGATTTCCAGCGGATACCCAGTCTCCTTTACAATTTGTCTCAACTTCTCTTTATCGGGACCTGGCAATGACCCCGACGGATCTATGTATGAACTTTTGTTTCTAATGAAAATTTGCATCTGGTAGCATAGATAGGCACTCTTGTTGACAACGTACTCAACATCACTCTTAAGGACCAATGTTATCATGAGTTTCGCATCGTCGAGTGAAAACTCTTTGATGGCCTCTCTGGCTGTTTCATCTAGGTTATCATAACAAATGTTCTCGTTTTTGAAAAACCTGAGTAATTCTACAGCAACGCTCTCATCAATTCCATAATCAAGAAATATCTGGAGGTCACTGGACCCTTTCAAGGTACCATCCGAATGGAATTGTTCCTCTCGTAGTATCTGATTCCCTGTCTGCTTATCCACTTCTTCATTACTTCCAAGTTCTTCCTGGTAATCGGAAAGCTCCCCATCTGAAAGTCAAGAGCACAATCTCTAAATAGACATCCAAATAAATACAACGAAATCTATCTACAAATCATAATATTGTCCTTTACAGATGTGTACCCTTTATTTGGAAGGTCGTATCAGATAAAAGGGTTCTTATTCACCCTTACAAACTATCATATATTATATGGAGGTGGTTTTTAAAGCAAATTTCCCTGACCATTTAGATAGCAAGGTACGCTTTCATAAAATTACAAGTTAGAACTCTTGTTAACAGATGTCACACTAGAATTTTAAAACTTCGTAAAATTCGGGGTCCCACCAGCAAATGTTGCAGTCCCCTCCCAGAAACATGTTGAAGTGGGTACATGTCCATTAAAATGCCTCGAATAAACAGACACAAAACCTTTATTAATTTGTATTATTCTTAAAAAAATAACTATGTATTAAAATTGATATCATGGACAAATTTCATATTCTGTAACTACAAAATATTTCACTTTTGTCGCATTTCACATAATTTGCTTGGCTTTGGATAGCATTCCTCCACACTAGGTCCCTCTTCTTTGACTCGCGTCATTTGTGTTAAGGTCTCGTGTATTATTCTGTACTTTCCCTTAGTCTTGATTTTGTTCTGCACACTGAAGCCTCTCTTGCGTGCCATGGATGTCACTGGTGACACCAACACAATCACAGCTTGGACTGCAGAGTCTGGAAATCTCTGTACTCTTGAAGTAGAGTTGTACAGGCTTATGTCAGTGTGCAGTTCAATGATTTTATGACTACCTAGCAAGTAGGTGGCCTCAATATATTATATGAATAGAAAATGTGAACTTTGCAGATTAGAAGAACCAGTAGTTTCCATTCAGTTTAAGTTTCCACATTATTTACACCACTGGCATATAGCTCTTGTTTGTCAATCAGAATGAATTTTATAAATTCAAGGAAAGATTTATTCCAAACACTAAGCCATGCATCACACACTTCCTTACACTTGGCTACTGTCCGTCCAAACTATCAGTTGTAGCAACTTTAGCTTTGTTCTGAATCTCATTAAAAATCTTCATCAGTTTTCGTTTAACCCCAAAATACTTATCCAAATTTGCACACGGCATTTTGTCCAAGTCTCAAGTGCCTTGATGTCGAGGTCGGATGCATTACTTATATGGCTACAATTAGAAACGAGCACAATAACAGGGATCGTGCTACGCTTCGCCAATGTCGGAAACTGCGATTTTTTATTCCTAATTAGCGACAAAATATACCATCTGGATATATTTTTGGTGGCAACATTTTTGGCCGATAAAAACTGGGTTTAACGCCATTTTTCAGCACGATAGGCTATGCATGGCGGCCAGTATTAAAGGTGGAGGAAGAACCCGTGAAAACCCCAGGAAGAACCACCGACCCACGAGAAGCTACTGGCAAGCTTTCTCACATACCCACATTGGCCGAACCCACGCAGATAGTGGTAAGATGACAGTGATCCGTAACGGAGAGCGCTTTAGACCACTCGGCGCTCCCTCTTAACTTTGGAGTGAAGGCACCATGACAGGTCCCCGAAAATGTGGATATAAAAATGCACTGGAATCTACATAAACAGGTCCTTGTTTCATATTGATAAATCACCCCAACAGTGCAATATGATCCGCTTACGCTGCTGTCTGGCCTTGGTACTGTATGCTGTAATATACCCGAAATAGCCATGCAACTGACTAGCTACAATTAACCACCTCTGAACGCGAGAACGGGAAATAACTACAGTCGATCAGAGGACAGCAATTTAAAAGAAAAATGTAATAGGAAAAAATAGCTTTCATACAACTTCAAAGAAAACTGGTTACCTCTGAAGCACCGATATATACCAAGCAAATAAAAAAATGTTCTACAATTATTTGATGTTGCTGCAGCAATAACAAACATATATTTGTTTGGTCCTTCAAAGAGAGCCTTTAGTGGTTCCTTCAGTAAGACATGCACCTTGATCAAAGCAAACCAACGTTGAACGACCTTTTATCAAAGGAAATCAGCAACAAACTTAAATAAACTTATTGTTTCATTTTTCATAGTGATTAGAACATATGCATTGTGCCTCAAAAGTTTCCTGCTTGCAACAAAAAAGTGCTTACGTAGATCACCTGCGTGGGTCATTTTCTGTGTCCTGGATAAAAAATTTGCGTCTAAAAATACGCGTAATTCAGCGTTTCCAAACTTACAATTAATTGTAATCTACCCCATTTCTTAAATCTGCATGTCTTGAGCTTATGACATATCAAATTTAGTCAAAACGATAACAAAGATAATCATCTCACACATGCCTATTTCATTTGGAAAACTGATTTAACAAACACGAGTTGAAAACTCTTTGGCGACTACTATCGAGTCTATGCGATCAATAAAAGCGTTTGTGATTAAAAGGAATCATTTAAACGAGTTGCCTTTTGAGCATAAATTGACAACTGCTATTAAGAAAATCTTTTCAGAAAATACGACGATTCATTGTACGGTTCAATAATAAAAATTATATCAATAGTACGATAAGGAACTTTATTAAAACCATAATCTGTGATTTACGACAAATATTTGTTATTGTTTTAAATTCTTCCCATTGGATACCCGTTTTAAAACTTTTAAAACTATTTTTGATGATCGTTGTAAAACAGAACCAATTTTGCTCGTGATAATAACAGAGGACGGTCTAATATGATTTCATACAGTACCAATGTTTTTATGTTATTTAATAGTACATCTTATCCTCCTTCTCTTTGGAGCATTGTCTTTATATGTCTTATCCATTTCAAAGATTCCTTCAATCTGTTTAAAACCTGCTAGCAAAAATATATACAGTCCTTTTCTCAGAAAGTAAGTCCTTCACACAGAGCTTGTGGCAAAAGGAGTCCTTTTCACACTTTATACCCACCTAGTTATTACTCTGTAAACTCTCAGTCACAATTATAGTACCAGATACAATTGATGCACGGTTGATCTAGATCTCAGACCATAACGGAGCCGGCCCATAACAAGGTCAGTCCATTACAGATACGGACTCTACATTTATTTAAGAAATTTCTCCATAGAAATAATCGGTCCATTACGGAGTCGGCCCTCACATTGGTCTTGCATGACTTCGTAACAGTTTGTTCGTATTGAGCAAATAGCTAATAATTTATTGGTACATGTCACTTCAATGAAAAGTAAAATTATTGCATGTTGTCAGCTATAAATTTTGTGTCAACGTGGTCAGATTAAAAGTCAAATATTACTTGTTCTACAATTTAATGCTAATATATCTTAACCAAATCAGTTCAATCGTGATTGTTAAATGCTCGGTACAATAAATGTCATAAATAAAAATATCAGACGAAAATTCATTATGGTATGGTACACAATTGGGTCAGGGAAAAAGATTGTTGAATATTTATTGCTGATAATAAATTCATATAAATACGATACATATTTATAGAAGGAAAAATACAGGGCAAAGAAAACAACTGTATGCTATAAACATACCTAACATTTAGAAACGTTTGCTTATGATTTGATAAAGAAAATATATATTTATTTCAATCAACATGAAAGCCGTACAAGGACAGAGACGTTGTAAAGTTAGAAAATGGAAAATATTTACGTTTTACGGTGTACAAATTGGAAGTGCAACTGTAATCATATGCACACGTTTAAACACATGTTATTTTAAATGTTTTCACGGTACTTAAAGTTGTTGTTGTTGTAGGGTTTAACGCCATTTTTCATCACACGATAGGCTATACATGGCGGCCAGTATTAATGGTGCAGGAGGAACCCGGGAAAATTCGTACTGTTGAATAAAAGTGTCATTAGAGCTTATTTATCACCAATTGGCCCACGGGATAATGTCTGATTTGATGTTTACTGATTATTTCTTATTGTGCTTTGACATTTGCCGCAAGACAATGCTACTTATATACAATAGCCATGCACATAATGATGAATATTAGCCTCTCGGAAAAATATGTTGCAGCAACTAGTTTGGGACGACTTATAATAGTTGTCGGTTCATAAATTTAAATGATATGCAGGTAATTTTTTGTTCCCTTTAAGTACTACATTCCGAAATGGTCAAGATCCAAAGATATACCGAATGCTAATGAGTTATTAAAGCATTCTGTTTACAAGGCATGCCTACTGAAACAGTAAATAAAACAGATCCCGACTCTCAATAGGAGTAGACACGGACAGTTTAAAAATGTTGATTATGCGGTTTATAATTTAATTAATGAGATTATGATTTTTTGCAAAGTAAATGACCATTGAAAGAAACTAATACTGATCGATTCGCTTCACTGCAAAATAGCCTCCGTCAAAACCGTCACTGTTTCACAAGATCGCCATTTAAAAATCCGATCACGTCAAAAGTACAAGAGCTTACAACATTATCGCCTTCACTACAACGATTTTCAAATGTTTGCAAAATATAAATAGACTAAACATAATTTTTACATGGTATTGACGTCGTTCTTGCATTTGTATTTAATCCAATTAAGTTAATGTATGGATTGTTTGAATTATGCTGTTTTCATCATCATTTTAATATTTGATAATGTACTCGCCAAAAATTAAGACTTACGACTTTTTAGGGAAAATTACAATGAATTGGTTTTACTAGCGTAATTCATTGGTTTGGTTTAAAACTTGATTGAATTTGTTCTTTACCTTTTTAAAATTAATTCATTAGTTTTGTTTTTGTTCTTGTTTGTTGTTTGCTCCGAGCTTCCGGGTATCAGATTAATAGTCGATAATGTTTAAAAAACTTCGAGTCATGTCCTTTGCATGGTGCATAAATAGACCCGAAAACGCCAAAAACCGAGATGCATTATTTTATTTTTGGTAGCGTTTTATTGCAGATAAGTAACAGCACGTCGCAAGACGGATCAAACTTAAAACACTAATTATCGTATTAATATTGAAAGAATCATGCATGAAATACGACACTTTATAAAATTTATTTAAAGTCGTTTGCATGCAGTGTTTTATCCGGCCGTGTGTCTCTGCAGCTTAAGAAGAACATATTACGTGAAATCAAACTTACACAAAAAGATATATTCAGTTTTTATTTATTTTTTAGAAATATATTTTAACCGCTACATCAGTCTGTTCCCCTTTTGAAAGTTTCAAATATTTCTGAACCCTGTCTTTGAGGCTCATACGGTTACAATAAATGAAGCGCATGGTTATTGAATGGAATTGAAGAAAAGTTTTTGTCATGGGCGAATTTTCAGTGTGGCATTTTGGCCTGATCCCTAAAGATTAAAACAAATGAAATGACCACTGAAAAACGAATACATCCGCATTACTATTATATAAATCGTGGGCCGAATATATAATCGAGCCGAGTACCTTATGGGCCGAGTACGTTCATGAACCGACTAAGCAAGGGGCCGAATAGTCCCGGAATCTTTTAAAGCACTTGATTAAGAAAGACTTTGATAAACGTGCATACACACACATAATAGGTCTCATGCCACCGTGTAATGAAATGTATATTGATACAAATAAACAATGTATTAATTACAAACGTCAGGCAAATATAAAAATGCAATAAATATTCAAATTACTTAACATAGATTCAACTGCAGGTTTAAAACAATATTTGATTTGTGAACTATGGGTGCGTCGTTTACTCAAATGCACTAAAATATACTCAAATAGATCACGTTTATTATTAAATGTAAATGACCATTTTCTTGTGTTATTGGTTTATTTAAAGAAAAATAAGCTAAATTTTGTCAAATATTATTAACAGATTAATAATAATAAAAGGTGTTTAAAATCAATTAACTATTAAAAACTAGCTTACTATATAAATATACCTCCAAAGACATAATTAGTGTTTCTGAGTTTAAATGAGAATATTTCAGTGCCGAAGAACTACATCCATCAGCACGAGATCAGTAAAACGCGGAAATTTGCAGGTTATTATTAATAAATACTACTATTTGTAAAAAAAAAATATATAACTTCATTTTAAATACACCAATAACACAATATAAATATATTTTGATATTAAAGATATGTACTTGGGTGTACTTGAGTAAATCTGAGGACAACTACGCACCCGTCCTATGTGAAGATCTGCGAGAAACTGAAACAGTTCTCATGTTGTAGAGCTTTAGGTTTTCCAGTCCACTTATTTCTCCTAGTAAAATCAGATGAGTTACAAATTTGTATTTGGGAGAGTTATCGTTCGTTGCGCTCTGTTCTGAACGACATTTACTACTTAAACATTTGAAAGTTGTGACTTTTTATTCTTTTGGGCACCAGACAGATACACTACCACCACCACCATTTCCAAAAAAAGTTAAAAGTGATTTATGTGTAAGTGTATCCCCCTGGTATATTGTTTGTTTTATTTTTATAAAAGGAATTTTCAATCAAAAAAGGAATTATTTTAAATTTTTGATGAGGTATTTATATTTCCTAGTGTTATCTATAAAGGTGTTCATCCGAGCCAAGTTTCTTTCACCTAGCTCGAATTCGCTCCCCTAGTTCGTGTTTGTGACATTTGCTAGAGGTCTCCTTAGTCTCGTGTTTGCTATATGTGTATTGCTATATATGTGAATGCTTTCCGTGTTGAGACAGCATATCAGTCACATTTCCCCAGTTTGCCTTAGTACTAGTTTTTATTTTTATTTTAATATACTTTATTAATCATTTTTGAAAGGGCAACTGAGCGGTGTACTATTTTCAATAGAAAAAAAGCCTAGTGTTTTATGTGCGTGCTTGTATGTCTCGCTCATCGTATAATTTTGTAATGAGGCAGGCTGTACTCGAGTGAGGGTCCATCGTTTATTTTTTTGTCGTATTTCACCCGACTAGAGTTTTGGCCCCATCTGTTATTTATTGTGGCCAAAATTCCAATTTATATTAGTTAACTATACAGTACGGGAGCCGTATAGTTAAGAGAGAGCGAGAGTTAGAAATAAGTAGAGGTGTTGTGTTTGTTTTTGTGTTTTGCATGTACTAGTGTTCAATATGAGGTGTTCTTCTTGGGCTCTTTTATGGGCCTTTCCACTTCGCGTGGCGCCATGTGATATAGCCCCATGACGTCATTACTTCTTACTTTCCCCATACAGATACCCAGTCCTTTTGTATATTTAAAGGTAAGGAGAATATCCCATAAGGATTGTTTCATATTTATATATAAACACATGCAAATTAATAAGTGTTTAACGATATATTAGCCACCACCCAGGAGAGCAGGGTGGGAACGAGGTCTTAGCCCGCGGTTTGCGTTAGTACTCGTAATGAGCGCTACACCAAGGCCCCTTTCTTACCCCTACTCCCTGTTTGGTATTTGGTACATAAACACGTGCAAATTTATTAGCGGCATATTACATTTATATGTTTGTTTGCTGTGGGGGGGGGGGTAAATCCATTTTATATTTAATTTTTGAGAGATATCAAGTGATTTTTACTGACTTTAATTTTTTTTTAATTTAAATAATTCTATTGGTTATGACGGCCTATGTTAGTTATTTTTTAATTATTATTACCTGACAACAGTCCATTGTTTTTCTAATGTAATATGTTATCTTAATCATTGGGTTTTTTCCCCGCAATTCCCGTCCAAATATAGAATATGTTTCCTTTGATATCTCTTTTTAACATATCTCCATAATCAGTTTAATGCGGTCATCCTTCCTTCTATCACATTGTGCGATGGCATGGTATTTGGTGAAGTAGGGTGTTTTACACATGGGACATTTGATTGTGCGAATCATCCTTCTTCTCAAGGCAGTTTCGCCTGTTAGCCACGCATTATGCAAATATTTAAATATGAGACTTTGCATTTTAACTGATCTGATGTTAACTCAGTACCTACACACTCTATCCCAATCTATATAGATGTTTTCCTCCTCTACTTTGTTTCTTTTAATTTTTGCTTCATATTCCCATAACCAGTCATATGTCTTAGGTATGTCCTTTTCCCAGAGTTCCGTTTTGTCCTTAAACTTGCATATATTGTTGTCTGAAAGGTCTAGGTACTTCTAACTTTTTGCATAACTTTCTATAAATATCTTGCCTGTTCCTTAAGGTGAAGCCGTACCAATATACGCATAGGGCTTCCCATGGACTTTTTAGTATGGTCGGTAGTCTATTGTTTGAATCTGTTTATAATATTTGTATTTTTGTTTTAAATGGGGCATGGTAAGGCTAAGCCACCTTTTGTTCTAGCTCTATATAATGTTCATTTTTGGACGTAATGTGTCTTGAAGTTCCATATATAGTTTATAATTTCCTTATCTATCTTATCTAAATTTTTATTTTCTAAATCTACGGTGTTTATTATATAGTTCATGTTGGAGTACATGTATGTTTTTGCTACTTGTTCACGCTCCATTATACATAATGGCGTTAGTGCCCAGATTTCGATATTCTCTTAGGTTTTTTTGGTATATATTTTTGTAGTTTTCTATTTTTCTTCGTTTTTCCCAAAGAAGATTCCTAAATCTTTAATATTTACCTTGTTGAAGTGTGTGATAAATCGGGGTGGTTTCCACTCCAGTTCCCTATTTTTAGTATTTCTGTTTTATCATGATTTATTTGCGACCCTGATGCTTTTCCAAAAGATTTGTATTCCTTTTGCAGGTGTTTAAAGGAATTTTGGTCTTTTATGAAGTTAGTATAGTCATCGGCATGTTGTAGCATTTTGAAATCCTCTTTCAGGTCGGGGATTTTTATACCTTCAATATTTTTGTTATTCCGTATTTTGATGCTTAGTATTTCAATTGCTATTACGTATAATAGCATAGATAGTGGGCAGCCTTGCCGCACAGATCTTTGAATATCAAATTTATCCGTGACAGCGCCGTTTACGTGTACTCTAGCTGTTATTTTATTGTACAGAAATTTATTCCAGTTTTGGAAATTAATTCAAAATCCAAATTTCTCTAATACCTTTTGGGTATAGTTATTTTCCAATCTGTCGAAAGCTTTCTCCTGGTAATAACGTACAATAGCACCTTGTTGACCTGTTTCGTTTACATAATCAATAATCGTTCTCATATTTAAGATATTTTTTGCACATTTCGTCTCTTCCCCCACATGACTGGTTTATATTTACGATTTCATTTAGACATAATTTAACTCTATTTGCTAAAACGTTGCTTAAAATCTTGTAATCTATATTTAGGAGGGAGATGGGCCTCCAATTGTTTAGGTATTCCCATCCCCTTTCCCTTCGTATATAATTGTTATTAACCCTTCTCTCATTGTTTCCGTCATGTCATTTTTAAAAAGAATGTTATTATATAAATTTTCCAGAATCAAAGCTAACTCACTTTTAGTTGGTCAATGTTTTGTGAAGTATACAAGTTGGTATAAAAATAATTAATTTCCCCATGTATTTCGTTTTTCCCTGTTATTTCCCTCCCATTTTCATTTATTTTCTCTAGTTGCCCCCCCCCCCCATCCCTCTCTTTTATATAGTCCATTTGCTTTTTTGTATATGGTGTTGTATCTTCCCGCTCTTAATTCAAAGCCTCTATTTTCCTCATCAGTAATTTTTTCAGTTGGTTTTGTAATTGCTTTATCTGTTCCTCTGGTAATTTCCCTTTTAGAATAATTTTAATAATCTTGTTTTTCCATTTGTTGTAGTTAATTCCTTTTTATAGAATGATATACTCCTAATTTTTAATATATCCCAATCCGTAATTATACCTTTGTTACCAAATTTGTTGAAGTTTTCTAATTCATTTTGTATTTCGTCTTTATAATCATCTATTTCTAAGACTTTGTTGTTCAGTTTCCATACTCCCTCCCCACCCATTTTGTTTTACTTAGTATTTTACAATCGAGACTTATTAATTTATGATCAAAAAATTTAAATCATCTATTTTTGCATTTTTATATTGATTATTCTGAAAACATGTTAAATAGAACTTGTCTAATCTACTAGCTTTTTCATTTTTATATTCGTATGTGTATTCGGTCCTAAGTAATTTTGTTTCTCTGTATATATCATTTAATTTATGTTTCCGTATAAATTCTTCCATTATACGTTTTGCAGTTAAATCATTTGTTGTAAAGCCTCCAATTCTGTCAATATCGTCCCCCACCCAGTTAAAATCACCCCTTATAATACATAGTTCCATTCTGTGATCATTTAAATATTTGTGTACATTTTTAATAAATTCATCCTTTTTATATCTAGTTGCTGGAAAATAGACATTAATAATGATTTTTTTCCAACTTTATGTGAATCATCCTACCCTTGAAATTTTCATCTTTGTCCACCCTTTCCCAATTTAAACCCCTCCTATTTTTTATTATAGTTGCAACACCCCACCCCCCTTTGTCATCTCTTCTACAATTATTATTAATCACTAATGCATCTAACTCTTCTTCTAATTTGGTCTTATATATATTCATTTTAAAAAATTGTTGTGTGTTTCCTAACCCAATATTACATCATATGCATTTAAATCTATTAATTTGTTTATTTTTCCCTTATCTAGTCCATTTGTATTTATTGATGCTAGTCGGAAGTTTTTTCCCTCCATTTCTGTTTCCCTCAGGTGGCCGCTCTGTTCTTTTCCTTTATTTAGAATTGATTCCAAGCATTTGTAGTAATATTATTATAAATTTATGTTTGTTTAAATGTGAGATATATTTATTTGAAATTTGAGTGTCTGGGGGCACAGGGCCCCCATCAATGACCTCTTTGGTGTTTGATCCACCTTCTCTCTCAGGTTTTGTTAGTTCAATGTTATAGCCCATATTTGTCAATTCCATGTCTGTTCCATTGCTTACGTCCATTTCATTTTCCGTATCGTTTTCTATTTATCTTTCTAGGTGTTCTCCACTTGCTTTATCTATGGTTTCTTCTCTTTCTTCATCGCTGTCTGATTTGTCTGTGATGTCTGAGTTATGATTTCCCTTCTTTATAATTTTCTTTTTGTTCCCCACGGCTACTTGTATTGTAGTAACTTATGGGTGATGTCGACGCTGATAATGATTTCCCGTGTTTTCTTTTTCTCCCCCCCCCCCCCATTTGTAAACCGTCAATGTCATTTATGTTGATCCCTCTCACTCTTAACACCGTTAAAATTTCCACTTGCCTTTGTATGACTTCTACCCTCCCAAAGTCAATGGTTTGACATCCCCCAGGGTGGCAGGCTACAAGGCTTTGTTGCCCCTCCGACCCCTCTATTCTTGTTTCAAACTAATGCCTAAGTCTTGACTCTATCTCTACTTGGGCCATTGTTGTGATTGTTTAAGCTTGAATGGAGCTCACTCCAATTTGAAAAGGACTTTGAGTGAGCGCGTCTCACACTACTGTGATTAACGTAAATGTATTAAAATGCTAAAATAACACTTTCCAAAAACAAACAAGTTTTCTACATCAAAATCTAATCCTCACAAGCTGTAAGATTTTAAACTACAAACAATAAAAAAATGAAAATATGAAATACAAAAAGTCGAAAATGTGTAATACAAAATAAAGCATTGATAAGCAAGAAAAAGGGGGAAAAAAATAGTAAAGCAAGAAAACCCAATAGGAAACTAAGGTTCCCTAATTATAAACACTTACAAATTTTCAAAATTGATCCATTATATTTACAAACATATAATACCTCTCCGCATATTACCATCCATTCAACCAACGCCGATAATTCTTTGCATCCTCTGCTTTAAAGCGCACAAAAAGCACACCCGCTTTTCTCGACGACCTGACGCGTTTTTTTTTTTTTTTTTGTTTGTTTGTTTTGTTGTTGTGAAAGTTGTGATTCGATTGATTTACTACAAGCTCAACATAAACACAATTTCTTATCAGCATGCCTTGAGATATGATCGTTAGCCACGAGCGCCTTCTTTGATTGCGTATTTCCCGGGAGTGATAGGGATTGGTTTCTTTTATGTATTTCCATAGCACAAGTCTGAACAATTCATTATTGTGGCATTGCTGTTAACCCAAGATAAATTAGGTGTGAAATAACAGGAAAGAAGGGTTAAATAATGGGAAAATGGAATATAATTTAACAAATGTTACCACACTAATGCATATAAATTCTCAAATAACAAGTTTTCGCAACATATAATTTTTTCACTGTCAAATAAAACGCACGACCGATATGATCGATGGATTACATCTGTAGAACGGATTCTATTATATACTTAACAATCTAAATTTGGATTTAAAAAAGCGCACCATAGCCATCAAAATTTATATATATACACACACACATTGCCATTCCAATATAATCTTGTGTTACTGATATGTATTTGGAAAATATAATTCTGCTTTTTATGTTCTGTAGGGGAAGTCATTCTAACTGGAAAATAGCCGTTAACAAACAAAATTACCTTGCCTACATGGGTCTTCGTCATAGTCCTCATTGCTGTGGCCTAGATTCGCTTCAGACATGATTCAAAGTCTGTGCTACAAACTAGAAAAAAGGGAACGTGAAATTGAAACACATCCTGAATATTCATGATTTGTTTTCTTGTTAATTTTTAAGAAATATTTTTGATTCAAATAGTAGAAATGTCTTAAAACCTTGTTGCAGATTATGAGCTCTGTATAGAAAAATATTCAGCAAGATTGAAAATGAAAAAATCTATATTCAATTAATATAACACATGTAATTCATGTGTTGCTAAACTCTTCTAAAACTTAATCAGTGCATAAAAATAATGACGAAAAATGAATTGTAAAGAAAAAACACTGTTTGTCAGGGAGGAAAAATGGCCGCGCAATATGCACGCGTCTTGTACTGTTGGTATTTGTATATACAATTATGACGTTCGTGAACACAAACAAGGAGAGTCATCGTGCAGACAGAAAAGTTGGAAAGTCTGACAATACAGCAAAAGAATGGTCTCGTCATCATACATACCAACTTTGGATTACACGTAATATCATCAAGGGAGGTAGTGTACAATGGAAAGCTCTGACAATCAAAGGATTCAAGCCAGCTAAACGACGGTTATGCTTCCAATATAATTCGGCAAAGGATTTCACCAATATCGCTCTACAAAGCTGAAGCCGATCTAGCACAAGTTACCTTGCGGGAGATATAGATCGCTCCGCCTATTTTAACCACGTGACATGACAACCCATTAACCGCCAAGAAACGTACAGTATTTGGCAATATGTTTATTAAAAATTGTTTTACTACAAAACTGCATACATTATACTACAACATAATGTTTGTGTTTGTATTTCAAGTTCGTATTGTAATAAAATCATTTAAAGCGACTTCAGAAGATCTTCGTGTAAGAGGAAATTCACGTTAAAATGGCTATTGGACAATTCGGCCCAACTTGGACCGAAAAATAAGACAATTCGGCCCCGTTTAAAAGACAATTCGGCCATGTGCAATCGAGTGTGTTATATATAAACTCTAGTCTTATCTATATCAATTGTATCTGACTTGTTTACGCCGCCTTAAAGATAATTGTATTATAAATATATAACAATATAACAAACGCGTATATAGTTGCTGTGTACAAGCGTATGTAATAATATTAAAGTTGTACTCCTTTCGTGATATATAAATTGAACTCCTCCATTAAGTCGATCGGAAGCAAAAAAAATAAAATATGTACGATAGTCAGTTAACTGATTGAGCTACAGCAGGAAAATACGGACGTAAATAATGAATGGAGCTGTTGTGGCCCGTAAGTGAACCGAAACTAAGACATCACACACACGATACCCAAACCTGTCTAATTAGACAAATAAAGTATATAAATTTGTGCTGGATGAGCTGAATGTTTGCTTATTTAGAGCACAGTGCGTAAAATAATAATATGTAAAGAAAAAATATTGAATACAGTATATTTTCTATATGTGGGTCCTTCGCAAGCAGTAAGCTATGTTAATTGGTAACATGGAATGTATGCAACCGCCCCTTATAGCCGTAAGGTTATAACGGATTTTATATAATTATGTGTACATTATGCAGGTGACCAATATAACAATGTACATACCTGTCGCCGCTGGAAAGTTGATATGGCTCAATGTCAAACAGCACGTCATTTATACCCTGTTATTTAGAATGGCATGC
Source organism: Sinohyriopsis cumingii (assembly GCA_028554795.2). Taxonomy (NCBI): domain Eukaryota; kingdom Metazoa; phylum Mollusca; class Bivalvia; order Unionida; family Unionidae; genus Sinohyriopsis; species Sinohyriopsis cumingii. The sequence continues at coordinate 85,645,813 of CM068831.1, forward strand.
CTTACTCAACATGAGTTGATTGAGCATGGATCTCAAGACAGTTTAAACTCTTTGACAGTTTCCTACAAGACAATAAACCCTGCCGGATATCCCGAATTTCTAGCACACGGAGACGAAAGATAACCAAGCCGACAAGACGCCGTGAGGTATTTTAGTGGCAAAATATATGTCCGGAGGCAAAGAACTTTAACAGATGGATACGATTTTTGATTTCTGTGAAAACAGCGGAAGACGCCAAGAAAACATCATAGAAAAACACTTTCAAAACCAAACAAAAACTTTTTTCTTTTAAACATATAGAAGCCAATTTCGTAATTTCTAGATTATTAGGGGCCAGAGAGTGAGGTGATTTTATGAGGATATTAAAGAATAATCAAGTGTCAAGATTACTCAGAAATATATTTATATTGAATTGGAATAAGCATGTTGGGTCTTTGGTCATGAAATTTATAATTACATGTATAGATTTTTTACTTTGGTCAGTCTAATGTATTAAAAAATATTTTATAATGGGAGCAGAGTGGTATATTTTATACATCGGTAGGATGATACTGACACGAAGACGAAATAGACTAATGCTACACTTGAGTAAGGAGGTGCACCAAAACCAAGTTATTTTTTTTTATTTAATCCAAGTGCTATTTGAATGTTTAGAAAACACGAACAACATACTATGGGAGACACAAAAACATATAATTCTTTCATCTTTCGGCACTGTGTGGTCCTCTCTTTGAAGGAGACTGGTAGGTACCACACCAATACAAAAAAGAAAAAAACGCACACACACACCCGCAAAAATAAAAAGTCATTTGGAGTTTGCAGGCAAGAGAACTCCACCTCGCTGTACGTGTTCGTTATTATGTGAACAAGGTCTTAGCAAATCAGTAAGAAGTAATGAGTATGTAACGGGATTTTCTACAAATGGAAACGAATAAAGTCAATATGCCGATTATAATCAAATAGTATTGGATGGAAGAGAATAATCGTTATAAATAATATAAAAGCAATAAATGAAATTTTATAACATGGAAATATAGCGAGGAAATAAACGCTTCTTCGATATGCTCTTAATCGGCATCAACTCTAAAGTCATCTGAACATATTAAATTAGTCAGGAAAGGGGTGGGGATGATGGAACATGTACAATAACAATTAATTTTGACGTACATTGTTCAAAAATATTTACATCGTGAAAAACATTTATTTCTGATACTTTTGGTAAATACTTTTTGTCCTAGGTTAATATTTTTAGATTGATACTACTACATATAATATTTGATGTAAGAGTGGCGTTAGAAATATCAATGAAGTAATTAATAATGAACTGGGGAGGTTATTCCTGGAAATCTTATTTCTAGACTTTAAGCCAAAAATGTAATCTAAATGGAACATATTGATTTATGTTTAAAAAAATTACAGTCAGATGACAGCTGTAAAGATTTGACCTGGCTTCTTAAAAAAAGTCCTGTTCACTTTAAATATAGTCATCATTATTAAATATGTGTGTTTTCACTGAAAAGGAAAAAAGTATTTTGATACTTTACTCGATGCAAAAAAGTATATAAGAAGTTAAAAAATGGGTTTAAAAACTTAATAAAGCAAGTAACCCTGGACGAAAGGAAACTTTTCTTTTCTATTTAGGAATCGAAATTGAATTATAGTCAGTGTAAACTCTTGAATCAAATGCTAGTTACATATTATATGATAGCCGATTTAAATAGATGTCGATATTGTCACCGGACAAAATAACGAAAATACTCCACTGAGATTTGAATGTGAAAAAGTGAATATAAAGAGATATAACTGATTAAATGTTACATCAGTTTTCAAAGAATATGCTTGGCAAGTGAAATAAATATTTTTATTTTATTTTATTCTTGTAAAATATATATATATATATATATACATATATATATATATATATATATATATATATATATATATATATATATATATATATATATATATATATAGCAACACAATTTTAACCAAGCACTAAGATTTTAATAATTTGAAGCACCTTTCAAACATAAATAACGTTCTGGATGAAATTAAAACATAAATGGTCCCTTATTTACAACGTCATTACAATTCAAATCATTTCGAAGGTTAGTTGCTTTTCATGCCTGTGGATAAACCGTTTGTTATATTTATTTTGAAGTTTATACTTTTTATTTATACAGTTTATTTATTTTATTGAGGAAATAAACTTTTCCCGTTATGATATTTTTTTTTACATCTTTACCCCTCTTTTACGTGGTGGTCAATAACCACATGCATGTATGTATGTATGTATGTATGTATGGTTGCATGCATGCGTGCATGCATGCATGTACGTACGTACGTACGTACGTATGTATGTATGTATGTATGTATGTATGTATGTAGAATTAATCCTGATCTGAAGAAAATTATAACTCATCAGATATGCGTAACACCTTCCCCCATAACAAATAATGTTTTATACTATAAAGCTTTCTTTATGCCAGAGATTAATTATACATGAGTTTAAGAAAAACATAAGACGTACTCTTATGAATTACAAACAGTGTACATGAAATATTACATTTATATACACTGGAAAGTTCATCTTCTATTAAATTATATTTTCCATTGATGTGCCTGATGTCAAGATTATTTTCCTGTAACAACAAACTCTTGACGATGACAGTAAAGGGGTTCTGGTCACTAAATACAAACAATCGAAGAAGGACCTGAACTAAGGTAAAATTCAAAATGTTGTAATGCCAATATCAAAACCAAATATTCCAAAAATAGCACACTAGAAAATCAATGTCATTTTCGTCTTCTTCAATTAAAACTGCTCCAACCCCAACATTACTTGCATCAACAGACAATTTAAAAGATTGGGTGAAATTTGGAGCTGTAAGAACTGGCGCGCTTTAAGTATGGCTTTCAACTTGTCAAAAGCCTTATGACATTTTTCAGTCCAAAGGAATATGTTTTACTTACTCATTAAATTTGTCAAGGTTCAGTAATTATAGAAAAATTGGAACAAATTTTTTTTATAGTATCCGGCAATACATATAAATCGCATCAGTTGCTTTTTAATAACAGACACGGGAAATTCAGAGATATCCTTGATCTTAGCATCTATAGGTTTAACTTGTCCATGTCCCACGATGTGTCCTAGGAAAGTTACACTAGCACGGCAGAACTCACTTTTAGATAAATTAATTGTCAAACAAGCATCTGTGAGTCTGTCAAAGAATTTCCGAATTGTTACTAAATGTTCTTTCCGGGTGTTGTTTTCACAATTGTCTAGACCAAAGGTAATCATATTCACGAGGCGTTGAAATGTACTTGGCGACCCTTTCATCCCAAGCGGCATTACTTTATATTGGTAAAGTCCATATGGAGTCACGAATGCCGAAATTTCCTTTGCTCATTCCGTTAGTGGAATCTGCCACAATTCTTTCAGAAGGTCAAATTTGGTGACATACTTGGCATTCCCGATCTTATCAATACAGCCATTGATACAGCCATCGATTACTATTCACCTTTCTATTATCAGTACACATAGGGAAAGTTTTATCTGATTTTAGAAAAAGAATGCATGGTGAACTTTTACTGGGCCCTATAAAATCATTCTCAAGCAAATATTGAATTTCCCTTTTTAAGTATTCCTGTTTGAGGGGGTTCAACCTATATGGGTGTTGTTTGACAAGTTTGGAATTTACAATTTCAGTGTCATGGAAAGTTTTGTTTGTCCTTCTAGGAACATCGGAAAATAAGTGCTCATATTCAAATAATAACTGTATAAGTTCATTTCTTTCTTGCTCTTGCTAATATGAAAGTTTCTTGTCAAGATCTTTCATAATTTCTGAATTCCGAAGTTTTGTCACACTAATGTCAGTAGAATCTGATAATATTCCTTCACTTAAATCCTAACTGAGTGGGACAGGTACGACTAAATTAATTGCATGTTAATCTGGCTATCTCTTTCAATATACTCTTTTAGCATTTTAATGTGACAAAGTTGTTTTTGTTTATGCCTCTCAGGATTATTTATGATGTACTTTAAATCATTTATTTTCCTGTCAACTGTGTAGGGACCATACTACTTGGCCTGACGAGGATTTTATGATATTGGCTAGAGAGTCAGGACTCTATCACCGGGCTGAAAGCTCCTTTCCTTCGAGTTTATATAATATCTTGATTTCATTTTGGATTGAACAGAGTGCATATTTGCTATTGAGATCTCACAAGCCTTTGACAACTTGTATTTACAATTAGAAACATAATCCAGAAGATTAATTTCAGAATCTTCAATAGAAAGAAGTTTGTTTTTCAATAACTTCAGTGGTCCACGCACAGTGTGTCCAAAAACCAGTTTAAAGGGACTGAAACCTAAAGATTCTTGAACTGATTCCCTAACAGCAAACAATAGTAAATGAATGCCTTCATCCCAATCTTTCCCGTATCAAAACATTATGATCGAATCATATTTTTCAGAGTCTGATGGAATCTTTCAAATGCCCCCTGGCTCTCAGAGCGATATGCAGAATATTTGAATTGTTGAATGCCTAATTCGTACATAACTTGCCGGAAAATTCCAGAGATGAAATCTGAGCCTTCATCAGACTGTATGGACTTGGGAAGGCCAATTGAGTAAACAATTTATCAACGCTTTTACTATTGTTTTAGATTTTATATTCCTCAAAGGAATTGCCTCTGGAAACCTTGTTGATGCACACATAATGGTCAACAGGTATTGCTTACCCGAGTTGGTTTTAGGTAAGGGACCGACACAATCTATTATAATATTACTGAATGGTTCGTCAAAGGCTGGAATAGGTTGTAGATCAGCCTTGGGAATTTTCGGATTTGGTTTTCCTACCATTTGACAGGTGTGACAAGATCTACAGTATTTACCAACATCACTCTTGATTTTGGTCAATATAAGTGAGTTAAAGTCTTGTGATAAGTTTTATTGATCCCGAAATGAGGAGCCAATGGAGTTCCATGGGTCAGACTAAGTATTTCCTCTCTGTAAGGTATTGGGACAACAATTTGATAGTTCACTGAATATTCGTCATCAGCAGGTACCTGGGGATGTCTCCATTTTCTCATAAGAATTCCATTTTTAATGAAATAACAAACAGGAACTTCGGTAGCTTCAGTTTCACTAATGGCTTTCTTAGACAAATAGGAGATATCATGATCTTTTTCCTGTTCGACCACAAGTGATTGTTGTTTATCACCCTGAATAGAATAAAGAGAATGAGTCGTTAAAAGAGAATCACTGTGATCAAAACCTTCTGATTGATCCAAACAAGGAGTGAAAGTGACCTCATCAAAAGCCTGACCAATACATGTGTCAGCTAAAGGAATACTTTCCTGATCAACATCATTCTCAAGAGCTTTCTTTGCCCTAGCTCTGGTAATTGCAAAAGCTGGTAATACATCATGGAATTCTTTTTCAATTGGACCGACTTTCTGACCCAAGCAATGCTTGTCCGGTACAAGTGGATTAACAACAACCTTGTCTCCAGCTTGGTCGTTGCCTAGTAATAAATGAATGCCCTCAACGGGTAAAACAGAGACCACTCCGACTGTCACGATTCCTGAGACTAAGTCTGATGACAAATTTACACAATGGAGAGGAACATTAACAAAGTCGCACTCTATTCCCCGAATAAGAACACTCTCATTACAAGAAGACTTCTCAGAAAAAGGCAAAGTACCTGACAGTAAAAGACGCTGAGATGCTCCTGTGTCCCTTAACAATTCAAAAGGGATAAGATTGGCCAAATCACACAAGAGTGATAGAGAACCCTTCGATATGAATGGTTAATTATTCTCCATAATCAAATCAAATCAGACTGGGGTTTATTAGACACAACAAATGTATTGCTTTCAATACACGACTGTGACCTTGACCTCTTAGAAATACGTGTATTTGGAATAGGTCTGTCTTGATTCTGATGCCTGTTTTTGAATCTGAAGCAATCAGAAATAGAGTGTCCTTGTTTCTTGCAATAGATACACGTAGAGAGAGAGAGAGAGAGAGAGAGAGAGAGAGAGAGAGAGAGAGAGAAGGATCATGAATCAAGCATCTCCGAATTTTTATATTTAGAAATTTTGTGCCAGTTTGGCTTTTAGAAGGGATTGTATTAGGCTGAAATAATTTTCTGCCAAAAGACTGTTGAATAGAAGTCTTATTTACAAAAGGAATTTTATGAGTTAAAGAATACTCATCAGCAGTACGAGCAGCATTTTCTAAGGTTTCAATCTGATGCTCATCAAGATAAGACTTAATGTCACTATGGACACAGTTTTTGAAATCTTCAAGTAATACAAATTGTTTAAGAGTTTCATAATCTTGTTCAATTTTATTGGCTAAGCACCATCTATCAAATAAATGCTCTTTTTCTCTAGCAAATTCGACATGAGTTTGTCCAGCTCCTTTTCTGTAGTTTCTGAATTTTTGCCGATAAGCTTCAGGGACTAACTCATAACCCATTAAGATTCATTCTTTAACCGTATCATAGTACCGCTTGAACTGACAGTGAACGGTAAATATCACTAGCTTTACCAGTGAGTACATCTTGTAACAATTGAGTCCATTGTTCCCTTGGCCATTTTCAGCAACTTTTTCAGAATAAGGAAAATATTTGTCTACTTCTCTTTCTCTGAAAGGGAGCACTAATCTAATATTCTTTGCAAGATCAAAACCTAAATTTGGATTTGAAGTATGAATGTGTTTTTCATTTGCCAGTTCCATTTCATTCATTCTATATTGATAATACCTCTCTTACTTCTCTCTTTGCATCTGCATTTGTTCTTTTTGCAAATGCAACTGTCTTTCTTTCCCTGTTTCTTCTGTTTGTAAATGTATTTGTTTTTCTTTCTTTCTTTAAAGATCTAAATGTTCCTGGGTAGGGTTTGAAAGAAAGATTTATACTTTTGATGACATTTTAGAAAATGCTTGCCGAGTTCAATAAGATTTCAAAAGCTATGGATATTCAAATTTCAAAACGCAAAGTTTTCTAAAATATTCTATCCAAATTCAAAATTATCCTCAGGATGAGCGTCCAATTTTCTTATGTCTCTTGTTTAGGCTCGAAAAAACAGTAACACAAGAAAAAGTGAACACAACAAGTTTTGAAAAATAAAATAATTTATTTCCCTGGAAATATTCTGTAAAAATGACAAAATATGAACTTACGGTTTTAAGAATCAAATCCAAAAATAATCTACGAATAAAATTTGTGAAGTCCTAATAATAAAATGTTCTAACGATTTCAAGTTCGAGTCCCAACGAAGATTTCAAGATGGAAGACGATGACATATGCTGTAATCTGTAGTGCTGAAGTCTACAGTTCCTTGCAGAAACAAGAAATATCACTCCAGTTTTGGCAATCTGAATAAATTGTTATCAGAACTGTGCTTGTTCAACAATTTCATATGTGCACACGTATTTTCCAGACAAAAAAATAATCCTTTTAAATCCAAGTAATATGAAATACTCCAAACAGCACAATATACAACTTCCAGTGTAAGAGCCCAACTAATGAAAATATCTCTCCAAAACAAAGGTTATATCGTATTCTAAAATGCAAAAAGGGGGACACGTGATCATCTTCCAGACACGCGTCGAAATTATTTACTTGTTAAAATGCACATACACTGAGTAAGGCCCTTACGAAAACCAATCATCTTATAATAAAAATATAACTTATTTACGTGGTCGCTACTAATTTTGAATCAAGGTGAGAATCTAGGTCAAAACCTGGTGTTTATAAAACGAACAGTCAAGGTCAAACTATTTTCCTGAAAAAGTATCATCTCCAGTGAATAAAGTTACATTAAAATAGCATGTACGGAAAAATAAATAAAATTTAAAACTGACAAACAAACATTTAAATTGAAATAAATATATCTTAAATCATATATAATTAAATCAAATATACATAACAGGAAAATTGTTAAAGCTACGTTAAAAATCTAAATCAGAGAGAGAGAGAGAGAGAGAGAGCTCATTTACTGTATCAGCACATACTGTGAGCAATTCCTTACCACTCGGGATACGTAATTCAAATTTCCTTGCTTACTTTAAAACACCATTAAAGAAATTTTTGACCAGCTGTAATATCCACCATTCTTTATTTCTGCTCCACTCAACGAGTTATATTGAAATCAAAATACTCCAAAGAGACATGATCTAGTTGCATAAGCATACGTCTATGAGCAGCAGGGGGGGCGAATCGGACAGTTTGTCCAATCGTTATTTTGCTTAATTATTACTTTCTGCACTCAGCGGATCCGGTGTCGTCAGCGCCTGGTAAAAAAAAAAACGACGTCGTCGTCGGGGGATCGTCCAAACGTCATTTGGTTTAATTAACACCTTCTGCGCGCCGATCCCCAGCGTCGTCAGCGTCCGGTAAGCACATCGACGACCGCGTCGATGTCATCGCCCCCCCTGCTGCTAAGAAGTTATTTACAATGAAAATTATTTACAACTAACCGAATATTTGGTCAAGTCCGATACGATATCGTGTCCGAGGATCATGTAAATTTATCGTTACGAATCCATGTGGGGTCGACTGAGCATGACTAAAAAAGTTTCGAAAAACATTAAAGTCCATGTCACCGCCGCACCATGTCTGCCAAATATTTCGTAGCGTGTGTGTATCAACGCCGTTGAACACAGCAAGAATATTACAGTTGTCTCTAATTACTTTTGGAATCTGAGTGTATCGTTGAGTGACATATATCACGTCAGTGTTTTTATGCCTGCCTCTGGAAAATATCCTAGCTGGGTTTTTTTGATTGTCTAACATAACATCATCGTACACGACTAGATTGTTAACGTCGCCATCAATATCATCAATACCCGGTGCATCATTGATATCTGTAATAAACTCGATGACATTTTTTTTAGCGATCGCTGATGCATTCTCGTTGAAATCTTTCAACACCTCGTAGCATCGTTGATCATCTACGCTAGGAGCAACCAAATACAACTTATCCCACTTCATCCATCTCATTATTAAATTGAGTAACAATTGCGTCTTGCCGGATCCAGATGGTCCGATGATAATCATCCGGATCGAGTTTGGTAACGCTGCAACATGCTTAACTGGTTCTCTTGTTTTAGTCGCCGAAAAATCAATTATATTCATATTTCTATACATAAATTATGGATCTATATTGTGTGAAGTGTAGAGTACGTACTGGCACAAATGATATGACAACCGCTACAACAAGAAATAACAGATCGGCGCTTACTGGTAAGTGTGTACAATGCGGTACAAAGAAATTTAGATTTATTTCTGCTAGACCCGGGGATGTTTTAAAAAAAAGCGAGGAGGTGACATCGCAGCCAAATTGGCAAAACTCCCCGGAACACCGTGGGCAAAGTATCCAGGAGAAAAACACCTCCCAGGATATAACTACTGTGGCCCCGGAACACGATTAGATATCAGACTCGATGATCAAAATCAGCCCAAACCCGGTGAGTATCCAATAAACGCTATCGATAAGGCGTGTCATGCTCATGATGTTGCTTACAAAAGTAGCGATCTGCAACAGCGTCATATCGCGGATGTAAAATTAATTCACGCATTAAATGCTATTCCTGATAAATCCGTCAAAGAAAAATTGGCCTCATGGTTGGTAAAATCGGCTATGAAAGGTAAATTAATGATTGGAAGCGGAGCTTCTCGCGCTGGTAATTGAAAACGATAGCGTTTATAATAACAACATGGAATCCATCTATTATTCTCCGAGAGGATACTGGAAGGGGAAGGCCGCAATTGGTAAGCTTGCAAGCGCTGCAAAGGTAACAAAGACCACTGCGGCTAATTGGTTATCCAAACAGGCTATATGGCAAATCTATCTACCACCGCCTAAACAAATCAACTTCTCGCGCTTTGATGTCAGCGTACCTAATGAAGTTCATCAGGCTGATATATTATTTCTGCCGCATGACAACGGTTACAAATACGCGCTAACCGTAGTTGATGTTGCGAGTCGATACAAACAAGCGGAGCCGTTAAAAACAAAGTCGGCAACTGAAGTAGCCGCCGCGTTTGAAAGAATTTATCGAAGAGGCTCTCTGCGCTGGCCAAATCTATTACAAGTTGATCCCGGTAGTGAATTTCGCGGCGCTGTTTTATCAACGCTGAAACATCATAGCGTCGCGATACGACGAGGTCATACTGCGCTACATCGTGATCAGGCAATTGTTGAACGATTCAATCGGACTCTCGCTGAACGGTTATTTGGATATCAATACGCGAAGGAATTCATCCAAGAAAAACGATCTCGTGAATGGGTTAAAAGGTTGCCAGGTGTAATTGCAGCGTTAAATAACGAGATTACCCGAGCAATCAACATGAAGCCCAGCGACGCGATTAAATACGAGTATATACCCGGAAAATCAAAAATAAATAGCGTTTCCAAGCCGATTCTTGGCGATGTCACTGTTAGATATCTATATGAACCAGGAGAGCTTGAAGGCGGTAAAAAAAGAGCTACTGATCCTATTTGGAGTGTTACCACACATAACATATCAACGATAACACGATCAACTGGTAGACCACCGATCTACAGACTGGATTCAACTGCTCCTCAGCGCGGATTTACACGCGAGCAACTACAAGTGATACCTGACGATACTCAATTACCCCCGCGTGGTCTTAACTAGCGCCGTTGCGTCTATTGCACTCAAGACATGTCAACCTCACATTGTTTTTAACATGACCGAGACTGTTATCGATTCTGTCCACGGTAAATTGGCGAGCGTCTTTATCCGAATAACGCCAGCGCATTACACAATTACAACTCGCGCAGTGATTATTCTGTTGTTGTCGTAACGCAATTATTAATTCGGCATCAATATCAAAACGCCGCTGTTTTTTTTTATCCTGTTGGCGGTAACCCGAGAGTTTTCTATCAATGACGCTTGCATCGATGACTCCGTCACTGGCTTCGTCACTGGCTTCGTCAATAACAATTCTTCGAAGCTGATTTATCCTCCGTACTCGGGACACTGCAAGATAGACTAGATTCGACCATTCGATGCGATTATCAACTATCCAAACAATTGTGTCCGTGATGGTTAGTCCCTGCGAGGAATGTATTGTTGTTGCGTATCCTAGCGTCCACGGGGATTTATCAGCACGTAGCGCGTCCTCGACGACGCTGATATCAACGAGCACGATATCATTCAGCACGAGAATTTGTTTTTCTGTCCGGCCTGGAATTTCAACTTCAATGTTCTGCCGCCGTGTGTCCGCGGGTCTATAACATAACGGCACTGGACGCGTTGGAAACTTTTCCTTATGCAACGTAAACAACTTCCGCTGAAGTGTGTCTCTGACTATCTTTCTACTCGCTACAATCAAATCGTTTGGTCTCCATGTTTCCCAGAATTCATTTAACGGCGTTTCCGGAATCACCTCGCGGATTATTTCACATTGAATTCTATCCGGCTGTAATCTGATTAATTTTTTAACCCCGCGCAGTTGTTCATCAAGTGCCCGGTAATCAGTATCGGTTTCTTCATAATAGTCCACAAAACCCCTTAACCAATCATGTGGACCCTCGCCGACAAATGGTGGTGGTTGGCCATGGTCCCCACACATGATTACCGCTGTATTCGCGCGCAGCAACCACTCAAGAAACATTTGTAAAGTATCTAACGAAACAGTACATATCTCATCCCAGATGATAATATCGGGAATAAATTTTTCACCCATTCGATCAGGAGTCCACTCACCGCCGCTGTATCGAAAAAAGCTGTGATAAGTAACGGCGTCAACATTTCGTTGTTTTATCTCTCGCGCTAGTCTATGGGTCGGTGTAAGCACGATTATACTTGCCCGCGTACGAAATAATTCAATTGCCCGAGTCGTCTTTCCTGACCCGCCACAGCCGCTTAAATAAACTGTTTTGTGTCTACAAATTGGATCAGAACACGATGGTGCATTAGACCATTCTGACAATTTATCACCGCGTAAGTAGTTGTTCTCAACGGTGACATCTGCTGACGGGGAATAATCGCGTCGTATTTCATTTTTAATTCTCCATGTACCCCAACTCTCGTCCGGACTAGTAAACTCGGCTACGTTTTCCTTATACGCTACGTCAATATAAAACGAATCAACTGCTACTCTAACCGCGGTATCGGGGAATCTATTTATCATCGAGAATAAATTAATAGCGGCGTAACCCAGCATAGACGCCCTCAAATGCGGGTATGCTGGGCTGTCTCCATCGCTGTAGGTAACAACTGTACCCAACCTCGTTCCATTGGACAAGAAAGCTGTTTTGCAGTTCACGTATCTATTTTTTGCCACTGCGTCCTTGATTACGAAATCATATTCTGCGTCATCTATAATCAGCCGTGAGCAATATCGTTTGTAGTCGCAGTTTTTTCCACCTTGTGTGAACTTACCGATTATTCTTCTACCGAGATCTTTTGCCTCGCAGTTTCGTTGGTTGAATATCTTTTTGGACCATTCGATGATATATTCCTCGTCGGCATCAATGTGTGCTCTGGACTCGTCAATTATGCTATCTAGACGCTCTGGTTCTGGTAACCAGACTTCAGTCTGTGCCCGGTATGATATAATCGCGTCACTGACAATCAACGAAACTAGCATGCTACAATCAATCATATACCGTAGCAGCGCTATTGGCAGCCACTTCTTTTCAGCCATGTGTCTACCGATCCAAATATAGCAACAGCGATGGAGTCCTGCCGCGAATTCAAATGATACTATGCGAGCGAATCCGGTTAAATCAAAATCAGGCAGTGGTCCATTAATAGCAACACGAGTCATTTCATGACTGGGGTGTCCAAATCGTCTAAAGTACTCGGCGGCGGATCCATACCCGAGAAAACTCGCTGGATAACAGGCAACCATATCAACCGAGATCATAGCGTCGCGGTTGTATTCAGTGTTCCATAATCCACCGTGATAATACTCCAAACAACTGGATTGTACATCCGGTAGAAATTCCTTGCGCGTTGGTCTCCACGCATTTTTCCTTGCTGCAACATGAGCCGCAACCGATGGAATCGTAAAACAATTTGTTAGCAGTTGTTCATCATGCTCCTCAAATTCTATGGCGGTTTTTTTCATCCTGTTGTGAAATGCTTCAGTGCGATATAATTCACCGTTTGGCCTTACAAACTGATCAAAGGTATCCGCATCGTTTTCAGCGCTGCGAAGTAACCACACTGATACAGGGTCGTTTTTACACAAGTAGGCAATAGCATCAAATAGTTTCCTCTCCGCGAGAAAACCATTCCGGGAGAATTCTTCTCCCAGGAATTGTTCTCCTAAAAATTCTTCGGGTATATACTTTACTGTTCTATCCCGTGGAAATATTGTGATCGCGGGCGTCCATGCGTGTTCGTTATGATCAATAATTTTGATTGGGGCTCCCTTTGATTTGTACTTTGATTCGTGTAATACTTCACCGGTTATCGTTGTAACGGTTATTGGAAATCTCAGCGATGTTTCTAATCTCGCTATGTCGCTGATGGTCGCTCCACGCTCTTTTACGGTTAGTTCCCACTGGTTGATTTTGCTACGTCGTAAATCAGTCAATTTGTTTCCTCGACATGCATTTGTAAAATGCTCTATTATTCGTTCTGCTACACAATTTATCCCCGTTGACTGTTTCATCGGTTTCAGTTTTCCGATATCAGGTTTCTTATTTAACGGGTATATTCCATAAACAACTGCTGTTTCAGGATACGCTCGTTCATAGTATGGTCTGTCAATTCCGGTTAACAACCCCGGCTTGGAGTCGCGGCTGACAGTGACTGTTTTCTTGTCGCTGAAAACTGGTTCAAATTTATCACGTATGATCCAATCGCCTGATTCCACCCGGACAATGAATTTTACTCTGAAGAAATACCTTTTACTGTCAAGTTGTGATATTATCATTGCTGCGCGGTTGTCGTTCATGGTAGCATCAACAACACCATCAATTCGAAATGTTGACCAACTATGAGATGCACCATCACGTTTGAATTCATTGATACAATCGCGTATTTTATTCAACAGGGTTTTATCGTTTATTAACGCTTTTGGTGTGTCCTTGAGGACTCTATCGAGATTGAACTTAATATTTTTCCAGGGCTTAATTACTGCTAATCTCTCAAACTCATCCATATAATTAAAACAAGTATTTAAATGAAAGAATATAGTATAATGAATCACTGCAAATGGTTGATGATTGGGTCGACAACCCCGTGCAATAAATCATGTAGAGGTGAATTCTGCGGGTATCATTTACAAAGCGTTCGTAATGGTTCTCTTGGCCCCCTGCCGTGCTTGGTTTGTCACGTCGGTGTAAGAGGAAAATCGCAGTTGTGTATTAATTGTGGCGGAAAGCGATACAGGGAACTAAAACGCTATTATGACAAGCGAATTAAAAACGCCGTCATTGACCCTACCGCCGACTTCGTCATCAAAACCCCCCAGGACTACGTTGAAAGATTCATAATTAAACCAAATAATAAATTAGACAAGTAGTATTATTATACAAATGGACCGAGAATTTCAGTCGCATCCCCTGCTCGTCAATTACGAGGCGTCTCGCGACGGCATTGTTAGAAATCGTAGACTGAAGAAGCCGGTTGGTACCGTAAATAATCAGGGGTATTTGACATTTGGTGCCGGAAAGAAGAAGTATTATGTTCATAGGATGGTATTTGAAGCATTCAACGGATTAATCGAAAATGGGCTTGTGATTGATCATATTAATAATAATAAGACTGATAATTCTCTTACAAACCTGCAAGCCATCTCTCAGAGTCAGAATGTCAAAAAAGGCCAAACTGGTAAATACTCAAACAAAGCAAAACCCGTAAAGTCATTTGATACAACAACTCACGAAGAAAAAATATTTCAGTCGATGAATGAAGCCAGTAGATACTTTGACATTTGTGGAGCCTCGATACGATTTGTTGCAGAAGGAATACAGAATTCAGCGATCTCAAAAAAGACCGGGCATAGAATTCGATTTTCATATATAACAGAAATCAGCGAGTGATGAAGTCACCGGCGCCTATGGCGCTGACGAGGTCACGTCTAACGAATTATTAAACACCTTCGGAATTGATACACGGGGTTTCATTTTTCTTTTTATTTAAAAACAAGATGTTTTATAAGAATAATGAATATCGAAGACATCAATAATATATTAGCCGAGATTTCAAAATTAAAAAATCAAGGAATTGAATTATCTGATGGTCTCGACAGTGAAAAAATATTATCCGATTATGAGATTATTAACGAACAATCGAAACGGGGGCGTTTTACCCTGGCCCGCGAGTACTTTTTTATAAAACGATTACAACATACGATCAATGAAAACTTGTACCACAATGACGCAAATGCATTCATTGGACTATTCACTGCCGTTGAAATAATACGAAAAAAACTCGGACGTGTTTATGAACGACGCCGGGAGATTTCTAGTAAGATCAAAAACATTAGAAGGATTATAGACGAAAACTTCGTGGAGCCCCCGATGGTACACTCGGCGGAAAATTAGAAAATTGCGGATCAATTTACAATAATGGTAGGTGAATCACTTACTACTCGGCTAGCCAGAGAGCGGCTAGCAGCGCTTAAAAAGTTTATACCGTTACGAGACAGAGTGAGAGAGAAACTTCAAACGCGACAACAAATGCAAACTGATTTTGCTGTTGGAAGTGAACAGTTATTTGCCCCGGTAACTAAAGCGACTAAGGATGTTACGGCGGTAACTGTACCCGTTCTTGGTGCGCTTGAAAAGATAGCGGCAGAGACAAAACAAACAAAAAGGTCTTTAGAAACACTCCCTGCAAAAATAGCGGCTGCTACAACACGGAGGCCACCGCCACTCGCTATAACCGAACCACAAGAACCTTATGTTACAATGGCCGACGAGGAAGAATTAGGTGCTACTGCGAAAGAACCAGAAGAAGAAATACCCGAAGAAACACCAGAAGAAGAAATACCGGAAGAAAAAGAGGGGAATATACCCCGTATTGTACTCAAGAAGAGCACAATAGATGAAATTAGAGGCTTCAGCAACAGGGAAGAATTAATTAATTTTGCTGCCAACAATTTTGCTAAGAGCATACGAGATAAGAAGCATATCAATAGCGGTTACGAGAAAAATATAAAGTCGTTAAAGGACTGGGCAAGAATAGTGTATTTAGCGAGTAAACATAAAGATGCATTACCACATCGTAGTAAATCCGATTACGACGCATTCCACAAGGAAGTTAAGAGTATAACACCAAAAAAAGGAAAAGGATACTCTGTTGGTAAAGAATCCTACGGCGTTACCTGTCCTAATAGTGTTCTCAGTGATATATCACGGCTGGAAGTACTAATCGGAGGAAAACGAGCCGGAAATAACTCTCCGGAAATAATCAATGAGGCCGCTGATATTTGCAAGCGGTTATTTGCAGGCGGTATTATGGACATTAATGCATATCGAACGCTCATAGACGAGCTCGTGGATGATTAATTGGAAAACTGGTGTTTTTAATAAGGATGATCATACACTACAACCACGATAAACCAGTACTCGTCTACGTGGTAAACTCGCGATTGCCTGTTTACCGCGCGTACTATGGAGATGGTCTCGGTAGCACCATTGCGGGGTTATTTACAAGAATGGCTCCAAAAGTAGCGCCGTTAGCCAAACAATTAGGAATGAAGGCTATTGATGTTATTCGTGATAAAGGAATCAGCGCTATTGGAGATGTTGCCGGAAAGGCGCTTTCAGCCGCGCGGGACAAACTAATGTCGTTGGTGAAATCCAAGAGATTTTCAAAAAGAAAACAGAAACCACCGGTAATGCCATCAACGACAGTGATGCCTGCAAATGTCAGTAAAGTAATAAATAACGCCGTGGAAGAAAAACTAGAGTCGTTGGCGACGACTCAGTCGTTGGCGACTTCGCCATCCGCCGATGCGGCAACCAACGCGCTCATGAACGCGATAGCGGGGAGTGGTTTAAATTCAAAGAATTTACGACGAAAACGACGTTGATGGATTTCAATTGAAAACATCAACATGATAAATAATAGAATGTTTGCGCGAACCGCTGATCCCGCGTTTGATATGGACGCCCCAGTGCGCAGGGATGATTCTGTCCGTGATTATCAATTTTATTCTTATTATGCAGCGCAACCCGACCTACGATCGCGAATTGAACTTCAAGTCCAAGATACCAGTAAATATTTTTTGCCGTGTGAAGCGTTTATCGAAATCGAGGGAGAACTCGTGACAAATGCCGCCGATAATGCACCATACGCAGATGACCATCGTGTTCGAGTTGGCTTCGTCAACAACGGTATCATGGCGTTATTTGAGAGCGCCAGATATCTTATTGACGGGCGAGAAATTGAATCAATAGAACGCGAGGTTGATGTTGCAACAACGATAATTGGGTTGGCGAGATACTCGGATGATTATACAAGATCGGCGGGCCCATCTATGATGTTTTCGAAGGACACCACCAATAACGCTGACCATCTTCAGTACGTTAACGTGCTGGCGGAAAGAGATACCGCAGCTGACCCACAGGCTGAAGCAGCCAATCCAGACCGCAGAGCAAGACCAGGCGCTAATTTCAATATTATAAAAAGCACCAACAATGATTACAATCTAGGATTCGCAGCACGAGTAGGAATGTTGCAAGGACCACGCCGACAGTTTTCATGCGCGATTCCACTCCATCACATATTTGGATTCTGCAGAAATGTCAGAAAAGTTGTCTATGGGGCTAAGCATACAATCGCGCTGACGCGAAGGGGCGATGATAACAATGCAATATGGCGTGCTGCTGGCGTCGCTGCCGGTAAAGTCGTTTTAACTAAAATGGCATTGTGGATGCCGGTGCTGACTCCATCAGTTACCACGGAAGCACGATTGTTAGCATTTATGGAACAGGGAGGAAAATCGTTGTTGAGTTGGCTAGCGGTAACAACTGATGCTAAAGAGGATAACGTCGCCGATACGTTTACATGGCACCTAGCATCAAAACAGGGTGTTTCAGCCCCGCGTCATATATTCATAGCGCTGCAGAATAGGGAACGATTGGGTAGTCAAGAACGCAGCCATATGATATTTGATCAATTAGGAGTCAGGGATGTTTCGCTGAGAATAAACGGACAACAGGAACCATCCGAGGATATACAGCTTAATTACGGCGACAACCATATCGCACGTGTGTATCATCGATTGCTGTCGTATATGGGTCGTGATCAAAACGTCGACACTGGTTTGCAAATATCACAACTTGATTTTAAAAACCTGTATCCGATTTATTATTTTTCGCTGGAACATCTTGATTTAACGAGACAATCCGTCGTTGATATACACTTCCGAGCTCGTATAGCCCCGGGTGGTGTTAATTATAGAGCGGTTGCTGTCATTCTCAGCGATAAATCAATGCTGCTAGAAGGCGTTGGTGGACGAATGAGAATCGTTGATGCGCCAGTGGAAAACATGTAATTGAAAGCACAAAACGCGTTTACAATAAATGTCGTATAGTGTCGTCAGTGTAGAGTTGACTGATGGTCAAGTCAAGAAATTACGATCAAAGTCGGCTAAACAATGCGGAACCACAATAACGCTGAAGCCGTCACAGATGGCAGGTGGTAATCATAAGATATCGTTGACGGCGCGTCAAATAAAACATTTCAATGATGCGATGAAGAATAAAAAGGGTGTTCAAATAGATTTTTCAGCCGCAGCAATTAAAAACATGGAAAGGACCGGTGGGATATTTCCACTGTTAGCTGCGATTCCAGCGTTGATTGCCGCGGCCGCACCAGCAGTGGCTAAGGCGGCGGCGTTAGGAGCCGTTGGTACCGCGGCGGGGATGGCATTGAAGAAGGCAACCGGGAAAGGCTACAAAAAAAAACGACCCGTGGCCGGAAAGGGTCTAAGACTACCGGGAACCCCGTATTCATGGTACTCGGGAAAGGGTCTAAGACTACCAGGAACCGTTTATTGACTCGGGAGTCAATGACTCCCATGTCTAATTTTGATTTAATAGGCGCCGCAAACGCGCTAGCGATAAAAAACTTCAGAGGTGTTTTTATGAGGGATCAATTACCGGCGGCCCCAAGGAATACTGAAACAGGCATAATTAACCTCGATGGGTCCTCCGGAGCGGGAACTCATTGGGTTGCGTACGCGATTGATCCGCGTGCAATCGTCTATTTTGATTCATACGGGTTAGCCCCGCCGAAAGAGTTCATGCGGTATGCCCGGGCGTGTTCAGCCCGGGCGTGTTCAGCCCGGGCGTGTTCAGCCCGGGTTTTTTATTCCACGCTGCCAACACAGCGATTAAGTGACCCACCGATATGTGGCCGTGAGGTATTGAACGTACTCGCGGCGATTTCATCATCGCGGAAACCACCTCATGTGGTTGTAAACGAATACACTAGTGGGGTTGTAGAAGCTCAACGGATTTTAGAGAATAACATTTACAATAATAATGATTGATATCTGGGGGCGACCGGTTTCGGCGCTGAAACAATCCGCGGAAACGACCGCCGCCGACATAAAAAAACTAATTGAGGATGAAATCGCTGATATGTTGAATCTAACAAGTGTTGACCCGGGCGAAATAGTTGTATTTCAAGACCGCCAGGGTAAATTGAAATCCGGTAATGTGTCACTGAATGACGTTTTAATACGACAGCGTGATGCCGCCGAGAACGCTATCGCGCTGTATACCAGCGACGGACGACTCAGACCAGGTAAACATATAGTGGAGATAGAGAGAATAATAGAATTAATCCGAGACGGTACTATAAGGTTGAATGAATCCGTGATCGAACTTGACGCGCATGTGAAAAAATCTGCCACCGAGGTGAAAAAATCTGTCACCGATATACAACTCACTACCGCTAGTTTTTTTGGAACCCCGACGGTAACCGAACCGAATCTTGCAACAATAAAAAATACTATTTTGGAGTTTACGACGCTGTCGGGCCAATTTACCTCGTTACGAAAAAATGTTAACAGGATCGATGACAACTTTGATAAATTCCTTGGTAAAAAAAATGCCAAACCGGATGAAATCACAATAACTATAAATGATATCACTGCGTATGGACAGGAAATAGAAACAATCAAAACTGATGTTGCAACGAACAAAAGGAGTGTAGACGCGCATGAACGGGAAATAGAAATAATCGGCGCTAATGTTGCAACGATCATAAATAATGTAGACTCGCATGGACGGAAAATAGAAACAATCAAAACTGATGTTACAACGATCATAAATAATATGGACACGCATACACAGGAAATAGGAACAATCAAAACTGATATTGAAGCGAACAAAAAAAATGTAGACGCATATTGGCGGGGAATAGGATTAATTAAAACTGATGTTGCAGCGAACAAAAAAGGCATAGACGTGCATACATATGAAATAGAAACAATCAAACTTGATGTTGCAGCGAACAAAAAAAGTATAACCGAGAATACACGGGAAATAGAAACAATCAAAACTAATGTTGCAGCGAACAAAAAAGATGTGGACACGCATATACAGGAAATAGGAACGATTAAAACTGATGTTGAAGCGATTAAAGACGGACTACCGAGAGTAGCAGAGCAATTCGAAAAAATAAAAATCCCTCATGAGAACATCATCAACACAGTATACACAATTCGGCATGGATCATTCGATTGGACTCCTACACAGAATACAGTAAATATCACCGCAACTGTTAAGGGCATTTATCGATTGACACTGGTTTCAATGATGCAGTTTAATATATTATCGTCGAGTTCATCCGGGTTTAACAATACAATATCAACAATTATAGACAAGAACGCAACTGAACAGTTTACAATTTATGCCGTTGATAGAAATCTAGCCCGGGCAAACATTACATGGTATGTGGAATTTGCAGCGAATCTAAGTAATTAAAAACACTAGCTCTTTTAAAATAAAAATGACCACCAAGGAAGTTGAATCAGAGATATCACCGACGTCACATCAATATCGATTCGATACCGCAAAAGAATTTTCCGCGAACTTGAAAACGCTTTCCGAACAATACCGTGTAAAAATAAAAAAATACCGTCGTAAAATAACCGCCATCGACGCGGTCGTGTACTCGGTGTCGGGTATAGTAGCTGGCGCCGGTGTTATTTTATCCACGGTGACCACGATAACCCCGATCGCTGTTCCAATCGCTGTCTCCGCAATGACAACAGTTGCTGGAGTTGCCAACGCAATCACTAGGAAGATATCATCGTGTTTTCAGAAAAAACTCAACGAGTATACAGTAAAACATCAAATAGTATCCGACGCATACTCGAAATTATCCGGGTTGATCTCGTTATCGATTGATAATTTGTTCGTATCCGATGTTGAATTCTCCACGATGGTCCAGTTATATAGCTCCGCGATGTCAAAAATCGAGGATTTTCAACTGGAAGCCGAAACCACCTGGTTGTTAAAATTAGACACTAAAAACAACGAATAATAATAATGTCGCTGAACCCCGAAGGGTCTCAATTACTTCAGCGGATCGCGGAGAACACCACTCCGGTACAAACAAGTATGATATCGATAACATCAACGAAACCCGAATTCAGTGTGAACTTCCCATCACCGGTTCCAGTAAAGGAAATAGCGCTGGCAAAATTGCGAGTATATCACAGTTGGCCTAATATCCGAGCGGACGCATTTAACGGACAACAACCTAATAACTCGCTGGTTTTTGCACGGACAAATAAACCCGATGGGACCCCAAACTGGGAGGAGGTTACAATACCAACTGGGTCATACCAAATAGAGCAAATCAATAAAGAATTTCAACGCAGGATAAAATCGATCACAGGAAAGGAATCAAAAATCGCTATTACGGTTCATGAACCGACGTTATCGTCGACGATTGAAATAAGCACACCGGGGTATATGGTTGATATTTATAACAGTTCAATAAGAACCATACTAGGATGGCCTGAGAATCCACCCGCGGACACCCCCCCATCAACTATCCTCAGACACGATAACGGAGATGGTGGTAGGCATATTGCTCCATACAACGTAAATATCGCATCAGTGATAGCGATCAATCTAGTGTGTGATGTTATCGAAGGGAGTTATCAGGTGGATACCAAGCAATCAAATCAAGCTCAACAGGGGTATATCCTTTATTCGTTTTCACCAACAGCCCCTCCGGGATTTTTGATCATTGAGAGTCCGATTAATCCGGTCTATATGCGATGCCATGATCGGTTTTTAACGAGAATTAATTTCAGACTTACCGATCAGTCAAATAACCTAATTGATCTGCAAGAGGAGGAGTTAGTGATCACTCTGTTTGTAAGATCATAGCAGCAGGGGGGGGCGATGACATCGACGCGGTCGTCGATGTGCTTACCGGACGCTGACGACGCTGGGGATCGGCGCGCAGAAGGTGTTAATTAAACCAAATGACGTTTGGACGATCCCCCGACGACGACGTCGTTTTTTTTTTACCAGGCGCTGACGACACCGGATCCGCTGAGTGCAGAAAGTAATAATTAAGCAAAATAACGATTGGACAAAATGTCCGATTCGCCCCCCCTGCTGCTCTATGAAGTGTTTCTCAGTTTAACATGCTAGTAATCTGTGTACGGAGACTGTGACAAGCACTACCAGACAAGCGCTACGGCGGTACAACTTATTTCGAGACAAGCACTTGAAAGAATAACAGCTAAATCAAAACGTCCTATGCTTGGTTAATTCGTGCATAAGCTCGGTGGAGAAAAAATAAGTAGTGAACATAACAAACCTTAAGGAAATTTTAAGAGAGAAAGCAGAATGACAAGAAAAGAAAATATAAAAAACTCGAATTACCTCAAAATAGGTGAAGAAGAGTATTGTGTCCATAGTCATCAACTCCTAATGAAACAAAACCAACCAAACAGTAATGGACCAACCGAATGATGGTAAACAATTTAAAATGTTTTAAAAACGCAATATAATTGACGCAGTTTGAAACGCCTATATAGGTTACACCAACTGGTGCAATAGTGTAATGTGCAATAGTCATAACTAGCCAATATGCAAACCATTCAAAAGAGCAGATACTTATAAAATCACTCCTGTATAACTAATCGGGTAGAGACTTTACAAACCAAACATAGGTATGTAAAATTATTGACTACCCAACATTTTAATTGTCAGATATATAGTAGACTCCTAGTGTCATTGAACATAGTGTTAACATTGTATATTTATATGACGTAGAACGGAATTATTATATTTAAAACCAACATTGGGAGGTTCTTTTGGGTAACCAGTTGTACCCCTCCCTTCTATGCATATATTGTTGTGTACGTTTGGTTCAAAGACTCAGCTGGAAAGACAGAAGATGGACGGACAAGTTTTCCTTCGACTCCGTAATGAACGTAACGTTCTATATATCTCGAATCAGTAATATATTGAGACTTAAGAAACAGTTAATATATGACATCCGCAATTTATTTTCTTTTTACAAATAAATCAAGTTATTATATTGGGGGGGGGTCTCATTTAAAATCACATTTCCCTGCACCAGGCTCGGTCCCAGGGCAAGGCGAACAAGGCAACCGCCTTGGGCCCCGTGCTTTCAGGAAATCAAATCCGCAATGCAATTTTTTGCTTGGGAGTCCCTCTCATAGTTTGTTGCCTTGGGCCCCGCACATCCTAGGTCCGGGCCTGCCCTGCACTGAGCACAAAATATCACATCTCGGTAACATTGAAATATACAGCAAAAATTGATGAATAAAACTTGCAATATTTGTTTTCTTGGTGAATATATATATATATATATATATATATATATATATATATATATATATATATATATATATATATATATATATATATATATATATATATATATATATATATAGATATATATATATATATATTGGAACAATGTTTTTTTTTAATTACTCAGCGTGATGTTTCCATGTTAATTAGTGTTAGTTATGGTTTGGCGTCTTCTTGTTGCTTTGGATTTAACGCCATATTAAGCACATGATAGTCCATAATAAGCGCCCAGCATATCTGGTGGAGGAAGAACCCGAAAAAATTCGGCAAGGAACGCCAACCCACAAGAAGCTCCTGGAAAGCTATCTCAAATACCAACGCTGGCCGAGCCTGGGACTCAAACACACGCAGATTGATATAAGATATCAGTGATCTGTAAAGGCGAGCGCTTTGGACACATCAGACACCATGGGCTATGCTTTGGCACGCTGGGCATGTAATGCATTGTCTAGGTAAATTCATGATCTATTGTCTTTCCTTGGGAAAACATTTGGTAGGAGGTATTGTTTATATTTAGTAATCATCACACAGTTCACATTATTTTATACTTGTGTCTGACCTAACCTCGTTTGACTCCGCGTGGTCTTTTCATAGGCAATGTGCGCGGGCTACATAAAGCTCAAATGTACGCAACTTAATTTTGATGCATTATCTAGGTAAATTCTTGGTTTGTCAATGAAATATATTTCAAATTTCGTCCAAATAACAGAGCACTAACACGCACCTCTAAATTAACGTATATATCTAAATACAAAAAATGCATAATATACGATATAATATTTATCCAAGAAATTGAGAAATGGAAATGCACATATAGAGAATGAATTAGTACAATAGTAAAAAATTATATGCAAAACAGCAACATATGTGGAGTAATGACAATCCTATCTGAAAATATTTATCAAACGATTTTGAACAAGCTATAAGTTGATCCACTTTTTAAGGTGAATGTGATTCGTATGTTTCCAAATCTCATGCATTAACCAGTTCAACGTGCGAAGAATAAAAAAAAAGTTTGAAGAAAGACTGGAAAATATTTTAAAATATTTAGAAACAAATGGTTTAATTCTAAGGGGAGATCAAAATCAAGTACGAGCAAATAACAACAAGATTGAAGGTCTTCAAGATAGAGATAAATAACCCAACCAAAAATCAGAGTCTGTCATGTAAAAATGTAAAGTTATATCTTATTACAAAGACAGAACATAATAAAATCACAATAACAACGAGTAAAATAAATGTTATGTTAATGCATTTGTTTAAATTTTATTAATAATGTTTGGGTAATTTTTTCGGCAGCAATGAAGATAATCATTCAAGAGAGGCCATGATATATAAGCGTGACCTCGGATGAATGCTGTGTCCAAAGCGCTTTTGTTTGACACTGGCAAATGAAAGTTCATAACAGATTAGCTTGAAGAAAATGTCTGTCCTAAGAATTATACATGTGAATAGATATAACCGTGTTCAAGACAAAATATGCAAACAAAAATATTAATCCATGGGGAGGATCATTCCTAAATTAAAAACAATGATGGGGTATAACCCTTATATGGATATATAAACAAGGATGGGCGAACCAGCCGCAAAAGTCAAAGTCCGAGGAATGGAGATAACCTTGTCTTGAATGTTTGAGACCGGGGACGCAATGAACTGAGACCTGAAAAAGGGAATCTAAACGAATACTTTCCAACTAAAATTAAGATGAGCTCATTTCAAATTATTTTATTAAATTCATTTTGATGTGTTGAAAATATAGACACGCTGTAGCAAGGTGGGGCCATACAGATACAAAATCCTTTTTTGATTTTCTAAGCAAGGGCAGTCACCTCACAAGACCGCTTGTTTACTTATAGGTGGAGAGCTGCTCGTGTCCACAGAAACAAATAAAGGAAAGTTATGTCTGGGCCGTCTAAGAGACTCCTACAATGAGACGGACAAACTGACTATCGTACCCGCTTACAAGTACTAAACACTGACAAAAAAGAACAGAAAAATAATCAAGCGCCATTATCTTATAAACCAATCAAACGTCATGTAACACGTGTGATCAGCGCATTGTCTAAAAGGACGGAATATAGCTTTAAGATACAAACGGGACGAGAGTGTCAAGATTATGAACTGTAGAATATCGCATGCGCGGTATATGACAACTAAGTTTTTCACCTCATAATGAGTCGAAAATCAAAGTTCTGATACTCCTTCTTGAGAAGTAAAGTCTCGGCGATTGCACGTACAAAGCAAGCCGCAATTAAATCCACCCGATTGTAGTTGCTGATGAAGCCAGGAAAAAGACTATCAAGCAAACTCAACATCGGAGAAGTATGTAGCAAGAAAAAAGACTATCTGAAAACAGAATAAAAAAAACTGCAAAGAAAAATACAAAGACTCAACAGATCTACTCTAGCTAGGTGAACTCGGTACGCGAAACACGAGAAAAAATGGCGGCAGCTACAAAAGAATGGAAGAACTTAGGAAAAATATTCCAAATCAAGAGAATTGAAACTTGTGAAGTTAGTTTTATTGAATGTACTTACACTGATTACAAAGATGGAACAAAAGAGCTAGACATGTCCCATATACCACGAGATAGAATACCAGGAACAGCAGCGGTGATGGTTGCATTGAAAGTACAGAATCCAGACTACATTAAAAACTTGTACTCAGTTAACCCCAAAGGATGTAAAGGATATAAAATGAGACCCAAAGAGAAGCAACCAATTCTACCGTATGAAGAGATGGACATAAGTAGT